>KZ308137.1:371337-568609 GCA_000376725.2 Ladona fulva | reverse complement strand
ACACTCATTTTTATGATTATAAAATACAGTATTCCTAATATCATCCCGTGCGATATTAGGAATGCACCCAGTGCGATATTAGGAACACTTTTTTCAAACGACCAATATCTCATTGTTGCGTCTTTTTATTTTTTTATTTTATATTATAAGGGGTATTGAAATTTGTAGTTCAGCATAAGGCACAGTATTAATTACCTTATTTTAATCTTAACAAGGTATTCATTTTAATTGACAAAGAGCAAATTTTCAGGACATTTTTAAAAAGGGTGCGATATTAGGACCACTTCCCTACTTTATTAAACCGGAACGAAAACCGAAAATATAACAGTTCGTTGCTCTGGTCTCATCCCAAGATAGTTCATCAAGGATAGATCACCAACGGGATTGTTCACCCGGAGACATTACAACCAAGATTAGTCACTCAAGAGTAGGTTCGCCCAAGAGACTGTGATGTTATGAAAACTACTGAGTTACTATGAGTGATTCTGATCAAAGGCATTCATTAAGGTCTCTCGTATTTGAGTGCTATCAAAGTTCTTATCCAAAAGACCATTTGTAGTACGTACCTTTGTGGACTTCCTCCACTTATAACATTCTGGTTCAATGAGAGCGAAAACACACTACCTCACTCCTCACCTTGCCTGGTAAGCCCATCTCTTCGTGGCTTTTGTTGACTGATGTGAGAAAAGCTTAGTGACTAACCGGCTTTCGGAATGGATACTTTGCTAACAGGATAATTATACAAAATTTCAGCTTTGCTTCAGAACTCTCTTCGATATTTTAAGGGCTGGATCGAAAACGTAGGATTTGAACGCGACCCACACGTTCTCATTTGGATGTTGTATATCTAAGTATATCTCGGGTGCATTCACGCCAATCGACTTAATCTTGGATCAAATTGGAACGGGCCATTTCCTGCTTCCCCCAAGCACAGCATCCCGACTCCAGACGTCAATGCATCGTTTCATCTTCCTTTGATTCATATACGTCCTATTTTCGGTCACATCCCAATTTTAGGAGCAAATAGCCCAGTGAAGAGATGATAAATAATAAAAATAGATCTACTTTGAGATATCCCTAAATAATATCACCACTCATGTTATCGGAATCTCTCCTTTTGGAATGCTGAGACCTTTTAGTGAATTTATAATTATAGTCAAAATCCGAAATTTTCATGAATGTTTAACGCAAAATTTCACGCAAAGATCTATGGAAAATTTACTATGGAAAGAATGAAGTTCATTGGACAAAAATAATAAATTAAAAGTCGAATTTAAAGCCATAAAAATCGAAATCTGCAATCAACAAAAGTCTAAAGGATTAGATTCAAATTCTGGATGCGCAAATCAAACAATATACGTGTTTATACAGGCACGGATATTCATGTATATAAATATATGACGACTAGCAAACGAACCGCCTAATTCGCTTTAATTGCGCTTTAATTCCGCTTTAATTCGTCAAAAATAAAACATTCAAATACTATGAGTAAATTGTGGAATGGAATTAATCATTGTATTATCACGGAAATTATTGTATTACAATGGAAATTTTGTGTTATCATGGAATTATTTATGGGAATCGTCAATTAAATAATTATTGATGAGAATGGAACTATCAGTTACCGCATTTATAATTGTAATATTGATGAGAAAATGACGATTGGTTCAATTTGATCATAAAATGTGTTTGAAATCCACTCCACGTTTGAAAATATAAATTTCTTTTTACTATCTAGCACCTAATATAAAAATCCATTTTGGAGAATAATCAAGGTATGCAAAAGAGCGAATTGGCTCTTGAAAATTGAAATTATTAACCAAAGAATATTTGCTTGGTACTAGTGCCTACTTTTTCTCGTTGGAATGCAACCTTTAAACACATTTCCAAGGATGAACGACCAAATCTACCTCTTAACCCGCAGTAAAAATTACCTGGAGAAGGAATACTATTCCAAAAGCAAGGAGTTGTTGTCAAATGTATACAATGCTGCTGAGTCTCTCCTGCAAACAATGATGAGTAAATACTCAAGGTAAGATGTAATCTCCTAATGGGTTTGGAGCGGAAGTCTAGACCACACCCCTCGGCGGAGAAATCCAAATATTTAGATAGAAATGGACAGATTGCTTCTTGACATATACAAATGCCATTCGGGTCCACGAAAAACCGTTTTTACACGCTGATCCACTCGCATTTCCTACGTCATCCTATCTTTAATATTGATCTCTTGCTTTCCTATACTTAGGAAGAGTCTGATTAATATGAATTTAGGTCTGATTAATAGCACAGATTATTCCGATTATTCCGCTTTAACTAGCAAGCTTGACTTCAGAATCACGGGAAGGGAGAGATTTGGATGGAAATTCAACGATCGAATCTTATCAATTGATGCTCCTGAAGCGTAAAGCATTCGAAAAGTTTCTTGCTGATTAACATGATTCCAGGAGTATACTTAGTAACAATAATCGAACTGGAAAATGTTGGAATACGATTTGAAACAGAAAAGTCTAATTTTAACCAGATTTATTTCGGTTTTTAATAAATTGTATATTTATGGTAGATTCATTGTAGATTGATTGCAGATTTATCGTAGATTTGTTGTAGATTTATTGTAGATTTATTGTAGAATTATTGTAGATTTATTGTAAATTCATTGTAGATTTATTGTAGATTTATTGTAGATTTTTTTACATTAACACGAGTTTACCTCCTAAGTGTTGCCATGCGACAGAAGCTGTTATTGATTCCTTTATTTCCTTTCTTAAATTACTATCAGTCTTGCCCACACAATTCCGAAACAAACAATCATTGGCTAACCTCCACTATCATTTATGTATTATTAATTTAATAATTCGTTGCAATTCGGTCGGTAGATCAGGTGGCAATGGTCGAAAGGGCGTAAGAAAAATGATAATAAAATTTGTCTGGCATTCGCCCAAGGACGAGAGGGAAACCCTTCAAAAACTTCCCGTGGACAATACACGGCTTTTCAAGCCTAGTTATAAACAAAAACGCAAAACACAGATACAGTCATATATAAATTGCCTATGACTGTGAATTTTAACTACATAAAAATTGTCGACACATAATATTGCAAAAGATCTGAGTATATAGTCATACACTAATGGTAATTAAAGTGATTAACAATTGAGCATTGTAAACTATTTAAATTTTATAAACTTTCAAGCTTCGCTTTGAAAATTTAACATAATTCGGAATTGGAAGGAGAAGTTTCCCAGGTGAAGCGTTCCATTCCCTTATACCCCTTTTGATAGATGAACATTTCACCTCATCGGATTTCTGTTCAGTTTCATTTATTTTTAATCGGTGATCGCGCGTCCGGTATATTTCGGAGTATGAAACTTCGCTCGTAGTTCGTCCAGCTGTCTTTAGAGTTCCACCGCAACGCTCCATTCAGAATATTTTAGGCCTTCACTAATTTCGCCCTGCTTAATTGAATTAAATCGGTGACAGGCTGAAGTAAAACTCTTCACTGATGAAGAGACGTGGAAGAATGTGACATGCAACAGTTTGAGAGTAACTTCTATCGTGTTCAGATTTTTTAAACACTGATGACACTTTAACGTGTGCTAAAGTAACGTTTATTTACCAGTAGGATTAATATAATAAATCCCGTAAGGGACTAGTTTTTAAGTAGAGATTCACTTTAGGAGTTTACCATGAATACATTCAAGGGGAAGTGACTCGTCCATTGAAATTAAATTTTATTTTTAAAGGTAATCAATACAATTATATTATTTTTATCGCTTTTGCTGCCTTGGGTCAACTTCATATCGTAAGCGAGAGAAGTGACTGCCTCCGGGCGCAATTATAGAGGCGTCAATACGTGGACATTGGATAGCAACGTGAAAGAGGCAGGCTAAAAGCATTGAAATCGTTCAACGTCATTGTATGTACATTGGAAACAAATACGACTGGCTAAATAAAAGTGTGATTACGGATTTGTTTGAAATATTCGACAATAATAATAACAAATTACTGTAGCAAGCAATGAATCGTTACGTAATAATAACGATTATAGTTACGTAATAGTATCGAATAACAAATCACTCTTGCATTTAATGGATTGTTACGTAATAATAATATCCTCCTGACATCGATTGTGTATTAAATAAAGGAAAAGGAGAGCCAACAATTGAGATGGCGACTCTGCGACAGACACGACAATACCAATCAATTGATGCTGCCGACATTGATAAAGTGAACTTTGAAGTAAGCGTTTAAGACGACGGAAATGGTTGCCTCAAGGCGGTCTCTCATCAGAAATCGGCAAGGTTGATATCTACTCCATCACTAAGCAGCAAGACGTATGCACTGCTATCATTTTCTGGAAGGTATATAAACATCATTTATCCAACAGTTTGCGCTAAAAGAAAGAATAACCGTTCCTGTTCATATTTATTCTCTTTACTTTAACACTCTCCTGTATAAACTCCATGTACTGTAAACTATGGCTGTTTGAACCCTATTACTCTCCTGTAGTTATATTACCCTAAAAATATACGAGTATCAGTGGAGTAGCCAGAGGGGGTCCGTTGGGTCCGGAACCCCCCACGTTAAGTCCACCTTCCAGTGAGAAGAGGAATAAGCGGGGGAAATTTACGAACAAATCCAGTATAATACTTGCAGGAAAAGAAAATTGGGCCCCCTCCCTAATTCCTCATTAAAGAATCCTGGCTAAGCTCCTGACGTTAGTGTATGCATGCAAACGACTTGATTTTGACGAATGGTATACTTTCGTTGTAGGTCTTTCTTTTGTTTAGTCAGAAACAAATACTTTATTCTTCTTTCATGATGAGTAGTTAGTTGTTGTGGAGCAGGATGCTACTATTATTAATAGGAGAGTATTGTGTTGTTGAATAGTAGTAGTAATGTTAAAAGTGCTTCGATTGCTTCGGTTTTTTCCGCATGTAGGCCCCCACTGGGAATCGAACCCGGGACCGCTTTCGTCGAAGTCGATCGCGTTACCCACTTTGCTATACGGGACCCTGGCACCTAGGGTAAGATCGAATTGTTGGTAGAGGAAATGATTTTAATTGGGACGCCAAAGTACCCAACTAAAATTGACCCCGAAGTCGAAAGCGTTGCCCACTTGGCTATCTGGGAGCCCTGGAATTGAAAAATTTAGAGACGATGAATCTTTTGTGGATTTAAAATAAACTGTTATTAGAATGAACTGTTTGGGACTTGACTTCGTGGTAGAACTGCAGGAAGGGACAAGGAGTGGCAGATTTACCGAACATAGTGTTCATTGTTTAACGACCATGGTTACGACCCATAGAGTCGTCAAAATGTGATCACCTAAACCTTATTCACAGAAGAAATCACCTATATGATGCAAGAGGTGGTCTGAAAATCTTGCGAAAAACACAGGGGTATAAACGAATGTATTTACTTTGAGACTAAGACAAGAGAAAGCAATGCAAGTTCGATAAGAAAACCTACAGTGAAATGATATTTACCCGAGCCCCGATTTACATTGATTTATAGTCAAAGGAAAACATTACAAATTGCTCTAACACACTTATGAAATTGAGCGACGTACAGTGATGGAATATCAATTGAAATGATTAAATCCATCGAATATTTAGTGAAATATCTGATTAAATCAAGACATTTTTATAATGAATTAAACATTCGCGACTGAAATACAGGCGAGCAATAGCTGTTTGAACTCCATAATCGCAAAAAGGTCTCTTCAAAAGATATAATAACCAATTCATGAGATGCCAAACGAAGAAATCTTATGCGATTTGCGTCCGCCGAAAGATACCCCGTCAGATTGAGGGGTTAAAGGCAGCGGATCGTAACCTTTAGAAGTAAAAAGAGAAACCAATCATAATAAGTGGCTCGGGAGGAAAAAAATGAAACGCGAAAAGATAAATCCGGAAATGAAGTGGAAGAGAGGATTTGGAAAAAATAATACGAGGGCAATTCTCCAGAAATATCTAGGAAACAAGAGGGAAGGTTGGGGAAACAATCGAAGGAGGAAAAAGTTCGAAAGGGGAGCTTTATTCGCAGGGAAGGATTCATTTGTTTGGAGGCTCGAAGAGAGGGCGTTATTAAAAAAGTTGAAGAAGATGAAGGAATGGGAGATGAATGGAGATGGGAGAGGGAGTAAGAGAAAAGAAGCATATAAATAACGAAAGGAAGGGGGGAAGGAAACGGCAGGTGGAGAAATAGATGAGATTACGAAAAAATTCAATTTAGAAAAACCGCCCGCAGAGCGTGACGTAGCAACGAGTAAAATATGAAGGAAAGTTTTATATGAAAAGAAAGGATTAGGAGCGGAATTCAACAGGCATGATGAAAAAATCTCAGGTGGGGCATAAATGTAAAACGCGCACATGCATAAATGGAAGAATGATGCGGATTGAGGTCGCTTGGGAAGTTACGGTCTTCATTTTCTCATAAATGGATTTTTTTTTTGCTTTCGTTTCTGGACGGATTATTCGAGATTGGCTCAGAATATACTCTTTATTTCCCTTAATATAACTGCTTAATTTTCCAAATTGATTTCTTAGATGAGGTTTCGGAATGGGGGAGGTTGCTTTTAAGGAATGCACTGGGATTAATAATTCGAAACATTAATTATATGAACAACGAGTCATAGCAACAAAAAAGCGTTACATGTAAAATATCTTCTGTGAAAATCGAGGAAAAGGGTTTGGGGTAAGGCGTAGGATTATTCCCAAGGAGAAACGGACATGAAAACAGTCTGACGAAACCGGGATTCGAGCCCGGGACTCTCAATTGCCTGTTGGTTGCTCTGTCCATTGAGCTATCCAGCCAGAACATTTCTTTACGCCGTTTTGGAGAATTTGTAGGCAAGGGCAACCAACCGGCAATTGGGAGAACCGGGTTCGAGCCCCGGTCCCGTCGGACTTTTTTCCGTCCGAAATGTCCGTCGGAAAAAAAACATCGGAAAATCCAGAGTGTGCTTAGAAATAACAAAATGATCAATAAAAAACGTGAATTATGAAATTAAGCTATAACTTTTTCAAAAAGTTTGATAAAAGACGCAGAGCCTAGCAAGTGTTCTATTTCCCAAAATATTTTTATTCAGACGAATTCATAAAAAGTATGACGGTTGATGATGGTGACGATTCCACTTCAAGGCAAAGACCGAACTTATGGCAGCGCAATTTCATCCATATTTGCATATACACTGTTTTAGTATAATGAGACTTTTGGATTAAATTAAAATACTAATTCCTTAATCGGCGCAAGCGCTTAAAAGCTATCTAACTCTAGAGTTATTATTAAGAAAGATTTTATGGTACCTGTCTATATGTTATCTGTGCAATATTCAGCCCTGCGGTTGTTTATAACGTAAAATACTCCACCATTAGCTACCAAAATGTTTGGTGAGGGAGTGAGGGTTATTAGGCAAGATGAGGAGTGAGGTAGTATACCTTTGCTTTCCTAACTGAGCCAGAATACTACGATGGGGGTTTGTGGGGTACAATAACCCTATGACTAACTCTTAATATAGCATTCAAGATGGGAGGATAGGTTAATTTCTGTGAAATAATGAGCATCAATCTTTCCTCAATAGCTTAGACATCAAGGAAAATAGATTTTTCTACACCCAGAACCAAAATGCAGTTTAAAACCTGCCACCTCCTTATATTGACTTATATATAGCTTAATGTGGCTAGTTTTTATCAGTATCCGCCGAAGTAGTAATGATATTTTTGTATATGATGACCTCCTCTTTGCTGTGACCACTCACCACCTTTGTGGGGAACTATCAACAAAATAAACCTCCTCTAAAAAGGACAGTTTAAAAAGATAACTCTTACATTCAATATTTTTCTAAGAAATTTAATTTCCAAAAGTTAGCGTTACACGCTTCGTTTGAAAGGATACAAAAATTGAAATTGTTTTTTTTTTATTTTCTGATAATTGTTGATTGAATTTGTAAAAAGCGCCGAAATCACATAAAATAACAATAGACGGATGTATAAAAATATATTAAACGTGAAATATCCTTCTTTGTGAAGGTTAATTTTGTTTTTATCAGATTGTCTTTTTAATTGACATGGCACATTTGAATAACACGTTTTCTGTTATTATCCGAGCTCGACTCAAATTCTTTTGCGAACAAATTAATTTTAGGGAATTTTACAAAATCTCCATAGATAAGAAAAGCAGTTTCTTATTTAAGGGGATTTTGTCCCAGTCAGTCTCCTGACATCTTACAAACAAATGTTGCTATGGTGACCTCCTGCCCAATGCAACCCATTTCGGATGGTCTCCAGATTGGTCAAATTAGACAGGTTTCACTGCAATATGCGTCCAAGCGCCCAGATAGGGTAGCATAAAGCAGAAATGGTACCGTCGCATTCCAAATCACATAAAAATCTTTTCTGATTATGTTATTTCAGTTAGATCATTCTTTATAGCACAATCACGTTTCTCGCCTATGCTCCCATACATCAGACCTTTGGCGTCACTCATTTTTGCGTCACTTGTCCGAAAGAATCGAATCATACAGGTAATGACTGGTGTTCTTACGGTCGATTTTTCTCACCCGCAAAGTAGCCTCTCGCCCGACTTTCGAAATCGCTAAAATAGCCGCACTCAACACGGCAAATGAAGCTTTTAAAGCGTGATACCCGCTAAACTAATGTGGTCATTAAATGGGCTTATATATAGCCATTACTTTCGCTCGCCATTTCGCGTGAGATATTTGCGCTCAACGCGGTAATGTCTCGTTTAATGTTTCACCTTTGCAACGCCTCGAGCGAGTAATTTCCCGTGGCAAAAAATTGATAAAATGACGAATTGAAAATTACGTCATTTTATCATTACGAAAAGCTGTCCGTGCAGTCTAAATTGACGGTAAAGCTTCCTGTGCTTTAAGCTGTGTTTGATTTTTATGTAAAAGAAAATTTCCGACACAAAACCGTCTTTAGGAAGACCCGGGTTCGAGCCCAGGAGTTAAAGACGGATTTCCGTAAGGTTACAAGCGATTTTCGTTTTCCAAAGCGCAATTTTTTCTTTCGTTCTTTAAAAATAGATTGATATTTACATTTTAGATTTAGAATTAAACCCATTAGGTATCCAGTGGTGTATGGCAGGGGTGGTATAACTATATTAGCTTCTATAATGCTCTGAGGACGGAACGACCAGAAGTAACAATCTGTTTTAGCGATCAATTCCTTGTAACGCTTTGTCCATGCCTCTCGGAAATCACGCTCGTTTTTATTGAAATTGCAATGTCATCTGCTTGGTCAAAAAATTCTGAACTGACGATTTAAAAAAGAAAAGACTTTTCATCTTATTTCAGCTCGTACATTATGAAAATATCATTAAATAGTCACTCAATCCGCAATGCATCGGATATTTTTTATTATTCATCGTCTTAACTTAGACGATCGACTCTGGAGCCGATTTTACGACAGATGTCATAAAATAAAGAGTAAATAAACTTAGGAATAGTTTAAGCGTAGATATAAAGTATAGATATATACAGTTACATTAGCAACCTTAGTATAGATATATATGTATAGTATATGTAAGTGGATATAGTATGTATATAGTAGCCTTAAAATGGAACTATCAGTTACCGCATTTATAATTGTAATATTGATAGAAAAATGACGATTGGTTCAATTTTATCATAAAATGAGTTTGAAACCCACTCCACGTTTGAAATTATAAATTTCTTTTTACTATGTAGCACCTAATATAAAAATCCATTTTGGAGAATAATCAAGGTATGCAAAAGAGCGAATTGGCTCTTGAAAATTGAAATTATTAACCAAAGAATATTTGCTTGGTACTAGTGCCTACTTTTTCTCGTTGGAATGCAACCTTTAAACACATTTCCAAGGATGAACGACCAAATCTACCTCTTAACCCGCAGTAAAAATTACCTGGAGAAGGAATACTATTCCAAAAGCAAGGAGTTGTTGTCAAATGTATACAATGCTGCTGAGTCTCTCCTGCAAACAATGATGAGTAAATACTCAAGGTAAGATGTAATCTCCTAATGGGTTTGGAGCGGAAGTCTAGACCACACCCCTCGGCGGAGAAATCCAAATATTTAGATAGAAATGGACAGATTGCTTCTTGACATATACAAATGCCATTCGGGTCCACGAAAAACCGTTTTTACACGCTGATCCACTCGCATTTCCTACGTCATCCTATCTTTAATATTGATCTCTTGCTTTCCTATACTTAGGAAGAGTCTGATTAATATGAATTTAGGTCTGATTAATAGCACAGATTATTCCGATTATTCCGCTTCAACTAGCAAGCTTGACTTCAGAATCACGGGAAGGGAGAGATTTGGATGGAAATTCAACGATCGAATCTTATCAATTGATGCTCCTGAAGCGTAAAGCATTCGAAAAGTTTCTTGCTGATTAACATGATTCCAGGAGTATACTTAGTAACAATAATCGAACTGGAAAATGTTGGAATACGATTTGAAACAGAAAAGTCTAATTTTAACCAGATTTATTTCGGTTTTTAATAAATTGTATATTTATGGTAGATTCATTGTAGATTGATTGCAGATTTATCGTAGATTTGTTGTAGATTTATTGTAGATTTATTGTAGAATTATTGTAGATTTATTGTAGAATTATTGTAAATTTATTGTAGATTTNACTTTCTTAAACAATAGTAATTCTATCGAATTTCTACCAACATTATTTCTAATTGAAATTTACAAAAGAAAAAACGGTTGGGACAAAACGAAAAATATTTCATTTTTATTTCTCACGGAACTTACTGAAACGGGACAAATAAATGAATATTCTTGAACACGATGCTGATAATTAAATAGACTGTAGAGAGGAAAAATACATTTAGCTGAGAGTCTAGCTCAGATTCATAATCGTGTGAATTGAATTCGTAAAAACGAAGAGTGTTGGCGGAGCGCCGACGCGTTGAGATGATTAATTAGCAATAAAAATCTTAATTATCCTCACTTAGCGCCCCCTTAATGAAAATCCCCGACAATGTAACTCATTAACACGGCGAGGGAAAAAATCGCGGAAAAGGTATAAATCAGCTGGCGTGTGCACCCCGAAGATTCCTCCTTTTTTATGATTAGACCAAAAGAGTTTTGGAGTAGATTTTAAAGGAAATTCGAAGGAATAGGTTAGAAAAGGATTATGTACAGCGAGGGAAGAGTCAGAATTCCGGTGACTTCAGCGGCGTCGCATGGCATGTCGGAAAGCAAAGATTAATAAGGGGGGATATGAGGGCACGATGCCTCAACCGACGGCGGTAATTAAGGAGTTTTACATGGGGAGTTAGCTGGGTTAGCGGGCATGAATGACGGAGATTCAAGACCCTTCAGTATTGAGCACAGGCGTAGGGGGAGAGAGTCTCAGGACTACGATACCGTTTATGAATAGGATTTTAAAACTCGGCAAACAGAACGATGAAAAGGGTTGAGCACACACGTATCGGCTCGATTCCCTGAGATCTGCGGGCCCTTATATTGTTGATGCAAGAGATAACACGGGTGTGCATATAAGATTAGAGCACGTCACTCTTCGGGAGCGGCGATTCGATTAGAGAAAGTAGGAGGACGTTTATTCGAGGTGAATTTGAATTACGGGACTTTCCCCGAGAGGAAATGGAGATATAGAATGCGACGTCGAATTCTATCGCTCGATTGAATAAGACTTACGGTACGTGTCAATAAGATTCTATGTAAAAAAAATTGCTAGGCTTTTGAGATATAGGCTAAATCTACATTTTCTGATGGTAGAAACGGTACTCTTCCAACATCTTCCAAATTTTACGAATTTTCCGTGTATTTTATCAAAGTTCTCGCAATTTCGAAATTATATGAATATTTCACGACTAAAATAAGAATCTATGATGATTTTTCTTTCTTCTGACACTTTTCTCAATTTCGTAGGACCATTGTTTCTAATATAATTTTGTAAAAGAAACGACCTCTGCAAGTCATGAAAACGTACCTTACGTTCATCTCTTATGGAAACGTATTATGGGCTCCTGGGATCGAACCCGGGCCATTACAGAGATGAGAATAGTTTTCCTGGTGGTTTCAGGATCGTAGAAACACAATGCAGTTTGTTTCAGATCTCTAAGTCAAGCCGTTTCTGAGATTAATAGGGGGACGGACAGACGGACAGACATTTGCCTTTTATATACGTGATACGACTTTATTAAGACAAGATTGAGATTAACAAGTCTCTTCTTACATAATGAGACAAAAGTCTACGAGGAAGGAGAAATTTAAGTACTGAAATATTCTTCCAACAGCTCTATTTAATCATGTTCTCGTGCATTCCATGCTAACTCTAGTTCGATCGATTGGATAAATTCTTACGTCTTCTGCATCATTACCGCGACTATTTACTTATAATAACATAGAACAATAGTTAACAGAAATATCGTTCAAGTGATACTTCACTTCAACTTCATAAATGGAATACTTTTAATTTATCTTCCGGTACAGAATAGTGAAAAATATTATCTCGTTTCTCCATCTTTTTACTTTTTCGATTTGGTAGCAGATTTGGCCAAAATATCAGTCAATTTCACATAATTTAAAACATTTTAATGATATTTTTACGCCTTAGTTTCGAACATCAAAAATATACAAATTTCTAAATCATTTTTCTACAAAATACAAAAAATTCATCTCCCCACTATAGGACGTAATTTCTAAAATGGTCCAAATAAAATAGGCTTGCGTTGTTTGTTTAGGGAGATCGCTACCGTAGCCTTAAACGAATTCAGAAAGTATTAACAGAAATATCATTCGTGAACATAATGAAGCTCGCGTATTTGATAGTAGAAAACGATGGACATAAAATGGCAAATTTGGTACACGACGAGAGTCTTAACACATCGTAAGAGGGAGGAGTAGAAACTGAAAGAGTGTGGGGGATGGTATCCTAAAGAGAAAAAGCGTAGCTAGGGTGAGAAATCAAAGGGAAACTATGAAAGGATGAATCCGTAGCTGAAAAAGGCCAGCAAAGTGCAGAGTATATAAAAGAGACTGTTACCTTGATTACCCCGGAAGTGGATAGCGTGTAAGCTGCGTATTTACTTGCAGAAGACTCTACTTGCAAGCATTATCTACGAAAGCTGGAATAATGACATCATTACTTGTACACACAATGACTACAGTTAAGAAGAGTTGAATTCGATTAAATAAAGGGTTTCGTGAATACTATCATGAAACATTTTATACATTTGATATACTACTTCGATGGCTTTTCTATTTTATGTTTTATTTTATTATATTTAAATTTATTTTTTAATTTTTTTGAATAGCTTGATATCGTTTTTTTGCAAAAACAATGACTCCTTATCTGTTTAAGCAAATTTGACTTATCTGTGTATTATTCTTTTTATCTGTCAATTGCTGTATGAAATCTAAAATGAGCTAATAAGGCATAGTATACTTGCTTGGTGCTTGAGAAACGATCGAGAGAGAAAAATTCTAAAAAAGTAAGTAATCGGGATTCGAACCCGGATCACCCACTTACCGGCCGAGAACAATATCAGGAGCAAAACAGTTTTCTTTAATTCTAGAACTTTTGATGGGATACATTTTTATATGACATCTTTTCACCATATCTTTACAAACATGCTCTTTCTTTTGTTAGGATGTCGATTTCTGAAATTTCCAGCAATTAAATTAAGGTAATCCGGAATTTTTCGTAAGAGAAAGAAGGTTTAGAGGAATTAGAGGTTAGAGGTTTTTTAACACTCCGTAAGCCGTCTTCGGCAAGCGGAACTCGCGCTCAGAGACGGGAAGATCTGGATGACCGATTTCTGGGAAAGCCCAATGATCATTTGGGAGAGAAAGCCTCCATCCTCAGGGGGTCTCCACAAAGGAAGACGGCTTACGGAGTGTTTTTAAACCTCTATCCGGTATTTGTTACCTTCTGAACTCTAAACCATGACATATCATGGCTTCGCTACTTTATTTCACTGATAGTATACCTGGCTGAAATAATAACCATTAGCTATAAGATAATCTTACTTTTTGGCATAGATCATGCTCTTTCAATTAATATAGCAAATTCTTGTTATCTTTCGATACGTAATTTCATTTTGTAAGGGTAACTTTTAATCTTACATTCTCTGTATTTTATAGTTTATAATTCGATGTTCATTTTTTTGTTCTCATTCTAGATTACCTTAAATTGATTGTATGATATATTGTCTTTATATTCATTTAAAGTGTGCTCGCGTGCTTTTTTCACCCTTCTTCTGTGTGGGTGTTTTCCCGCAACGTAGGTTTTTCTTTGTCTTTCTTTGCAAAGATTTTTTCCCACACCGCACTCTTTCTTTTAGTTTATAATTATATTTTATACGTATCACAATGGCATACGAGGTTAGGTGGAAGAGATGCCCACATAGGCTTAACCTCGCCAATAAAGGGTCTAACTATCTATCTACTCCTACGAAAGTTAAGATTGAGCGCGGGTGTTGTGCGAACCCTTTGCCTCTAAGGATTCAAGGCTGGCTTTTCTTTTTCAGCGCTTTCCGCAGCCGGTGCTGATGACAGGAAAAGGCATTTCCAAATGTATTCACAAAGAAAGAACGGAAACAGGAACAAAGGGCTGGATTATACCCGAAATTCCATCCATCAAAGGGAAAATTCGCTTTTGGCTCGGTAAGTAAGAGGAGGAAAGTTCGAAGAACGGAATCAAAGGAGAGTGAAAGTATTGATTTCTAGAACCCGACGGAAATGCGTTTCGATAGAATCGAAATATATCAATAGAATGAAATCGTGAATGTCTAAGTGCATTCTTTGCATACATAATGTATAAAGTTTTCGGTGCTCGAAACAAACGTTCTCGGGAATATATGAATGAAAAATGTTAGAATTTCTGTGAGGAAGGGAGGTATTTTCAATACCTGTTAAATATTCTAAATACCGGAATCGAAAGGGGAGATAAAATGATCTTGTTAGATATTTGTAAGAATCACGCGCTCTTTTAATAAACAAATACTATGCACCACATACATTCGGTCTGCACAACTTGGAAGAAGGGAAAGACCGCATGCATTTGGTGAAAACTGACCGCGGGCTGCAGATGAATATTTAGAAAACGAAGGTTATTTTCAAATTTACAATAATATTATATATAATAACTGGTTAAATAATATCGAAAGGGATGTATAAAAATATATTAAACATATAATAATAATAATAATAATAATAATAATAAAACGTCTTTATTGAAGGGTTTATTGGGACTTCCTAGTCCCTATTCTATTGGTCCGTTATTAAAGGAATCTCTTCCTCCTGTCTATTAAAGAGTATGAAAGAAATAACTAATAATAAATAATGTGATGCATTAAATTCATTCATTTTCAAGTATTTTTAGTAAATTTGAGGGCTCCCGTATAGCCAAGTGAACAACGAGTTCGACTTTGTTGAAAGCGGAACCGGGTTCGATTCCCGATGGGGCCTACGTGCGAAATGACTTCAGTTGTCGAAGCACTTTTATCAATACTACTACTACTTTAAATTTGGAATAAAATTAGGATCAAACTCTCTCATCTGGAAGTAATAGTGCCTTTCGTTCTAAACTAATATAACTATAAACTTTTCTAAATTAGAATCATTTCCCAGAGCCCGTCGCGGACCGCAGCGTGAACTCTAGTGAGCCTCGTGTGGTCCGCGGGCCGTATTTTGAAAAGACCTGCACAACTTCTCGGACTCAAGTTGATCAAATTAACTTTTTTAAATATTTCACTATATTTCCCCTAGTAATCAAGTATCAGGATAGACAAAGCAATTTGTGTAATTAAACTTAATGATGACGCTAGCTCGCTAGCGAAACATGTCGCATCAATAAAATCTGTGGAAGTGTTACGAGAGATATCCATTACAAGCAAGTTGGCCGGGAAAAAGAGAAATCTTGGATCTCTAAAGTATTAACAGGTATTAATGTGGAAGGTACACAACTAGTCAAAATATTACATTCCCAATACTAGCGGAGAAACCTTCATCATCTTGTTTTCTTTGGTAGGGGATAGAGGGGATAGTACTTGGAATAGTTCCTTGTGATTCAAGCTTAAAAGTCCTTAGAACAATAGCTATACATTTGAAAAGTTATTTTTGGTGTATCACGGAAACTCTGTATGGTATCTTCAAGTCGTTTCTCGAAAACGCAGAATGGCATCCATTAACTTATTCATAGCACACCCTAATAATGGCCATTTTCTTGTTTATGATAAAATATCATAAAATGCCGTTATCGGCTTTTTTTTTCAAATTTCAAAATTAAAATGCGCATTGGGTTTTTAAACAATTTTTTGATGGCTTGTAAGTGTTTGTGACTCCAATTATACATAAATAAATAACGTCTTTATTTTGGGCGAAATTGAGACTTTATAGGCTCCTCTTCCATTGATAGGGAAGTTCAAAGACATCACCCATTCAGCATTCCCGACGGATGCGTTTCCGATAACATCGCGACTGTCGAAATACGACTATTTTTCCCTGATTACAGTTCCATCGCCGTTTCCATGTAACTTCCACTTCTTAATCGCTACGTCAAATTAATGTTTCCCTTCAGCTTCTACGTACTTACTTACTTACTTAGTACTTACGCATTTAACAACGATGGGATTAATGTCCGATTATCATCCGTATTAATTACGGCGAATTCAAAGCTGATAAGATTACGTAGAAATTTACCGGGATAAACATTCAAAATTCCCGTAGTTATATTTCTCATAAATAAATGCGTGTTACTTTATTTCCCAAATGTTATGCGTGTATTTAAATTCATGTCCTGCGGATATAGAGGTACCGTTTTGTAACATTTCAGTTGTCGTTANTATTAAATTTTCGAATATAATATGACGTAAAATTCCGTAAAAATCCTCTCATGACAGACTGTATGTTTATAAGGAATCATTTCCTTAAAAGTTAACCCGGAATATTAAAGGTGTTAGAGCTTATCGAATCAACTCCTCATTATACATTTGCTTAGGAATAACGCTGTATAAGCTAAACGGCTGTTATTTTTCAGAATAAAATGTATTGGAGACAAATTTATTAGTTGTTGGTAATCTCTAAAATTATTTTTACGTGCCAACCATGCTAAAACCTGAACAATGCTGTTCACGTATCAAAAATGTGGGGCTTTCAAACTCATCGGGTTCAGCAGCTCCAGCACTTTTGATTTCAAAATTCAAAACGAGTGTATCATAACTATGTTACAGCCGCTCTGAAGATTAGATAATACCTATTTATCAACTCAAGCGTCAGCGATTGTAATATAATTTCATTCACACAAATTATAATATTGAGTAAGGGGAAAAATAAGATATTCTGGAAGTGCTCTTGCATGAAATTTGCTTCCTAGACGGGAAAAAGTTAGCATGCTACTCTGTCGTTTTTGAGGCGTGATTAACGAAGGCATTCCTGTATTTCACCCGGAGAACTGACTTCTCGTATGCATCAAGTTCTGGTCCTCTGTATTGATTTTTTGAGTTTTAAGTTTTCTCCGTTAATTTTGTAGCAATTTTCTTGAATGTGTTGTACGATCTGTTTATTTTATTATGTTTAAAGTGAGGCATGGGTTTCTAAAATCTAGTTTCTATATTTCTTTTTGTTTGTCCGTTGTAGACTTCGTCGCAATCTTGACATGATATTTCGTAATGTCGGATTTACTTAAGTTGAAATTGAGTCTTTATGATTTGGAGGAAGATTATATAGTTTATAGTTATTGGAAAAAATTGAAGTAAAATTGGATTTGGAAAATATTGGTTTGATTTTACTGCTGATTCTCGGTGCGAAAGGTAGTTTCATGAATTTGTGTTCTTTGTCATCTGATGATTTAAAGGTGGTGCTTGATTCAAATTGAGCTTGTGTTTCCTCAGTATCTTATTGACTACAGATGTGTGGATAGTATCACTATCAAGGAAAGACTTCAATAAAGAACTGTCACAAATAAGAAATATCGCGAAACAAAATGGCTACGACGAACTCTGTCTTACCACAGCAGTATTCCTTTTCTTTGTATATTCAGAGAACAGATAATAAAGAATTTATAAAAATAAGGAGAACGTAATTTTAACAAATAAATTATTTTTTTAATATGAGCGGAACGTAAGGTACAAGTGGAGACTAGCTTAAACTTAACTAACAGGAAAGTCTACTATAGTAGAATATCCTGATCTATACAACGGAGATAAAAGAATTCTTCCTCGCAATTTCACACGCAATTCCACTACGGAAATAATTACTTGTCACCAAAACATAACGATGCATTCATAATCCAACTAACGGCGTGAAATATCCATTTTCTTTTGAGAAACGAAAAAATGGCTCCAGATAAGGATTCAATTATCTAGGACCAGAAATGGGAAAAAAATGTAGGCACCGCCATATTCTTTAATTGCCTCCTTCATTATATTTTTAGTTGGTTACTGCAGCATTTGGGCTTCCGAAACATATACGATGGGATGTAAACATAGAATGTCTTCTTTGATGTCATTCCTTCCTTAGCGAGGGAGCGGAGTGTGAAGCCGTATATTACAAAGAGTGGGGTGGATACATGTCACGCCGCTAGAAGTCGTTGGCGTTTCTGAGATAAAGTGAAGGGTGTCTTGGTAAGGAACGGATACAGGGAAGAAATCCAGGTTATTAAACGAAAATAAGCGTCGTCCTTCGCCTAAAAGTGTTCACGTGAAAAGCGTCAAAATATAAGATTTTTTGGTAGAAATACTGTTACTTTACGTACAACAGAACTCACTTGACGTAAGCTACATTGTTGCCGATTCAACAATGGAAATTCCGGAAAATTCGGAAGGAAATTGATTGTTGCGCCATACAAAAATGAAATGCCGAAAAAAGCTTGTCGAGGATGGTGGAAGAAAAGAAAATTGGAAACGGCTGTTAATGTATTAGAGGTTTAAAAACACTCCGTAAGCCGTATGTCGGCCGGCGGAACTCGCGTTTAGAGACAAACGGGAAGCCCCGGATTACCGATTTCTGGGAATATCCCAATGCGCATTTCAGAGACAATGCCTCCATTATCAAGGGCTCCACAATAGGGATTTTTTTCCTATTTTGTAGAAATTATTGAGCTACTGTAGCTTAAATATAACTAACAATTAAAATAAAATCAATCGAAGAAGCCTTAACGTGGTAGAATTCCAAAATAGGAAGCATGGTAAATAACTGTGCAAAATTGTACGGTTATTTACCATGCTTCCTAACTAACTAACTAACTTTTCCGAAATGCTCATAGGGTGATTCCTAGAAATAGGTAATACGAAACTTCCCGTTTGTCTTCAAACGCGAGTTCCGCCGGCCGACATACGGCTTACGGCTGTTTTAAATCATCTAGTAGTCAAGAAAGAACTGCCCACAAATCTAGACTTGCGGAAAGAGATGTAGAAAGACAGACAGAGAAACGACGAACATTATCCACCTCAAGGAAACAAAAATTAATTTGCGATTCTTTCTTTGAGGAGCGAAATCGTATTCGGTACGGATCAGAACCTCTCAACCGTGTTTCCCCAAAGTCACTCTTGCATGAAAAGCTGTCCTTCGCGGCTCAGCTAACGGTTACTAGGTTGATTATTGAATCTTGATTAATAAAGAACGCCATAGACGTGTCAAATTTTTAGCCATATCATGTAATTCACTAAGATAAGTTTCTTGCATGCTTTTCCTGGTCTGCTTTCCTCACGGTATAATTATAAGAGATTTTTAGGTTGTCACCAAAGGCGTTTCACCCAAGAGCCAGTTCTTTCAAAGACAGCTCATCAACGGGAAGTTTTACCAGGGGTATCGATTGCTCAAGGACATTTCAATATTATATTATTATTTCAATAGTAGTAAAATGATCATTCTTACAGAATTGTACATGCAAATAATCGTCTGTAAATTGATGAATA
Source organism: Ladona fulva (assembly GCA_000376725.2). NCBI lineage: Eukaryota > Metazoa > Arthropoda > Insecta > Odonata > Libellulidae > Ladona > Ladona fulva. The sequence continues at coordinate 548,704 of KZ308137.1, read as the reverse complement.
ATCTTCTAAAGGTAAATAAACAATTGCAATGATAGACGGGGATAAAAATGATGCCGTATTGTTGCTAACTCAATAATGAAAATTACGGACAAATTAGTAGAACAATAAATTAATCAATCACAGAAAAATTAATAATGAAAGAAACAAATTAAGAATTGATGAATACATTTATATTGTTTTTTTTAGAGAAATAGCCTCATTAGTTTACATTAGCCCTTTCTTCGTAGAATAAACACATATTCGCTATTATTATGATTTATATTATGTTTTCTTTTATTAGGCAAATTAAGATTGACAGAAAAGACATCACTAGGAGAAGACAAATCTGAAAACCCATCACAACGAAAACACTTAAAAACTTAGATATTCTGCAGAATTATAGGGGATAAACAATTTTAAACTGAAAATATATGAGTAGCTCTTACATTAGAAAATAAATACAATCTAGCAGTAAAAAACCATGCAAGACATCATATATGCATATTGGGAACTTCAATCAATACGATGAGCCATTCCTCTGTAAATTTTATCCATTCAATCCACCGATGCGGGACAGCTCAAGATATCTCTGTAGACAATGCGGGGAAATCGGTACGCACAGACTTACGCTACTTACAAGTGAAAGTACACTAGTTTCCACTAGTCAGAGGTTAAGAACATAGACAGTATACGTAGGACGAACTATTTTTTTGTACTTTGAAAATTAAAAGTTATTCTATACATAAAGAATGGTAAATAATAGCCAAAAACTGTGGTAAATGTGGAATCAAAAATTTTCTACCAAAAGGGCTTGATGTGTTTTTCAAATAAGAAAGTGTTCTCCTTGAGAAAAAAAAATATCCTTGAAAACTGAGAATTGAATACTACATTTTGGAGTAAACCAAAAGTAAAGTAACCAGATAATATTGAAGGAATACGATGTATTAAGCGTCAGCATATGATTGGGGAATTGATATCCGTCATAACTCACCACAATTCCTCAACGTCAACAAGTTAAATCACAAGTTTAATAAATTATAGTTAAAATCAGTAATATTGCTAAATGCTCTTCCACAACTGAGGTCATGTCTCACATAAGAGTTTCTTCCATCGGGAATCGAACCCGGTACAGCTTTTACCAAAGGCGGACGCACTACCAACTTGGCTATCCGGGAGCACCAAATTATGGTTAATATTGAGCAGATGCTATGATTGAAATTGCTCTTACCGGTTTTAAAAAAATTAACTATTTTGTGAAAACAGGATTTGAACTGAAAAAAATTATAAGACAAGGTTCGAATGTGGGACATTTTCCGGGACTCCTCGTCATGCGGGACAGTACATCAAAGCCCGGACTGTCGCGCCTGGTATATAGGATGATTGGTTGCTTTAAGTTAATCGGAATGTTATGCCCTTAAACACTGAAACACATTGTAAATTCAAGTTTAATACTGACATACATACTTGTAAGTCACCTTACTTCAGATACTGTTTTCTTGAAGTGAAATACGTTCCTACTGCCTTTTAAGGATTAATTCCGATAGCGCCAACTTGTAAGAAGAAACGAAAATATCTCAATTCTCTTCCGATTGTGAAAAAAACCACCTTTCACGTCGATACCTCAACGAGCAAACTTCCTATCATCGTTGTAGACTCCAACCTTGGTTTCAAAGGCTGCAAATCATGAATATCCGAACTTCCTGAGTGATGAATGAGGCAAATACAAATTAAGGCAAGTATAAAGAGGGTAGCAATGGTTAAATCCCTTGCTTTAAATTCCGCAAACACTTGACAGCGTACAATGAACCGCGGCGGGCCCCGGTATAATTCTCGAGGGGATTAAATTGGCTCTCAACCATTTAATTTGGTAATTCCATTAGAGGTAAGTGCCCCCGCAGCAGAGGAAGGCTTTTAACCACTCATATATCGCTCCATATATAATTTTACGAGATTTTCCCTTTTAGATTAAACCGCGAGCGCCACCAAGAAAATGCTTCCACAAACGGAAAGGTGGAAATGGGCGACTTCATAATTTATTCCAGGCTTCGCTTCGCACTCATTGTTATTCCAAAATTAAAGGAAATTAAGCTTCGTTAATAATCATTAAGTTTCGATCCAATAATTAAACAGCCTTTATTGTGACAATGTCATAAACACTGATCACCATGCAACAATGAGCCTTTTATGGCTGAAAAGTGAGTTGACGAGGGCGTATTGATTCTGAACTGTCTTTGTCGATTTTCTGGTATACATTTTCAATAGTGAAACATCTATATTTTATCATTTTCAAAGTTATTAATTATGCCTGATGTAAATATTGAAAAACTAAGGTAAATAACGGGCATCAGTTGGATTGCTAAAGTAAAGGCAAGGAAAAGTGTCTAAACTCTATGAACATTGAGAAGTTCCACACAATGAAAGGAATAATTACATTTACTTGGTAAACATTCATTTCCTATTCTCTCAATATTTTTCCAGTTAACTTCTTAAGGCTGATTTACACGAGGATTATGATATAATGCACTGTTTTTTCAAAATAAAATTTCAATCTAATGATTTAAATGATGAATGATGAAATGAGAAAATCCAAGGAAATTTCTAAATGACATAAAATAAAACATTTCCCTGAATACTCCCATGAAAATCCCGGGTCAACATTTACAACGCGTTACGCTGGGAGATTATAAGATGATATATAACGGATAAATGTCACAAAAGAATATATATAACATGTGCTTTCACAGTTGACTTTGATAATATCTATGAAAGTACGATACTAGAGGAGAAATGTCCATTTCGGTTATACTAAAATTGCTTGTTTCGGATTTTTCCATTTACTTTCACATATATAATGAAGATTAAAGTTGGTAATAAAAGCAAAATCGGTTTCTACAAGATTAAAATTATTAATAGAACCAACGTTAGTTGTTCTATTTATACAACACAATGAGCTAAAATGTCATCCCTTTATTAATTTTTTTATGCCTACAAGTAATTTTCATTCGTGATTGCTATGAACTCATCGTATTAATTTCTGTCATCATCCCTTAAGTCCTCATCCCTCAAGATCAATCAACAACTACATAACAACAATCCAGAATTAAAACAAAAGATTGCTACATAGAAAATCCAGAATAAAAACCACCTTCATTAACTAACGCTCTTTAAAGTTTTCTCCGCCAATACTAGCCGCGAAACTTCCACAAAAATCACTGCAACAATCAGCAGATCAACAATATCACTATTAAAATCGTAATAATAATATTCAACGAAATACAATCATAATAACAACGCTCAACGAAATACAATCATAATAACAATACTCAACCAATAAACATTAATCAAACAGCGCTCTTCAAGGACTCTCACGTCCGGGTCGGACTTATATCTTCCTAGAAATTTTTCTCGGCATATTCAAACCATTCGAACGTTAATAATCCCGTATCGCAATTTCGACAGGAATTCCGAAAAATCAAATTTTCCAGCAGCGAAGAAAAATTCAAATTCCGAATTCCGGGAGGGTTCACCGAATCGAACATAAATAGGAAGGAAAGCCATCAGTGGCGTTGCGTGCGATGACGCTCCTTCCCCCGGGACTTTTTTTCACGGCGAATCAATCCCCGAAACTGCTGCAAATGCCCCAGAAGACGAGGGAGTCATGAAAAAAAATCATCATAACCCGAGGATATGAAAACGATTATGGAAGTATCACCGCTTCAATATTTGTATAGCTTTATTCCCTCATGCGGAGGTGTTCTTAAAGGGGATGTGGCGCGATGAAGAAAGTGTGCCCAACGGCTTGCTCACTCCCCCAAGGGTTGACTTTAATTTTTCCACGCCTCACTGGAAGCTTTTTTATTGAATAGATGTAAATAAAAACGGAAAATCTCATTTTTGCTAAATGTCAAGCGGGAGGCTGGAAAGTTTAAAAGTCACGTACGCACTTTGATTTTCAAGTAGAACGCTGCGCTATTTAACCATTTGTGATAATAAAATGTCGATGCGTGTTTTTTTCGGGAAAGGGACCCGGTAAATATCACCAGGTTCTGGCTTTTACGGCGGGGCTTAAAGAGAATATGTGTTAACGCGAATATCTGCCTAATTATATTTATTCTCCATTACTTCGGGACGTAAATCATTGCAAAATGTATCCATCCGCTAATATGTTTACCGTTACCTTTGGAGAATCAACGGGGAGCTCTAATTAACGCCATCCTTTCACTTTGGGTTGTTAATTTGTCGACTTAACGAGCTCTGATGCTAATCTTCTTATCGAAACTTAAAGTCTATACATGAAAATAAAAGGTATTAGCTGAATCATTAGCAAACGTTAGAGTTAATTAATCAACCCTAATGATTTTCAATGAGGCTGAAATCCAAATACTCAGCTACAATAGTCTAATTAGGCCAATTGAGGATCGCCATTAATTAAATACATTTTCTCTCACAGAATGAGCAAATAAGGGTTTTAATGTATACAAAACCTATCAAAATACCAATTAACCTATCTCCTGCAGAAATAGTATTCATACAACAATTAGTTAAGGCAGCAATAAAAATATTTCTTACGTATATTGTTCGGCAATCCTTATTTTCGAAACAGATTTGTTTGTATTGTTGGTTTTATAGTTGTTGGTTGAACTTTAACTTAATATATGATCCAAATCATAATACTTTTATATTGTTAAAGAATTATACATGTGCATATTCCTTTCAAGAATTTATTTCGCTTTCTCATTTTAAGTTTAACACCCTGAATTAAGAGAATGTTTCCTATTTGTCTCTGTCTATGTAAGTACCCTTCAAGCCGCCTTTCGGCATGTGGCAGGAGGTGCATGCACCACGACTCTAAATCCATGACCCTAATCGATTAATTTGGCGTATCGTTCGCGGAAAAATGAGTTCTTGAATCGATTCGTTCTAGTTTTGGTCTTTCTTTCCGAATAGCATCAGAGAATATAATAGGGTAAATTAGGTATGGTGTTAATACATCCCGTGCCATACGCCACTGGCGGCTTGCAGGGTAAAAATCTAAATCTAAATCTAGCATCAATTTCCCTGATATTTCTCCCAGTATCGGAACGGCCTATGTAATATGGTGGACGCATCATATCGGCTACATCATCTCTGAACGTGCTTTCTCTAAATGTATCCTGTAAATAAATCCTTTGTTGAAATCATCTAACTTCTAAAGATTCCCATCTTGCGTCCTGAAGCATCTGAGTAACGCTCACTGACTTATCGTAGCAATTCTTCATATAACGTATCGCCTTTCGCTGCACCTTTTCCAATTCCCGAATACAACACTTATCGGCAGGGTCCCATGCACTACACCCATACTCAAGATGAGGCCTAACTAACGCGAAATAACATCGCTCGCGAACTTTTTCTTCGCTTCGACCGACTATTCTCTTCACGAAGCCGAGTTTCTTAAGTGCTTTTCCTAGATATTTCACCGATTCTAATGCTAATTAGTTTCTCCTTCGGAGACTATATGAATAAACCTTAATAATGGATTTTCTTTCGTTGAAATACTGAGCTACTGAGATCTCATTAATATCCTATATATTCTAATAAAAAAGAGTACCAAAGTTTATCTAACATACCAGTTGCATACTTAACGCTTGCTTCGATATTAAACTACTCAAGGCACAACGGTTTAGCATAGGAACACCATGTGCGTAAATCAATGGATAAAGCAATTTACCTCAATGTTTTTGCCCGTGTAGCGAAGCGATCAGAACATGCAAGCAACGATTTCATATCGCAAAGCTCTCATTTTCACGCAAGACGCTGATATTTCTCGCTTTTACCGTAGATGGGAATTCCAATAGGTGAAACCTTGGACACTTATAGCAGGTTTCCTGTCAAGCACGGATATCTCCGGCTTTTTTATGAACTGAAGGCCAATGTGTTACGGTTACCCTTCCATCGTCTCGTACATGATTCGCGTGAAAAATCTATACGCCAATATCAAATGCAACGTTCACTTTTTAAAGCCAATCTACTAGATCGAGTGTCTGAGAGATAATGCAGCATAGTAAAATGAATGACTTAACTCGCACCCCGGCGGAAATCATTCCTAATTTATTGAAATTGCGATGCGAAACCTAATTCCACAGGTCAATCTGATTGTGGAAATTTATCATTTGCTGGAATGATTCACGCCGTTTTCGGGATGAGAGTATTACGAAATAATCCCTTGGTACCGCTATGTGCAGACACCTATGGGAAGAATTATGATTTGCCTATGTCCTGTGTCATATTAACAACACTATGTGTGCTCGATTGCTTAAACATGCATTCTGCCTCGTTGAAGATTAAACTTAAAGGGTTATATTTCTAAGTATGCTTTTTCAAAACGACAGAATTTTGTGCTAGTTTTTGGAGCTTTAGACCTGGGGTGAGGCTAAGGTAATGTAGACCCGTTGGTCGCTACCGTTCCCAAGAGTCATCCTTTTATCTTCACAAATATTCTTTCCAAATATGTGCTCTCAATCAGTTTTTCACTGGAAAGCACACAAGCTGTCCCTCCGGCTAATCTTTATAGATAAAGAATATATTATGTATCCAGTGGAGAAAAGTTGACTCAATAGGAGACACGATATATTACATTCATTGCATAGAATGCGAATTTTGCGTTCTCGAGCTTTACTTAAAGGACTAATATATGGTTACTAATTGTAAGTGGTAAAGTCAGTAAGATACAAAGATGACAAAGATATTGTGTGCGTATTCGATAGGGGTTTAAAAGTTTTAGTAAACGATCTAAATGATAAAGCAAGGGAATTTGGGGAAGAAATAAACCTCATAAAGACTTAAGTAATGATGTTTTTCCAAAGAAAATATAACTTGAGTAAAGATCAGGATCTATGGAATAAACAGGAATTGGTGAATCAATTATCCTGCTTGTGTAGTGTTCTTTATTGGAATAGAAAGTGCACTGATGAGTTTAGAGGAAGAATAGAAGTAGCGCGTTCGCTTTTGGTGGAAGCGATCCCGGGTTCGATTCCCGATGGGAGCACAAATGACCTTAGTTTTCCAAGCAAAATTAACAATATTAATATTACGATAGCAGTAGCTAAGGAAGCTTTCATGAAGCGAAGGGAAATGATGCTGAGAGGAATTGACAAAGGATTCGAGATAAGATTAATACAATCCTTGGACTAAGGAAAAAACTGGAACAAGGATTTTAATAACTTGTAATAATAATAATCCACAATAATAATAATAATCCGTAATAACAATAATTTAATAATTTTAATAATAATAATAATCTATAGTGATAATAATCCTTAATAATAATCCGTAACAATACATTTCCATTGTTTCCAGAGCTAGTCCCAATGGGTAAGTATGTACCATCCCCCGGCGAAACAGTTTTAGGAGCGTTTTAAACCTCTAAAATCCTTAGTATTGAGTTTTTTCTGAATAGATGTGTAACGTAAACCTTTAGAACATCAAAAGACTTGAGATGTGGGCCAAGTGTGTGATAGAAAAAAAAGGAGTTGGGTTGATAGAAAAACAAGCACGGAAGTGCTACAGATGATGGGAGAAGAGACTATTTTATTTTAAGAAATTATACGGCAGCAGAGGTGGTGGGTGAGTAAAGCAATTTTTAAGGAAGGTAATTGAAGTTGAGGTTTAAAAACACTCCCTAAGTCATATATCGGCAGACGGAACTCGCGTTTGTAACAAAAGGGGAAGTTCCGGATTACCTATTTCTAGGAATCACCCTATGCGCATTTCGGAAACAATGTCTCAAGGGTTCCACAAAAGTGCATTAAATAGTGAATTTTGAGGTGTTGCAACCAAATTAATGATCGCTGATGCTTCGTCGATGTATGAATACAATTTTTAGCCGTATCCAAGCTACAGTAGCTCAACAATCGCTTCCCACGGATTTTCAAAACAGTAGTATTTGCGAACGGTGTAGAACTAAAACTATGAATATCTCTTACGCCTCGTTTATCCTTTCAAGCCCTTCGCTCTCACAGGGTGTTACATCTTCAATGTTTATAACTTCACTTTAAATCCTTCGCAACACTTTTTATAGCCGACGCCACCGAGCGAACGAGGATTTTAACAACATCCCCATAAAATTATGCGATGTGAAAGAGAGCTGAGGTGTTTGCATGGGTGTTAATGGACTCATAATGTCAGCGTTACCATTAATTTCCACGAACTCGTGGACCGGTGGAGATAACAGCCATCCAAAATGATGATGAGTCGAAATACATACATAAACGAGAGGTCGAACTCTTTCATTAGTGAGTTGGCTGCCTCTGTGAGGACCTCGGACGGCAGGTTGTGCCACTATGTGGAGACTGCTGTCTTGCTCACAAAGCATTCCCTTAACAGTGTGAGAGAGACGCGGCACGGTAGTTCAGTGGTTAGAATACCTGCCCGGAAAGTGGGAGACCTGGGTTCGAGTCCCAGTCGTGTCGCTATTTTTCACACTTGTTATTCCTTTCATTCATTAGATCCTTGCCTGCTCTACTAAGTGAGGAGTAAATCTCAACACGCAAAGGTTTTGCGCATGATTAAATTGAACAAATACAAAAATTCGGCGGAATACTGGTATCTTTCGGTTCCCATGCGACAAGTTCTCCAGCTTGTATGTGTAAACGACACGATGAAACATGCTGACGTCACCCAAGAAAGAAATATGTGGTAGTACATACAAGCAGTTTTCTCAAGCGCCCTTACCTTATTTAAGATTAACTAAATATTTTTCCCTACACATTGCCCTCTAAACCTTTCGAATCTTGAGCTCATAATTATTTAACATCGGAATCGCTTTTATTAGAATGCGCTGCACAATATCCGATTTTATATTCAATGTGACACGTTTTCCAATTTGAGGGAGGTGAAATCGAACATTTAAAATTTTATGGGAAGGATGTGGATGTACTGAAGACGTGACATGAATGCTCACTTACTCAAAAAATAAACCTGTAATAACTCAAACTATTTGATATTTCCGTCTTCAAAATGAATCTGTCAGAATGATTACATCGACATCATAGAAATTCTTACAGATAGATCGGTAATGCTATCAACAAAAAAGTGTATACGAATAGATTTTTAGGTAGAGCTAGTTCTAGAGGTAGTATGACATTACTTTTCTCGGTGGGCGAGAATGCTAATTGTAAGAGAAGTAAAAGTCACCATAAATAGAGCATAATGGCCTTATGAGTGACTCATTTGATAGCATTTATTTGGGATAGATGCATTACTCAGCATCCCGCATACCTCATACCATCATAACCATGTACAAGCCTGTGACAGAGCTAATTGAGAGATAAATATTCCTCGATCTACAAGTAGATGAAGAGAATGAATGCACAAAGATTGATGTCATGTTATGTCATGCCATGGCATGTCATATTATCTCGTGTTATGTCATATTATGCCATGTTATGTCATTTTATGACATTTTATGTAATTTTACGTAATTTTATGTCATGTTATGTCACGTTCTGTTATATTATGTTATTTTATGTTGGTTTATGTTATGTTATTTATTAACTTAAGACGGAATTAGTGTAAGAAATGTTGAATATAAGATCTGTTCTATCCTGAACCAAAGGAAAAGTACTAATTTCATCAAGGAGTAGCCTTATATACGAGTAATTCTAATAATCGCAACCTATGCTCGGAAGATTCGCAGATATTTTAGATGAGAGATCACGAAAAGATTGAATAACTGCGAGAAATGCGACTACTTTACTAAGTGATATAATAAAGGTGATATGATAAATCAATGATGAAAAGTATTTAAGGTAAATTTTATATTAAATGGCACGGGAATCGTTTCATCGGTTAGTGTCACAATGGACGGCTTTTGTGATGAATGGAAGGGAAGCGTCGACTGTCACTCTTCATTTTAAAGGAAATATCGGTTGTCTGATATGGGTAGCATTATAGGAATATCCTCAATACATATAAAGGAGAACTGTTACGTTAAAGGCCGAGGGTACTTTAGAATAACCTCAAAAAATATAATTTACCGCTCTCTCAACAGAATTAAAAGAATGCTCTACAACCAAGTGCGTAATAAGCACTGGCTAATCACCTAAAATTGCTCGCAAGACTTAATAATCTCCTCGAAATGCATAAATATCACTGCATTCCTACCGCTTGAAAAATTAAGTGACGTCCAAACATGCATAATCATTTTATTTCGAATCGCACAGAGCAATATCAACTGCGAAAAGGCTAGTGTGAGGGATTGCGAACCTTTTGGGGCGGTAGTGCCACATTTATTAACATGAAAAACTCACGCGCTAATTTTATGCCAAAGGGAGATATTAACGTATCCTGAAAGGGGAGAATCGCCACCGGAGATGGCGATGCTAGAAAATTAATTGGCTAATTGTAAAACAAGTAACTCAAGCCTAAAACTATGATCGATAGAAGTGCTTCACGGTTAAATTACATCTATTGGATTTACCACGACAAAATGGCTTTTGACAAGAGGATGAGAGAATGAATGCACAAAGATTAATGTTACCCACAAGACGGGATTAGTATAAGAAATGTATTTAATGTAAGATAATTGTTTCTATGGCTCTAGAATATAACAAACGTCACCTAGGTTTCGTTTCCTCGCAAAATCATCAATTGTAGAAACAATAGTGGATTGTATAAATAAAACATTCTCGTAAACAGTTCCTGTTATTAATGATTAAAGTAATAATGCCATTATTTAAGCAAATTTTGGTCTAATGAGATCACTCTTACAATTAACCTAGTAAAGATGAACACAAACATCCATACCCCGACCAGGATTCGAGCCCGGGACCTCGGCGTTGCTAGGCTACCGAGGCCGGGAAATTATTTGTTATTATGGAATTCCACAAATTGAAGGCCTACACTATCCAGTAAGGAAGGTTCTAGGTCCGCCTCTAGCGTTAATTTGGCATTATCTATGTTGATGATGGATTTAAGATCTATTGAAAACATCAATTATCAATCAATATAAACAATATAACGAATACACATTAATTTACTTTAGATCAAAAACTTATTAAATGAAGAATACGTAACAGGGACAGATTTCCGCGTGCCTAATTGACTCTCCAGCGTGCCACTTTCGACACGCGTACTATAGGCTCGCCATGCACGGGCTGCTTACTTAGATCATTCCATTCGTAGAGATTTCTTCACTTATGAAAAGATTGGAACAGAAGCTGCAAATACACGTTCCGGTTTTTCATTAGTATTCTACGTTTAAGTCCGCCGTACATTTTACTCTCTTCCTAAATCATCAGACCCTTTGTCTCCCGCTCTCACTGTGGCCTCCATTTCGATTACACTTCAGATAAAATCGGACGAATGGGGGATTGCCAACGAGGAATTGATTCCGAGAGTTGTCCCTTCCAAGAGAAGTAAATTTCAGGAGATTCGGGGATACTATTATAAAATAACACAACATTCTTCATTTATGTACTGAAGTAGCTCCATCCAGAAACCTGATTTAGGATGATTTAACGCGATTTACACTAAAGAATAATAGAACTTAGCTGAAAGTTTTATTATCCAATAATTATTTACGCAAATTTACGCAAACGAAAAATTTCAAAATTTCCAAATGTTAAGAAGAAACGTAATTTAGATCACGTGGTAGTATTACTGTAAGTATTCATCCCGAAGGCCGGTTGGCACCTCATCCCCTCTACCGTCGGCTACGAATAGCTAGGAGAGAGAAATGAGGCTTACTAGGCAAGATGAGGAGTGAGGTAATTTGCTCTTCCTTTCCTCAGTCAGCCAGAAAGCTATAAAAGCGGAACGAGTCCACGTTAGAGAAGCACAATGACTGTACGAGTAACACTTTTCGTAACATTGCATAAGGAAAAACCTTAAACAAAACCTTTATTCAGCTTAACTCATACCTCAGTAGCTTCTATATCATGAACAAGACTGAGACAAAAGTATATATAAAATGCATTTGTCTTTATCCCGTACCAAAAGATAAATGATAAATATTTCATTCACCAAGATATGGTAGCAAGACCGACGTTAATCGATAAAAGAATGTAAGTCGCAAAAAATTGCGAAAGTCGGTAAATTGGTGTACGAACTGTAAGGCGATCCTAATTGAGTAAAAGCAAGAGAAAACGCCTCTATCCGGGAGGCGAGAGACATTACGAATTATTACGGCAAAAATAACGGTTCTTTTCCGTTTCAGTTTTCGGTTCGATGCCTTTGGTTTTAGAAAGTGAAAATTGGAGCATCATTTGAAGCTAGGGAACGTTAAATGAGCAGGATGAAATTAAAATTATCTATCAAATTTTTCTGGACAATAGCGTAATATTTCAAGACGCCAGGGGCGGTAATAGGGTCGATAAGACTGCGCTAGTGAATTGTAAATGGCAATTTGTTCTTGTTTTTAGCTTCAAGAAAGAATTTTATATTAGATATGTCTACGTAATATGTTTATAGAATATATATACATAGAATATAATGCACAAAAGTATATCCAACGTTCATTGCGATTTATAGAAATGCTACGTAGTGCAATTCAAAGCTTATATTTTTATTTTGCCGTAACGATACTGAGATTTCTATGGGATATTTGTTTGTGTATTTTATAAAAAATTCGAATTTTTACTCAATTCCTAGTGAAGACCTGATCTTTGCGTCTAGGGCCTCTGGTAGTTTAAATCCGCCCCTGCTAGATGCATATACTGAGGTGTCAGTCTGTTAAGTATTCAGCCCGAAGGCCGGTTGGGACTTCATCCCCTCTACCATAAGCTTCGAAGAGCTAGGAGTGGGAAATGAGGCTTACTAAGCAAGATGAGGAGTGAGGTGGTTTTCCCATGCTTTCCTCACTGAGCCAGAATGCTATAAAAGCGGAAAAAGTCCACGTTAGTGAAGCACAATGACTTAGTGTGACTACGAGTAACACTTTTCGTAACCTTGCATGAGGAGAAACCTTATTTAATGCCATTATTCAGCATAACTCATACCTCAGTAGCTTTCATATCATCTCATCTATGAGCAAGACTGAGACAAAATTATAGAAAAAATAGTTTTTTCTCTATCCCGTGCCAAAAGACAAATATTTTAAACATCAAGATATGGTAGCAGGGCCATACTAAGGTGTATCCCGTTTCAATTTAACGCAACGCAGCTTGCGTACAGCTAATTAAAAGAGGTTCCTCGGGTGAATTAATGATGCTCCTCTACACACGCCCGCAATACGTCCGAGATACCTGAGCGTCCTTATTGACGTAGTTTATCTGCTCCCCCTAGGCGCCTAAACTCCTAGCTGCGTCACCTGACCTACTAGAAGTTACCGCACTCGGCCCAAATCACAGACCCACATTCCCCCAGCGCATCAACCCTCCGTCTTCTCCTTCTAAACATTTCGTCACCACAACTCTTGGGGCCGCCCCCTTATGTTCACGCTGCTTTTTTACGGAGCCCTTTTAAGAGGATTGCCTTCTCCTTAAAAGAAAGCAAAAGAGACGCCGGCGATTTATAGGTTCTTACGACCCGACTAAGGTAGCATAGGAGGGCCCAGAGTGGCAGGCGGAAGACCTCGCTGTCAGGGCTTCAGGGCAGGGTAAACAAGTGACGCAGTAGAATCGGGACGGATAATGGTAATAATAATAATAATAAAATCCTTTATTGGAAACAGGAGTTTGACCCCAATTACATCCATTTTAATAAATATTATTATTGCTGAATTCACGCAAACGTTCCCTAACCAGAAAAATCCGATTATCCGGGTCCATAACGTTAGCGCGCCACCACTCCGCCATAACTTAACATAACATAACCGCTACACGTAACCACTCCGCCACCACGACCGAAGAAAAAAAGGGTTACTGATGCTGTTTGAAGGTATAATGGTACTCATTTTTCTCGCCGATCAGCCATTCATCGGGATCTATTCCAAAATAATGAGGAACTTAATGGTCTACAAAACGGGCTCATGTAATACATCAGCGGAGTACTCATTTCAAAGTCCTCAAAAGAAGGAAAAAAGGCGAAATTTCTAAGATATGTCGGGTGGAATTTCTCGTTATTCCAATCGGTTTAGTCCAACATTTTCCATACGCTCTTTTCATGAAAATTTAGTCATTCATTTAGCAAAAGTACACCACTAAACAATCGAATGTCAACAACTGACAGATATATAGTAGAAGAATGGAAATAGTAAGTAAAGCAGGGCAAGTAGATCATTTTTCTTACTTGGGAAATGTTCTATATTGGGATGGGAGGTGTACAGATGAGGTTCGAAAAAGAGTAGTATTGGACAAGGAAGTTTTCGTGAAGCGAAGGTAATTGATGACTCGATAAATGAATCAGGAAAAGATTGGTAAAATCCTTGGTTTGGAGTGTTTTGCTGTATGGGTGTGAAACATGGACCTTGCGAAAGAAGGACATCAAAGGATTAGAGGCCTTCGAGATGTAAGCATTGATGAGAATGGAGAAAGTAAGTTTGGTTGATAGAAATACAAACATAGAGTTACTAGAGATAGTCGGGGAGGAGAGGAATTTAATTGAAGTAATTAAACGTCGACAAAGCAAATGAGTGGGTCAAATATTGAGAGGAGAGGGATTGCTAAAGATTGTAATTGAGGGCAGAATACAAGGGAAAAAGCAGAAGGGAAAACAAAAACCAAAGTTATACAATAGTTCACATAAAGGTTGGAGTAAGTTACCAGGAAGAGAAGAAAATGGCGATAAGTGGGGAATATTAGGGCACATGAACCTACCCTAAGGTAGGAAACTTATGTATCTAAATATATAGTGACAGTTCTAAATGTGAATGGTCCAGAAAAATATCAATATCTGACCAGGGCCGGCCGTAAGGGGCTCACGTGTACCTTCCCAGTTCCCTGCCATGCCTCTTTTCCCCAGGAGATAAGTGATCGTTAATACTTAAAGCCCGATATTTAGCTTAAAAGCTTTTTACAGATATGTAGGGCATTTCTCTGCAAAATGACATTTACCCTACCAAAATGAGCACCCCTAAAACTGGGGGCCCATATGCTAGGCACTCACGAAACCCATCCACCGATTTAATATTCCTTGCGCTACTTTTCATACACAAGAATCAGTAACTTAATAATGCAAAATCAATCACTAAACAAGCAAAAATAAAAAAATCGACTAATCTAGTGAAAGTTTTAAATGTGAGCGGTGGTGAAAAATATGAACTCCGACCATGAAGGAGTGCAAATGTACCAGGGAGGGCCGAAAGCCTCCCGCCTCAGGGCGGCTGAAAGTCTGAAGCCGTCCCTGTCCGCTGGCGGGCGAGAATCCATCATTTCACTCCCAACGTTTCGAGAGGAAGCTCGCAGCTCCTCCAATATTAGCTCTCCCGATACGCGAACATAATTTACACACTCTACGCAACGTATCGGCCCGAAACCCTTATTCCCGAGGCACTCGAGAGCGCTCCTCCGCCGACCCTCAAAAAGGGTCCCTCCTTCCACGCGGCCCTACGCAGGCATCCGGTGGTGCGCACCCAGCAACTCTTCTGCCAAGACACTGCGCCGAACCAATATCGATCAAACGGAGGGACTACTATCCCCCTAAAAAAGAAGAAGGCTTCCTTCCGCGAGGGGGATGAGTTAGAGGGGGTCGGGAGAGCGCGTGTGGTAGGGGAGATAAGATTAGATAAAACCCTTATTTAGTCCAAGGAGTCGTCGGGATGGAAACCACGGGTGACGGAAGGGGTTTGGCGTCAAAGTGAAACTCGTGAATGAATTGCGGTGGTGTCTCGACTTCGTGGGCCGCTATAGATGCTGAGGTTGTTTGTGCCGTGGTTTGATCTCGAGGTACGAAGCCGGACTCGAGATACGCACTCTTCTAAAAGTGCCAGAGAGGGTCAGAAGCGCGGCCACCATGAGGAGACAATCGCTGTGTTAATTGTTGGCAATGCCTCTTCAACCTTGTTTCCAGAACCACTCATTGTAACTTGATTTTTAGTTTGCTGTAAACTCGCTATCTCAATTGTTGACGCTTTCCTTTCACTTTCCCAATCAAACTCGACCTCTATCAACAATTAATGACTCTGTGATGCTATGTAATTCAATGTTTTTCAATCCAACGATACATTAGCTTCGGCAGTCATCAAAACAAACCTTTTACTAGCTGAAACGCCCGTTGATTCTCAACGCGGAAAGTTTGAAAATGCATGAGCTCGGATTCAACAATGGAGTTAGTCGTCAAGGGGACGATTCGTTTTTCAACCTCAAAATCTTAGAAAATTTTCGTTTATTTCATCAAAATTTAAGCAATTTTGAGCAGAAAACAACATTCGACGACCAAAATAAGAATCTTTATTTAATTTCTCTTCTCTTGGTGCTCTTCTCAATTTCATGCGACTATTCTTTCACATATACACATACACACATAACAAACATTCTACTTTATAAATAAGATTTACTATTGCCTCAGTCTCATTCATGGCTGCGATAATATGAAGGGTGTTGAGGTATGAATGATGCTGAATAATGGCATTCCTTTCTACATCGAATGCTATGAAAAGTATCATATATGAGGTAATTGTGCTGCTCTGAGAAGGGCTTTTCCGCGTTTAACACTCCCTCAGCGAGGAAAGCAGAAGGTAAACTTACCTCACTCCTCATCTTGCCTAGTAAGCCTCACTCCATCATCAAGGCTGTTCATACCTAATTCTGTAGAGATAAGGTTAAAGTGCCTTTCGTGCTGACAAACAGACTAAGAATGAAATTCCGTTATGTTACATGTCTCAAATGCAACATTACAGAGAGATACATCAAATAGTTAAAGAAGCGTTCTTGTGAGAGTCTTGCAACACCGGTTTTCGAGAATTGACGCTCTTTTGATTGCTGCGCCTTAGGGCGGTTACCTCACTCCCCTACGCTCTGAATCCAACCCAGTGTCAGTGTCGTCAATTTGGCGTGTTTTGGTGATAAATTTGGTGCTCTTTGAAGTTTCATGGGCCCAAATTCAGCGCACAATGTAACCGCATTATTTTAGCGGTTTTCTACGGAGTTGATTCTCGACGTAGCGGAGGACTTGCGGTTTGTATGGGTGTCCAAAATATTTTATGCATGAGGGAGCGAAAGAAAAAGCAGCATTCTAAACTTTTTTTGGGGAATTTTTTTACAGGTGGCAATTTTTTTAACTCCCTTCCCTTATTAATTATGCTATAAACAACAAACGTTCAAAAAACAGTGAGGAAAATTTCGAAATGTTTCAACCACAACTACGATCGAGAGACACCTGAGCATCAGCACTAAGCACTACGTTTGAATACTCAATTATGCGCAACTTGATCCAGCTGTGATGCGGTAAAAACGAAGCGAATCGAAGTTAAACGAAATCTTTTTACACTGGAACGAGGATACCTCCGTTGAATTTCCTTCAAATCGTCACCTTCAAATCCTTCGCTAATCTCGCTCTCTGTAATTTCGAGATGGAATGACAAATTTTACCGAACGCTTCATTTTCATCTCTGTAAAGACCCGGGTTCGAACCCATGAGCACAAAATACGTTTCCATGAGAGATGTACGTAAATTACGTTTTCATGACTTGCAGAGGTCGTTTCTTTTACAAAATTAAATTAGAAGCAATGGTCCTACGAAATTGAGACAAGTGTCACGAGAAAGGAAAATAATCACAGAATCTTATTTTAGTCGTGAATCATTCATATAAATTCGAAATTGCGAGAACTTTGATAAAATACACGTAAAATTCGTAAAATTTTTCGGAAATAAACAACCCATCCCTTTGACGACCAAGGCAATTGTTGAACATTGATTTTATGAATTATCCTATATAAGTGCACGGGGATAATCAGTTCTTATAATTTCTATAAGAAATTTACGTAATATAGGCTTTCATGACTTGAAAACAGTAGAATAAATATTGTAAATAATGGTAAGAAATATATTGAATTATTATGATCTTACGGCAGAATTGTTTTGTGCTTAGGAGGATCAGATATGTACGATAGTAGATATATTTTTAAACTAAATTAAGTCCCGTCATGCTTGACGGGGGCGTTTACTAGTCAATAATAATATCAATTGTCATATCAGTATCATACATCAATTATCATATCAATAATCATATCGACAGTAATATCAATTGTAACTCCAAAAACAATCAACAACACAAGCATTAACAATGCAAATGTCAACAAAACAGTATTAAAAATTGTTGATGGTTTTTGGAGATTTGTAATACCAATTAACTTAACTATCAGTGGCTACTTCCATTCTGCTATAATAATAACTGGGTAATGGATAAAGCTCGTAAATGAAAGAGAACCAACTTATATTTTTTAGGGGCAATCGTTTGGCGAATATTTCAAAATAAAAACGGTTGTTTGCGATTAAATAAGCTCATTCCCTTATTCTTTATCTTCATCTACTCCTTTGAAAGCTCAATCCGTCATTATGTTTTTATCAGTTTAATCAAGACGTTGAGTTAGATTGATGAGTCTAAATATAGATGGCCAACCTACGTCAAAATGAAGGCATTGCATAATTATAACTGACTCATTGAACCAAAATAAAAATGAAAAATTAATGTATTACCCAACTTATATACACGCCAAGGGCGTAGCAAGAAATTCCGTAATGGGGGGGTCCAATTTTTTTCCTGCAAATTGCGCGCTTTCTTCGTTCTTAAATTTCTCGCCACTAATTCCTTGAGTCCAAGTTATCTTCCCTCCTGCAGATAGCAACGCCATTGCCGAAATCCGTGTTGAGAATAATACTTTACCACCTAGAGCATGGAGAACTAGGGTTGGAATTTCCTAACGGTTGGTTTTCTTGCAAACTACAGCTTTTTGGAGCTTTTCTTAAATCTCTAATGTATTAACACAGCCGTGTTCCTTTTACTTATATATCCTCATTCCTTGTTCTACCAAAAGTCGGATGTAAGGGGGGTTCGGACCCTACGACCCCCCCCCCCCCCCCGTGGCTACGCCGCTGATACACGCACATATAAAAATAGTTACTATAACCCACGACTGAATTCTAGGAAGCGTTTTTATGATAACAATAAAAATAATAATTATATTTATTAATGTCCTGAGGCAGAAGGACACCTAAGGACAAAAAACACATACAAAAAAGTCAAACGTATCCTTATACTTTGTCGCAGTGAAACAAAAAAATAATTGTGTAATATATTAGCTGAATTGCCCGTTGATTCTCAACGGGGAAAATATGAGAATGCAAGAGCCCGGATTCAACAACGGAATGCGTCGTCAGGGGAACGGTTTGTTTACAACTACTAAATTTTAGAAAATATTCGTTTATTTTACTTTGTCGCAGTGAAACAAAAAAATAATTGTGTAATATACTAGCTGAAGTGCCCGTTGATTCTCAACGGGGAAAATATGAGAATGCAAGAGCCCGGATTCAACAACGGAATGCGTCGTCAGGGGAACGGTTTGTTTACAACTTCTAAATTTTAGAAAATATTCGCTTATTTTACCAGAATTCTTGCAATTTTGGACAGAAAACAGTATTCGACGACCAAAATAAGAATCTTTATCTAATTTTCCTTCTCTTGGTACATGTCTCTATTTCATGAGGCTGTTCTTTCTTATTTAATTTTGTAAAAGAAACAAACCATGCAAGCTATAAAAGTGAGTTTTACACGCATATCTTATGGAAATAGTTTTAAATGTCTGGAGTCGACCTGGGGGCAGATGAATAAAAAGTAGCTTATTAACTATCCGGGGAGGACATTTAACAATCCTCTAAGTTTGAAAGGTGTGCGACATCTGGTTCTCGAGTCTCAGGCGAACATACAAAACATTCTATTTTATATACGTATAAAATGAGCAATTTTATATCAACTTGCACAATCGTATTACATTGTCCGAAGACACTCATAATATAAATATTTAAATTTGTTTATACTCCGTGCTTTTCTTAGATTATTAGGTAGGGAATTCCAAATATTGATTTTGCAAAAACAATAAAAGATCTTTAAAATGCAAAAACAATAAAAAAATCTTTGTGGGAGGGATAGTAAAAGTTGCCATCAGGCCTTGAGTTCGGGCGTTACCTAAGTGAAAGTCTACATTTAAAGTTATCAAGTAGATAGGTGGAGATTTTTGGATAGATTTTACTACAGCTTGTGGCACATTATTATTAATAATCTCAAATAAAAATTAAATATATTAAAACGCTCCATTAGAGTGAACTTTTTACTATACTCACTCTAATGGAGCATTTCAATATGTTAATAATATTAATAATGTGGTAATATTAATAATTACCACAAGGTTACCCCTGACTCTGTATCGTTTAAAACTTAAATAGTTGAACTATAAAAGGTTGGCCGCCCCTGGTCTTAACAGTCTAAATTTTGTCTGATTAAGTCGTTGAATAAGAAACAAAATTCTTCAGTGCACTAAGACTGAAATCCTGTTTCCTTTGAGCGGGAAAAGGAAGGGCCGTAAGGAGCCAAGCGGGAAAGATTCAAGAGGTGTGCGAAACTAAGGGGAATGAGGCGGATAAGAACCGAGGGGGTTGGACGATGGGAAGGCGTAAATTTTTTTACGGACCATTTGTTAGAAGGGGAGAATAGCCCCACAGCTTCTTACGGCTTGCGAACGGCTGCATGATGGAAGAAGGCAGGATGAAGATATAAGCTGTCATATGCCTAAACATAACGAAATGTTTGGGGGAGAAACACACTGGAATTTCGCTCTCGGATCAGCGCGGGGTTGAGATGGATCAATTCTGAAAGCTGGAGGAAAAGCATGAGTCATTACGGTGTTCTGCACCAATTTTGGCGCACTTAACTATTACGACGTAGCTTTCTCCCGCGCTTTCGGTCTTAACGTACAATTCTGATTAGGTATATCTTCTGGCTGGGTGACGGATATGGTGTGATGTTGTATTTTTGTAGCAGGGAGATTTATTTGTAGTGTTAGTGCATTTTTATAACCTAAAAATGTATGTGCGTATTATATTGGTGTTGTGTGGCTTGATGATGGTTGTACTGTGGTGGGCGGAAAAGTTGTGTTATTGAAATTAGCATAATTTGTATACTGTAGTAGTGTAATTATTTTAGAAAAGTAAGTTACCACCAACATCAGTTGGTGACCACCATCATCGCTAACATTGTTAGTCCATCAGTAACATGAAATAATAATAATTATGGCGGGAGATATTCTGTTAAGAGCAAAGATATCACAGGGATACTCAACCGCAGATTCGTGACCAGCCTCCCATACTCAGCAATAGAAATTCTTCTCTCGTTTCAATCCTAAAATTGTTTTGCAGCAGTCTTTGCTCATTTTGTAAGATCCTGGTCCAGTATCTCCTCTTCTGAATACAATTGGCAGCCTAAAATCTTCATCAGCTGTCCCTTCCCATGTCCCATCTACGCCTTCCAGAAAGTTTTCAACAAACCCTGCCTGTATAAGGATCTGTTTAATCCGGATGCTTCGTTTCTTCTTCATTATTTTAATTAAACACGGTCTTTCTCCAATCCCCCGAGGCACCTCTTCGATCGTAACTTTGTCCACCCACGGTATATTCATTATTTTGCTATCATTCTGCTATTAAACGCTAATGTTATACGTAGAACGTGGCATCGCTTTTACCACACAAAAGTAAAAGGTTAATAAATTTCAAATTTAGGAATTGAAATCTTCATAAAACCCAGAAGTATGCCACGGGGGCATTTAATGAATCTGATACTAAATATAATATTCACATTATGCACAAACTGTAGAAATTTCTGTAACGTTCAATTTCGCCGATGACACTCTCATATACAGAGAGATGACGTCAGAAGAAGATAGCAGTATCCTACAGAAGGAACCTGAGCGTTATATCAAGTCGGTGCAGATATTGGCAGCTTGATTTGAATGTTAAGAAGTGCGTTGCTATCTCTTTTACGCGTTCCACCAACGTTATTAGCGAACGGTATGAAATTTTAGGATATACTTGTACACTATAGTTCGTGTGCCGCAATGAATGCCTAGGAGTTACACACTGCAGTAGTTTATGGTTCAAAGAACATATTCGTGATACTATAGGAAAGGCGAACAGAATGCAGAGGTAAGTAAGGTTGACAAGTATAACCCTGAGGGGACGCCCATCTAAAGTCAAAGAAATTGCTCAATGTTCACTCATTCTCGAATACTGCTTGGCAGTTTGGGATCCACATGAAGTAGGGTTGGTGTCAGGTTTAGATATGGTCCAACGTAGAGCAGCTCGTTTCGTCAGTGGAGACTTCAGGTTCGACAGTGGCGATACAGCTATGATAAAATCACTCGGGTGGAATTCTCTCCAGGTGAGAAGATCAGATTACCGACAGAAGCTTCTCGACAAACTCATCGATTCAGAATTTTAAGAAGAAGTTGAAGACGTTGTCATTCCGATAAAGTACGAGCGCGATCTTCGAGAGGCGACGACCGAGCGTTACAAGGAAAAAATCGCTAAAACAGATAGTTACTTCTGGTCGTTCTTTCCAAAGAGCATTAGAGAGACATGCCAACAGGATGGATTAAGTTTGGTGTTGATACACCCCCTGCCATGCGCCACTGGCGGCTTGCGGGTACGAATCTAGATTTAAATATCTAAATTTTCAATTATACGATCCGCAGAGTAATTCTTATTACTTCTGATACCCTACTTTACTTTGATTCCTTATGAATTAATTACCGTTTCCTACAGCCCGAACAATGAAGACTGATGTTCAAATAATATTGATTATGCTAACAGCTTTTCTGTTTAAATAATACCACATGTTAAAATCTCCCTTCATTTACTTTTCCATACCATTCACAAATTTCTCACATTCCTCCCTCTTAAGGTGTTTAGGGGGTATGTGTTTTCCTGAAATTGAAATATGTTTTCTGCGGTCTCGTAAAATCACTATTTTTGCTCCACTGACAGCCATTCTTTTCCTTATTTTTTATATTTTTGACTTTTTTATTTCAGTGCAGAGTTTTTTAATGTATTTATGGAAATATTTATGTATCTATTGAGTTTACGGCCGGTTAAGTGGGTGACGGGACTTTCTTGTTCTGATTTCGCTCGATAAGGACCTTTGTACAAAGGTAGAATGTATTATTTTCAAGAGTTTACATGGAGTTACATATTAGATATGCGCTTACATGCCCAAGATATTTCACTATTTTTTTCAGTAATTGATTTGAAATTCTTCGCTCAAAGCAGAGTTTTTCGCCTTATAAATCTGAACTCACAATGGAAAGTCACAGGGTTCAGTGTACCGCAAAGTTTGAAGTGAAACGGAAAGGTCTGAAAATTCCTAAAGTTACAACTATAAGAAAAGTAAAAATTACCTGTCTGTGTGTAGAAAAATAACCTTGTCTTGAAGGATTGTATAAAGGCTTGCATAAAACCATCCTTCTTAAACGCATAACAAATTGAAATTGCATTATAATTAAATTATAATTTCTATATCCAGAACCAATTTCATGAGCTGACAAGCAACTTCAACTCTTACATCCAGAATCTGAACTATGCCAATGCTCAGAAATGAGCGTCAATTTCATAAATATGTAATTAATATCAGAGTACCACAATATGAATAATAGTAATGTTTTCCGCTAAATGAAGAATTTAGAAAAAAATCTTCAAAATTCTTGCAAGAATAAAAACATCTGTATTAGACAGGCAAGAACACAAAACTTCGGAATGTTTTCAAAAATCTTCGGCAAATAAATTATTCAAGCTTAATCTTATCTCGCATGAAAAAGTGAAATTGTGCGAGACTCGTGCGTACGTCGTAATTTTACGAACAATTACTACCGGGTGGTAGTACATACTGTACATAAATGTACGTACATTTAATATAGTTCGAGATATAAATATTATCTCAATACTTCGGAAACCCTTTCCCTTACTGTTAGAAAAAATAAGCAACTAAATTAGTGATTTGGTGAAACACCTTTCCAAAAATTTCGTACGTAAAATTTACAAAATATAAAGGAAAAAAAGCTCACCGCTATGAAGTCAGTACAGTTCTAACAAAGCTTAACTAGTAATTTAAATATTTTGAAATAAAAACGTTCATATTGCATGCTGAAATACTGTTTAATCATTATAACACCAGGAAATGAACATATCATGTATTTGATTCCCATCATCGAATCGATTTCTTTCGTAAAAATTTGCTCTCATTTGACAACGTAAAATCGCAAATGGGTCAGTCATTCTCAAGAAAATACATAACATAGTTATAAATTCCCATTTTTCAGTCTTAATATGTTAATATTTACAACCCGTATCTGAGTACTTCGGTGCCTCGTAAATTCAACAAATTCTATATTACGTATAACTAGCCGATCAAACTGAACTTTTATCCCCCTGCAGTAAAAGTTCTTAGACAACGAATGGGTTCCTGATAGAATATCTAGATAAATGGAATATTTTATACGTGTCTAGGAGGTTATATCTTTCATCTGGTATTTTTCCTCAAACCTCTTTGTGAATAAATATATTAATGCTATTGAGGAATGAGTGATGATGAATAATGGCATTCAATGGAATGCTATGAAAAGTGTTGTACACAATGCATATTGCGTGAACATTTTCTACTCATAGTACCCAAGCTCCGTGAAGGAAGTATAAAGGCAAACTCACAACCACACTCCTCGTCTTGCCTAATAAGCCTCATTCTCTACCAAAAGCTTATTGTAGCTAATTTTCGATGGTATAACGGACGAATCTAAACCAAAACACAGGACCTTGTGCATCGAACGTAAGCCAAAACATAGACAGGGAAAAATATCGACTGAGCATAAAAAATCGATTCCCTGCAAGAGCTTTCCTCACCGCTTGACTTTTGAATAATGGCATCTTTTTTGTGAAGATAAAAAATCGCCCCCCTAGTTTAAAGTTCGGTATTGGGTCGGGAAGAATTCCCCTTTTTGCGGTTTCTGAAGGAAACCGAGATGAAATATGCCCCAGAGAATCGAAAAAGTTGCAGGGTGTGAAGGCAGCGCGGACAGGATGAAAAACCGCGAATGGCACTTTCCTTCGCTCTTTTCCCATGTCTTACTATGAGAGCGGTTCATTCACTGAACTTTCCTTAACTTGTCCCGGCGACAAGATATCTAAAAAAGGGGGACTTTTGAGATATCACCTGAATACCTTAGGTGAAAATCCGCGTACGGAGCGGAGAAAGCTACCACAGAATACGGCACACCCCTTCTAAGTCGATCTATCAATTTACGGAGTGAAAAACTTCCTGGTTTCCACGCAAAATGCTTGAACTCCATATCCATGGCTTTTGGATATGGGAAGTTCTCGATACTTAACGTAAAATATATTTCTGGGCATTGCGATTCACACGAATGATTTAGACATCCAAGATAGATCCAATTTAACGGTTCTTACACTTTAGTAGGCCTGAGGGCACCCGGTGATTTGGTCCGCTACCCCCTTAGTATCCTTTTATCATCGTGTTAATTTAAATTTCTATGGTTATTTGCAATCCCTCTTTCTAATTTACTACTTACATTAATCATCTATTTCTATTTCTCCTCATCGATATTTATCTCTGAAATAACACTCATTTCGGCATGAGTATTTCCTGCGTATAAAAGACTTGATTTTAAACATAAACAATATTTTTGTCATATTTTTACGTCCGGATAACTGTTTTCCTCCCCTATTGCACTCTCCGATGCCACAAAGGAAGGTATACTTCTAATTTTTCTTTAACAAACGGTTAAATTCTACTAAAATTTCTGCATTATATCCAGCAATAACAGATAATTATGACAAATCTCAGCCTTGCATAGCAACCAATTTATCGCGTGCAGTTACTAAATCATCGTGGCAAGCAATCGCCGCGAGACTAAATCACCCAGGGACCAAATCACCGACTGCGAGGCCTGAGAGACCGTAAGCCCGTTTTTTTAACTTTAAGGAACCCGAAATTTTGTTCTTTCACACTAGTTTTACGAATATAATTCAAATATCATGTTCTAAGTAATGTCAACTCTGTCGGTACAGTCAACAGCCCGAAGGCTGGTTGGATCCTCCCCTCGTCCACCATAACCTATCAAAAGCTTACGGGAGGGGATGAGGCGACTTGGTAGGATTTGTACTGAGGTTGTTTGCCCTTGCGTTCCTCACTGAGCCAGAGATAAGGCGGAAGATGTACGCGTAAAAGCAGCAAGGTTCGGCCTTGGGAATACCTTAGGGCAATTCCTAACAGTTAAAAACCTTGAAGAATTCTCGTGAGCAATGCGTAGCATTGAAAACAACCAAAAACGTATTACTGTACTGGATTTCAGAGTCCAAACTTTGGGGTTGGAATCGTGCGAGCGGACAGTCGCTATGAAAACCACTCGGTGGATTTTGAATTATTTACAAGAAGCGTCCTGCCATTAATTATTGCGGCTGCATATGCTTGGTGACAAGAAATTGATGAAACCGATGATGCGCCTGAAATATCCATCTACTATATGTGCCCCCAGCATAAAAATGTGTGTTTACTATTAGATTTCACTGGAACTTTGATCACCAAAGCATCGACGAACGTCGTACGTTATTCGACCACGAACCTTGGAGCCCGTGTCTTTGAGTGTAGCTTAAGAAATATTGATTGCATACAATTTGGAAAAAAGACATGAAAAAGGCCTGATAGGACCGGGGCTCAAACCCGGATCTTCCACTTACCGGGCGGCTGCTCTAACAAATTGAGCTATTTTGTAAAATATCCAGAGATGCCATTTTGGGAGACTCTGTAGGCGAGGGTGAGTGGTGCAACTAAGTGACATTATTCAGGGATAACCTCCTCTATGAGGCACTGGCCAAACGAAGTGGTGGAAAGGAGATCCCCCTTCATGGAAGCATAATACATGGAAAAGGATTATAGGTGAATTGCCACAAAAAAGCAAGCAACTAGGAGCAATGAAATTATGAACAATAATGACATGGAAAGAGAATGAAAATCTATACCAATATTAACAAGTTGGATCAAACAGACATGTAAAGCATACCTCAATTCCTTGAAATAAATTGGAATGATCTGAATTTTCCCTTACAATCAATTAAAGCCATAAATTGTTTAAGTTTATGCCTTTGATATGGCAAACTACATATCATCATAAGTTTTCTACCTTTCGGTAGGTTCATATGTCCTAATATTCTCTACTCATTGCCATTTCCTTCAACTCCTAGTAACTTATCCCAACCTTTCTGTCATCTAATAATTCTGTCTTTATCTTCCCTTCTGCTTTTTCCCTTGTATTCTTCCCTCAATAACATTCTTCAGCAATCCCTCTCCCCTCAATATTTGACCCACCCATTTCCTCTGTCGACGTTTAATAACTTTGATTAAAACCCTCTCTTCCCCAACCATCTCTAGTACCTCTGAGTTTGTTTTTCTATCGATCGAACTCACCCTTTCCATTCTATGCCATACCCACATCTCAAATGCCTTTAATCTTTTGATGTCTTCCTTTTGTAAGGTCCACGTTTCACACCCATATAGCAAAACACTCCACATCAAGGATTTTATCAATCTTTTCCTGATTCCTTTACCAAGACCTCCAGTCATCAATTTCACAAAAGCTTCCTTGGCCAATGCTGTTCTTTTCCAAACCTCATCTGTACACCTTCCATCCCAAAAAAGAATACTTCCCAAGAAAACGACATACGGGGTATTGATGACAATGATGAATAGGGTATAGAATATAATGAGTATTTTTGGAGACACATAAGTGTATTGTGAGCTGAGGGGAACATGTGTTTTGATTTTTTTCAGGAGATGCAACTGAATTGAGGATAGTGGGCCAGAGCCTATCTTCAACCCCTCCTTTTTCTTAGCCCACATGTATGTAATGAATTTGAATGCAAGCAATATATTTGGGTGATTAACCAAATGCCCCATCTATCTTCAGTTTTGATTATCACCCTAGACTAGGGGCATATTCAAACATCTTATTCTGGATGCTATACTTTGGAGCACACATATCATTAATAAAAGGCTACTATCTACAGTTTTCATTGCAAAGACGTGAGTAATAACAATGAAAAGACATTTGAAGTGGACATTGAAAAGCAGAGAATTTTTGATGAAACTTATATGAGGAAATAGGTACAGTTGGAAGTTTGGCATTGTGCACTTAAGTCATACTACCTTCAACAGATGTATTTCACTGCATTGCAAAAATAAACAATTGCGCACTGACCAAAGGGTTCATATTAAATTAAATATTTTAATATAGAAATTCTCAATTGCCAAGTTCTAAAATTATTCATCTTGTAGAACATACCACATAAAATTAATATGCAGTATCAAAAGATCTCATTAATGACATTTCTGAGAAATTAAGAGGAAAAAGTTTACCTTTTTTAACTAATTTTATCAACATTCTAAAGCAATGATGAAACAATTCATCAACTGACTGCCCAAAAATTTACTTTTTAAGTTAGTATATTGAATTTAGCACTCTAATAGAAGACAAAGACAACTTTTAAAGGAATGAATAAGAAGTAATGCAAAGAAAGGAAAAAATTCTCCTGTAACAGCTGAGTAGCATTTGAATTTCAAGGAGGATGACAAATAATTCAATACTCTGATGTTGTTTTGTGATACAACATTTACATTGCAATAATTCATAGAGAATTAAAATCAAAGCTCTATCAGGAATACTACAAATAATCTAAATATTTGTTGATAAAAGAGATGGCAAAAATTTAAAAGCTAATGATCATATTCATACTGAAATGTTCGTGAAGAAGTGAAAAGACAAGTAAAAGAAAAAAGTTATCAAAGTTTGTATAAACTTCCTATCTCTGCTCTAATATTATTTGTCAAAGTCATGTTCCTTCATATAACATCCATTGGTCTTACAGTAGTAAAAACAATGTTTATAATCCTTGAAATATTGGACTAAAAA
The DNA here is from genome assembly GCA_000376725.2 of Ladona fulva. Classification (NCBI taxonomy): domain Eukaryota; kingdom Metazoa; phylum Arthropoda; class Insecta; order Odonata; family Libellulidae; genus Ladona; species Ladona fulva. The sequence continues at coordinate 519,851 of KZ308137.1, read as the reverse complement.
AATATTATTATGAACTATCCTTGGACTATAAATCATTATTGTTATTAACACTCCGTTTATATGAGGAACTTAAATATAATTTGATATTCAAGAACAACTTCAATTCCAAAAAAGGCAAATAAATACTAAAAAGTAAGATCACAAAACAAATGCATTGGTTGAGAAAGTGCCTCAAAATCTATCTTATGATGAATAAGTGGGTGTAATACATTCGTATAGAAAGCAACATAATTTCAAAAATCTGAAATACACAATGTTTGGAAAAATAAACAATGAAATATAATACATGTTAGGCTCTTTTATATACTACTTTTTTTAACTGCTGAGATAAATTGATCATGTCGTACCTTTATTTTGCAAAATTTTCAGCTGAGAGAACATCTGCTTTGCACTTCATGCTAAGTTATTTGCATAAAATTGCCTCCCATTCCGAGGATAATTCGCCTTCCTTTCTTGTTACATTAGAATTTAACTTTCATAGCCTTGGGTATGTTGGATAGCGCCAACTAAATTTCACAATTGTATCATTTTTTTCTAAACAAAATTATCGATTCTTCAATTACATGTTTTAGATTAGTTCAAATCGTAGTTCATAGTGAAGTTATTTGATTGCCTGAAGGAATACCTTTCTCCGAATTTCGTTAATTATTTCTCATGCTGATTTCCACGATTTCACAAACAATTTAGTCTTTGTTGTCCACTCTCATCACTGTGTTTTTCGTCAGGATTCTTTACCGAAACCAGAGAAAATGTAACCAAATTCATTATTGAATATTGCATAAAACTAAAAGTTGGCGCTGAATCTTATTCTCCGAAAGCTACGCGAGCTACATCTCTCGACACGTCCTGGACATACTGAGCAGATGCATATAAATTCGCGCTAGAATATTTAACTTGTTGGCTTCGTTATCTTGGATATCTTTCTTGATTAAGAAAGCTTTCCAATCGAATAATTAGGAATAAAATTCCGTTAGTCGACCTCTTCTTAGCAGGCTATCGAGGCAGCTGTTAAAATAAGTGTCATCAATTCATTACAAATAAAAAATGTTGAAGATTGAACAAAATTAGCGATGTAACTCTAGTTTTTAGAGCATGTTAAGAATTAGCTCTTCGATTAATAATAATACTGATGCACCCGATAACTTCCCCGTTGGAAAATTCGCAAACAGCCTTAATAAATAGCGTGTTAATTGTTTTAAATGCCTTAAGAATTTCATCGAGAACCATTATTCAATAACTATCGTCAATCATTTCCTATGGCTATATTTGTTTACGAATGAATCATTAGATTATGAGGCATAGTATCAAATATGTGATATGATTAGAAAAATTCTCTATGTAGAAATTTCTTTCTATCTCACTTGGAATTTGCTGCAACAATTCTTTCAGAAGTTAAGGAAGTTAAATTCAAACATCTACAATTAATTTGAAAATATCTTAAATAATCAATGTGGCAGCAAAGGGGGACTACATCGCTCCTAATGATACATTGCTATTGATTTCCTTTAATCGAACTTTGATCAGTCATAGTATTCCGAAGAACAAGTATTCAAGAGTCCCGGTCCTGTCAGACTTTTTCATTCCGTTTTTCCTATGGATATGAACTCAAAAGAACTTTTGCTGGGTTCACAATACACACTGATTCTTACCCTATTCTACGGAATAGGGCAAAAATACTGAGTGTCATCGAGGGTTAGCTATCCAAAAAATGGTTTGCAGCAACTCTCCAAGTCATCCTATTCCCTGAAAATTGTCACATTTCCTCAGTCTTATTCCTACTTGTATTCCTTATTNCATAGTATCAAATATGTGATATGATTAGAAAAATTCTCTATGTAGAAATTTCTTTCTATCTCACTTGGAATTTGCTGCAACAATTCTTTCAGAAGTTAAGCCGGCAAAATTCAAACATCTACAATTAATTTGGAAATGTCTTAAATAATCAATGTGGGAGCAAAGGGGGACTACATTGCTCCTAATGATACATTCCTATTGATTTCTTTTAATCGAACTTTGATCAGTCATAGTATTCCAAAGAACAAGTACTCAAAAGTTCCAGTCCTGTCAGACTTTTTTTATTCCGTTTTTCCTATGGATTTGAACTCAAAAGAACTTTTGCTGGGTTTACAATACAATTCACTTTAATTCTTACCCTATTCTACGGAATAGGGCAGAAATACTGAGATTGTCATTGAGGGTTAGCAATCCAAAAAAATTGTTTGCAGCAACTCTCCAAGTCATCCTATTCCCTGAAAATTGTCACATTTCCTCAGTCTTATTCCTACTTGTATTCCTTATTTCCAACTAAAACATTTACCATCATCTGTCACTTGTAATTCTGCCTAAGTATTCCTTCTTTACTTTAAAACTCTTTTCGGCAGACTATCATGCTTTATTCATTGCTGCTTGTGTGTGCCTATTTTATTTCTGCTTTTGTTCATCAATATTTCCACAGACACCTTCATTTACTTGTTCATCAAAAGTTATCTTCATTGCCAATGCATTCTGCCTGCTTTACTTTCATTTATTGTACCATACTTTCAATCCTTCTGTTCTCTTATTTGCTACTGCATTGCTCCAGTCTTTGTAGTCACAGAAAGACCTTTGGTTTGCTTTTTAAGAGCAATGTAAACTAGTGCAAGTAAATCTTTTATAGCTGACACTATCCAAGGTAAACCTATAATTATTATTATAAATGAAGAGCTAGCTGATTGCCTCAGCCATAAAACATGCTTCAGTAAGACTGTGGAGAATCTTCATAAAACATATTCTCCAAATAACTACAGACTCAAAGCAATTAAGGGCTCCTGGGCAAACCAGTGAGCTACATATATAAACCACTCACATGAATGATATGTTTGTGCATGGTCAATAATATTAAACATACATTTATATTAGGTACATTTAACTAATTTTAACATCAAATATATATTTATATATGGCTAGTATCTAGACATTCATGGATTAGCATGAGGCTCCTATGCTTGTGCATTCCTGGGTAAGTGTCCAGCAGGCCCATGTATTAAGTTGCACAGAAAATAAGTTTACATAATAAGCAGTAGATAATAAGTTTACAGAAAACATAAAATGTCTCCTTTTTAAGTCAAGTCTATACATTACACATTGTAACAGAAGTACTATTTATAAATCAATGTTTAGTTTCTTTTTTCTGCAGCAAAGCAATGAACATTTTTATTCTACACATTTCACAACAAAAAGAGCAAGTTTTACTTTGATGATTTCTAACAATGGCCTAAATCTGATCTAAATGCTTTGGGCCTCTGATAACCTTAATCTATCTGAAGAACTATTGTAGGCTCTTGGAAATTTATTACCATGAGTGTTTCTGTCACATTTCCTGAATTTATTTCAACCCTTTCTTTCAGTACAATTTGACCCATGATCATTTCTGGTGATGCATAAATGGAGTTCCATCATTCATACATTCCAGAATAATTTATTTGTTTAGATCATTATCAGAAGAAGCAACAAAGTTAATGTTGGGAACATGAAACATAATGCAAGACACATCAATGATATATTTACATCAAGCAAGAACAATTCAGAAAAAATTTAAAAAGGAATACTATGAAAAAACATACATCCATAGCATGAAATCTCATGTTCTTCTACATTGATATCTTCTTATTCATAACATCTTCATTGATACTGCAGTGTTTTCCTTAGTAAAAAATCTTTTAACTTTTTCTCAAAACAAGCAGATTACACAAATCTAAGTCTAATACACCAAATTTTAGGTTGTCAATGACCTGATTCTCAAATATCTGGGCCCAAAAAAAGCTGTTTTATTTTGATTATGGGCTGAATGAAGTCCTCTGAGCCACTAGTGTTGTGTTCATGCAATTAAATTTTAATAACATTGAATGGGTGCTAATTTTCCTACACAGAGAATTGCCATGAAATAAAATTTCCTTCTAATTGTAAGCATTATAAAATTTATAGGTATTTGAATATTTTTTAAGAAACACAGAATGAGAAANTGTAAAAACAAGAAAAAAAGTAAAATAATAAAATCCACTGTTTCGACCTCGACTTTGTGGTAGCTTTTCATGATGAAAGAAGAAATAAAAACGACTTGTACACGGTACCACAGGATTTAATAGTTGACGACCTAGGTTTCAGCGCATCGCGCCATCTTCAGGTACAAAGACACAAGAAACATTTGTATATATAGCAGAAAGAAGGGGATAGGGGTGAAGGGGGAGTTGGGGAGGGGGAGGTTAAGGATGGTCAACGAATTGAAATAAAGTTTTTGCGGTGGACGAGAGGATGGGAGAGGTTTTTATATCTGGGAGAGATATTTCATATATTCAGATTAAACTACATCAATGTAAATCACCATAGCTCATGGCCAAATAGAGCCCTTAGGAAGTATACCAATGCAGAAAAAATGTGCTATGCATTTTGTGATCAATTATGAGATTTAAGATATTAAGAGAGCCAGATATTAATTGAACTTTAAAAGCAAGTCACCATCAGCATGAGAATGAATTAATCAACATTCTTACATGAGATGAGTGGAAATTTATTTATAGGATTTATTAAATACATAACAGTGTACAAAAATTGAATACAAAGAATAGACTCTTACAAATTTTGGACATACATTCCATACCAATTTTAGTTCATAAAGAAAATAATACACTGTAGAAGAATTTAAGGCAATAATTTGAGGACAATGAATACGAAAATTAATAAGCATTTACTCTGCAAAAACTCACCATACACACAAATACAAACAAATTTATCAACAGCTTGACTTGCTGCATTCCGAAAGGCAATGTTGCACATAATACACTCTCGTATGACATTGGTTTCATTCATTTAAAATTAAGACTACTATCTGTCAAAGAGTGAAATAAGATAGTAATGTAACTTCCTTTTTAATGAAACCAAATTAGTTGTTAATGGATGAAAATTTCTCTCTTATCTACCACAAACACAATAATAATTTCTTTAATGAAAACAGAAAAGATCATAATTATGTGTAGCAGCATAAGTAAGATTTTTGTCAGAGGCAGCCATAACGGTAACCCTCTAACAAATGTATAAACATGTCTAGCTCATAATTTGATAATTGATAAATCAAATATGAGCCAAGTTCACTATTCAATTTCCTCATGTACAATGAACTCATTGGAGTTCAATATGGAATGCAATGATCTACATTTAATTTGAGCAGAATTAAAAGAACACCTTCCAGACTAAAACATATTCTTACAAGATAATATGACTGGAGAGCAGTACTTACATTACCTATATGTATGCTGAATACAAGAAATGCTTAAAATGATACAAGATGTAAAAAAATGGGCGATGAAAAATTGAAAGATAGGAAAGGGTTCCTACAAAAAGCTCTCATTCCAATAGAAAAGAGAAAAGGTGCCCAAACATGAGGCTTCAAATTTATATTTTAAGTAGTATTTGGATGTGTTTGAACTTAAATGTATTTAAGCGAGCTTAAGTCCTTTAATTCCATCTTAAAACGGTTTTTTGGTATTATTTTTTTTTATTGTTTTATATATCACTCATTTCAAATTTCTGAGAGATAGCCACTTAGAGAAAACTTGTACAGGCAAATATGTTTCACAATAACTTCTCAATAACTGTCACAGTAAAGATACAAACATGGAATTGAAAATAATGGCACAAAATATTGCAACGGGTGATCTGACAGGTGGAAAGAAAAGGAAAACTGGGATTATATGACTAATATATTTCTGAAATGAGAAGGAGGGAACATTAACAAGCTTTATGTACCTAGTAAAACTTCAGCGGCCAGTTTAATTACATTACCATGATATTTACTCCACTTTTAATCTCAATAAAGAAGTGAAATGTTGTATTTAGACTTTTAATTTGCTTTGAGCATACTTATAAAAAAATTTCAGGTATAAACTATCATAAATGAAAATTTCAGGCTAGAAATTAAAAACTTCATCGAAAACCAACAAAAAACCGAGTGAGCAAAACTCATTTTCCAACTTCAAACTAAAAAGAACGATGCAGATAGTAGTCAGGTGTTTAATGATAGCTATAGCATGGATTTTTTCCTTGCAGCATCTTGATGTCATTTCTTGAACTCAAGCTTAAGAGATTGAACCAGAAAACATAAGATGTCAGTGCCTTCCTCAATCTGCAATGAGAAGGAAAAATGCATGTAATTACAGAGAGTTGATTTATTCCTAACACTGTGCCACGAATTTGCCCTCTTAGCTATCCGAGAGCCCCTCTAAAAATAATTCTCACCAATTTTGCAGTTGGTTTACCACAGCCATGGCCAGCTTTAGTCTCTACACGAACCATTAATGGATTTGTTTGCTTTGCACATCCACGGAAACATTCTTGTAGCTGAGCAATAAATTTTAGGGAGTGCAATGGAACAACTCTATCATCATGGTCAGCAGTCAGAAGAAGAGTTGCAGGGTACTGTAAAAGATATAACACAGAAAAATATTCCCATGATAAGATACAAAAAACACTGATTTTTAAAATGAATTTTTAAATAATCAAAATATATAATTACTTAATGTTAGATATGTATATTAGTATAATATAGATAACTTATTTAATGTGAGAACTAAAATTAAAATGCTTCAGCCAACCACCTTTAAAAATTTTCTACCAAATTCAGGTAGAGTAATTTGCACCAAATCATCAACCTACCAAATTAACTTTCCATTAATTAAAATATATTCTCACCTGGACGCCATCTCCATCAGGCACTTTTACATTATGAAGAGGGGAGTATTTCAGGAGGTTGTTAAAATGTTCCTCAGTATCAGAGCTACCATAATCTGACACCCATGCATAACCAATGGTGAACTTGTGGAAACGTAGCATATCCAACACACTGTAAAATGAAAATGCAAGTTTCAAAACATTTTCAGTAAAACGGGTTAAAAGGAATGCATTTATATGATATAACACTGAACAACTAAGATTAATCAAGAACACTCTGGCTGAATAGCTATATAGTAAAATTGTAGTTCAGGTCAATGCAGTTGCAGCATTGACAATGTAATTGTAGCTTCAATACTCAGATCTAAATCATTATAGCCATGAGAAGAAGAATACAGACTCTACATCTACTTATTTAACTTGCAAGCCAGCTTCTGACATATAGGGTGCTTGCACCATAAGATTATTTCTCTAACTTATTACTATTGCATATTGTCTTCAAAAAAACTTTTCTTTGAAGTGACTAGTCCAAGCTAGTATTCTAAAACCCTAGTTTTTCTTTCCTTAGCTTATGAGCCAATCTAATAGGGTAGACTTATAATATCTACTATGTCTTTTTAGAACAAATTATCTCAAAATTTATTGAGTAAGTTTACCCTAAAATTTAGTCTATTTTGATCTAATGATTCTTATCATATATCGAGGAGCATCTTGGTAAATGTTTTTGCTATGTCACAACATCAACTTTTCTAAAACCAGGTTCACAGAACACTGGCAATACATGAGAAATTATTAATATTAAAACATCCCACCAATGATTATGAGTGCTCCACCAACTTTAGATTTGTGACGCTATTTAGTGAAAGTTCGGACCATTTTGCAGGAGGCTAGGCACCAAATTGAATGAATTGTAAGAATAAAACTAAGAAATGAATTATTTGCTATACTTACCCCACTTGTACAATTCCAGCCCCAAAGAGATCTGGCCTTTGATTCAAGCAGGCTGCGACAAGCAAACCTCCATTGGATCCCCCCTGAATGACCAGACGCTCCCTTTTGGTGTATCCATTTTCAAGTAGATACTCAGCAGCACATTGGAAGTCATCAAATACATTCTGCTTGTTCAAAAGACGACCAGCATTATGCCATGCTTCCCCATACTCTCTGGAAATTTGAAAACATTAAACAGCAAATTAACATTTTGAAACTCAATTTCTCATCGATAATTCACTATCACAAAAACCAGGAGAAAATGTATATATCCTCCAGGTAAATTGAAATAAACCCTCGACGACTTAAATCCTGCATCTAAAATAACCATGGAAGTCTTCGGGAGTCACAATTTTTACGTAACTATAAAAGTGAATACATACATGGAATTCTTTCCATAAAATCAATTAAGACTGGATATTAAATTGTAATGAAAGGCAATATAGAAGGAAAAAGGGATTTCAGAGAATAACTGAAAAAATTACAAGACCTGATCATCATGAGTTAAACCAAAAATGAAAATTGGTATGATGACTAGTGAGCAAAAATTCTGTCTGGAATAATCTTATATCACGAAGTCATTGATGATGATTCTCAAGTTTCCTTGATTACTCATTCTTCATGACAATTTTCAGATTAATATTTTTAAGCCTGATGATGAATAAACATTGGTAAAATAGTAATAATGGATTTATAGGATGTTCTCATGTGCAGATTCTTTAAAAATTGTTCCTGTCACAAGAAATAAAGATTATGAAATGCAATTCCAGGGTGTATACTTATAAAATCATTATTTAAATTGCTTCCACTTCCAAAATGGCGAAATAAAAACCGATATTGAACCAATCTTCAGATCTGGTAAGAATCATAAACCAGCTTCTACAGATTTCATTAATAAATTTACAAAATACTAAAAAAGCAACAATATAAAGCCTAGTATTCTGGAATTAAAGAAATAAAAAATAAAAATGGCAAAGAGTAAATACTAATTGAAAACATCTCTTGGGTGATAAAAGCAAATGAAGATGAACTTCAAATTAGATCTAGTAAAACCTGCCAAGAAAGAAATATTTCCAGATGGCTAACTCATCCAAAAAATTTAAGCTCCAAAGAAGCATAATTTGGGATAGTACAACTCTACATTTATAAAATTTACAAGAAACAAATTAGGGAATGATGTAAAGATGAGACAAAAATGTCTAAGTGTTCTGATAACATTCAACTCTAATCTACATGGGAAGTACTTAAAAATGCTTAAAATGGAGTAGGTAAGATTGGCTTACAGCAGATATCACAAAAATCAGAGACCTCCAATTCAAAGATACACACAATGGCATACCTCGTTTACCTATGATTTTATAGTCTCAAATATATCCTCCTCTGGAATAATTTAATTATCGTCTTCATTAAAGAAAAATGTTGATTACATACATTATTTATCAAATAATCAAACGGAGATATTACATATTCACTCTGGATTCATCAACAACAAACCTAATTCAGTAACTGCAGAACATCAACCTACAACTAACTTATATGAACATAACAAATTTCATTCAAAATTTATAAATTCCTCAATTCTCCAAATATTTATGGTACTCAAAAATACAACTCTTATGTTCTAAATATAATAATCACAAAATTCCACACCTCAGCTTGGATCCATAGGTAAAAATTCATAGTTTTATCTTTAGACTTTACCAACAAGATCTAAACATTAATCCTTGTATTTTCAAAACTGTTGTGTTTTGGATGGCCTCTGTAAATTCAGTTAACTTTTACAACTTAATCAACTATATAATAGGAATTTCCACTAATTACAAAGCAAATAATAATGGTTAGCACAAAATCCTAGAGAATATGCAGATGCAAAATATACAGGCAATTTACTTGGAAACATACATTTTAAAGTATGCCAGTTATTGAAAACATACCTAAGTACCTTGTAAGCCAATTTGCTTAGAAAGCCTAACAACAAAGACAAGAGTTAAGTGCATTGAGAAACAGGTGAGTGAGAAGAAGTAAACCAATTCATGGAAAGGTTAACTAAGAAAAGAGTTTTGACACTTGCTTACCCACTCACAAAGGTCAGCAGGAGAATTCAAAGGTTTTTTGTATTACAACTGCAGAGTATATTACTGTTTCTCATTACATAAATGCACTTGACAAGGTCTTTCTTAATCACTTTCAAATTCCCACTCAAGTCTTATTAGTTCATGACACCCACCCTCCTCCCCTGATGTTGGGTATTGCCAGGACGCCACCAAAATGCTGGATGACGACAAGTCTCGTCACACTGAAGGTTGGCTGAATGCTAACATTGAATCCACCATAGCCATACAGGAGACATGGATTGGATCCATCCTTCACGATGTCCTAAAAGTGAAAAGATTCCAGGAGGATCAGTACATATATTCATTTAAAAATCCTAAACCACTCCAAAATTAACCAAACGATATTTGCCCATGGCCATAAAAAAATAACCCACAGTATGTTTTCAGTTATAAGCAGAGGGAAGCAATATATTTTCAATATTGCTTATGCCTACTACTTTACATTTACTACACTTTGACTCACATGGCAGTAATTCTGAATTGGCCAATGATGGTCTTTTGAGGGTCTCTGCATTACTTTTGGGGGTCAGTATATTTAAGTCAGCAATGACAATCTGCAGCAACCTCTAAACAATATTTTAAACTAGTTTGAGGAAATATGATAATCACACACTGCAGAACAAAAGCTAAGACATTTTGATATGAGGGTCTTGTTCAGGAAGTAGATGCCACCCATTTCTTGTTGGAATTCTCTTTACTTTCCTGCTATATAAAACATTTCCTGGTGTCTCAGCAAATACCCTTGAAAACCCATTGTCCTTAATACATTCTGCTTGTAATAGACTTTCACTACAAAGAGACACTTTCATTAATGTCTACCAGTAAACCAACTCAGCCTTCAAGTTCTGGATTCAGTAAGGCATATGCAAATACTTCTTGAAAAATTATTTTTCAATCAAATTTTGCTCCACTCCTGACTCTAAAATCTTCATTACAAAACTTCAATAAAGTACAATACCTACTTCTACTGAGCAACAAATACACAAAAGTTTCCAAATTAACTTTTATGAACTCCAACTGTGTATCGTTTCTAAGATGAATGGAAAGGCAAAAACATCTTTCTAGGTATCACCTTTTCTCCTCCTTATCAATAATTAATAATATAACAACTCCAAAAACCATAGACAACCAAACCAAACATAAACTAAATAGACAACATTTTAGAATTCTAATCAGTGCATCACATGCTGTTTTGGCAAATAAGGAAACATTCTACCACTAAGTCCTAACTCTAAAATCAGTTTCTTCATGGCAAAACTAATTCCCTATGCCGTATAAACAGGATAAGAAAAATGACTGCTACAATTTAAGAAAAGTGAGATGTACTGAAGTTACATGCAGCTTATTATGCCGCATATATATTAGATGTTGAAATAAATGGGTTCACTGAAAAAGAAGTTTGGCCCATATAAAATGGAGCAATGGAACAGATGTATGAGCAAGTAGATGTAAGAGAAGCAAAATCTCAAAAAATTATCATAAAATCTTACACTTTTAATTGAAACTAGAACAGAATGAAAATGAAAACCTAAAACACCAAAATAATACTTAAAAATCAAATTATAGGAGGAAGCCTGGCTGAATAAGTTTCAGATAGAACAGAGGCATGAGAAAGGACTATTCCCATTAAATATCGAGTCTTAGTTATAGCTCATACAAATGCTACAAAAATGATAGCATGGACACAGGAAGAAGTAATTGAAGGAGTGAATTCCACTATGAAAATGAGGCAAAATCATACAAAACAAAGCCCCTCCTAGACAGGAGGGGCAATAACAAGTGACAGTAACAAATACTTGAGCCTGCTAAACCTTCAATTATGGCATACTGAGCAGCCAGAAAGCTTGGGGGAGTGCCTAGAGCATAGGTGGGCAACCCTTGGTACGCATACCAAATGTGGCATTCTATTGACTTGATCTCTGCACATGAAACATGTCCTAGCCAAATGTATTTTCAAATTTTAAAACCTGACATAAGTTTTTCATTTGATCAGTCTTTATAATTTAAATAGTCAGTTACAAATCAACATCAAGATATCAAATAATGTGTTCTCAAAAGATTTTGGTTGGCATGTGGAAAAATTTTGTGCCCAAGATTTGGCCAATTTTAGCATAGACTTTCAGAAACCTAACTCTGGCCAAGAGAAACTCAATTGGTGGCTCATCATGGCTGCTGATAAGTGTCTTACAATCATTTAAGTACTTATTAAAGGAGGGGTCTCAGATGGACTTTTTTGAAACATTCATATCTTAAAAGAAAAAAGCAGAGAAACCCTTGGAAAAAGAAATAGTAACCCTTAAATTTGATTTTCTAGCACAGGAGTCGGCAATCTATGACCTATGGGTCACCTAGTGACCCATTTGATAATTTCAAGTGACCCTCTGGAGTTCCAATGTTAAGAGGAGATTGTCATGATGACGACAGCAACAAAAATGGAATTGCATAACGCATATGGAACCACATAAGTGCAATGGTAATGGATGAACAAAGAATCAGAAAACAGGGATAATCCAAACTTTCTCTTCAATTTCCTATGATGTTCATAATTACTTCATAGAGAGTTGTAAATCACGAACTGCAACTTTTACACATCTCCCCAAGCAACAAGGCAGTGCCTTTTCAGAAGCAACGACAATGCTTGTAAAGGATGTAAATAAAAAATTCTCTATTATTTGCACACACATTCCGTTTTTTTTCATTCATTCTATTGGTTCATCAAGACTTTTCTTCTGATATTTTATAGCAGCAATAATTGCATTCTATCATATTTTTGCTGCTATGAGAAAAGGTGTAATGCAAGTCCTGCTTTCTCTAGAACACAAAAATACTCATTTTAGTGAACAATACAAAGTCATACATGAGTAATATGCTCACAGATAAGCAGGAGTTCATTGTATGTACCACTGATCTGAGATATCTTCCTAATTGTCACCTTTTGGGTGATTTTGACCCGAAGCAAAGAAAGGTGATAACACAAATTCATTTATTTTCAGACCCCTGGTTATAATAAACTATATGGCAATGAAAAAGAACCACTTACTTTCTTATGAACGATAAACATGGGGATAAGTGTTCCATCCTTACTTGCATAGAAGACTTGTTTAGTCATATACAAAGAGGGGTCAAAGTCTTCCAGTTTCGTCTCCCGATACACCTTAAATGAAACAGTTGAAATTTTAATATTTATACACCGACTTTATGTGAAATAATGGAAAACGCAGATGTTTTGGCATTTTATTAGATTTACCTCTGGTTCTGGATTACTTTTTGCCAGATTGCAATGATAAATGACGCCGGGAGTAAGGAATGATGTAAACTGGTAAAAGAACTCACTATGTTTTCTTTTTCCTGAGTATCCAGTAACAGTGCCCACATCCAAGGGCAAGTTACGAATGAGATCTCCATTGCTTAAATCTCGCAATTGTAAAACACTCTGCAAAAAAGGGATGACACTTAAGAAATGGTAGCATTTGAATGATATTTGAACAACCATGATTTCAAAAATATCACAAATACTTACTTTGACATCATGAATGTAACAAACTACTATATTATTTCCATTAATGGGAGCAGCCCAATCAAGAACATCATGGGGATGCTCGGGTACTAAAGTGACCCAAGATTCAGGAGATGGATTAGCAAGATCAATCTGCACTAATCGGTAGTTTGGTGCATCTTTGTTTGTACGAATAACACACACTGATCCATCGTTAGTTACATACTGAAAATAAGAATAGTCAAAAATATAATCACAAGAACTTATTAACATGATTCACACAGCATGCTATTGGCTATGAACCCTCAAATAGTTTGTCACACAATTTGACATTGGTTATGCAATCTCCAAACTCCACTCTCTGTGGTGTGGATACATCCAATTTCCATAGACAAATTTGAGCATTGTCCAAATTTGGTAATTGCAAACAAGATACACACTAGTTGGAAAATTCCTTTCTTAATTCAGCTCCACCCAACTCCCCATCAACTAATACCGTATTTACTCATGTAAGCCACAACCTTGTGTATCCCACACACCACCATTTTCGGGCAGTCTCGTGAGGAAAAAAATTATTTTTATCAAAAAATCAATTTTTTGCTCTTGAGCCTACATCATTTTGTCATAACATGAATGCATGGTCTTGAATAGAAATTCTGTGCCTAAGTTAAGTGTTGATGTATGTCTTTCTCATGAAATTATTGGATTACATATTAATATCGTCACAATGCCTGCTTTATTGTGCATCTTTTTCTCCTAACATCAGACAGTAATCACAGTTATATACGATGACAAAAAATGGTGCGTGGCTTACATGAAAATCTGGAGGATTCGCATAAGCCACGCACCCCCATTTTCACCGGCATTTCCGGAAAAAAGGTGTGCGGTATACAGTACTTTCCATTTCTGACTTGATTTACTCATTCTCAAAGAATTAATGCCATTTCAAAATGTGCTCAAAATAATGTTAAAAACTGAGATTCTGTAGATGGCATAGCTTAGTAAAAAGTACCATTTTGTAAAAATTATTAATATTGACGATTTTTTACACAAGAGTGCAGTTTTGCAAAATAATTTTAACTTTGTAAAAATTCTAAGAATTCAAGATTTTTTATAAGGGTGTAATTTCACTAAGACCTCATCACTGTTAAAATATGGTGGCACTTTGAAATACAAGTTAAATTCATTCTGTGACCGAGCTTGTAAGTCAAAATTCTAGTATCCCAAATCAATTTTAGCTGAATAACTGTACATACCAAAATAAAACAAAATTAAAACAACACTACAGAAATTTTCTGCGGTGAGGTAAACACATGAATTGAGCATGCAAAAATCACAAATCTAATTGGTGGCTCGCTATGTCAACTGGCTGTGATGTCACCAAGGTTGGCTCATATCTTAAATTTTGACTCTTAACTCAGGCAAAAACTGGACCAAGTGATATCTCGTATCTCAGAAAGCTCATATGTTGGGGCACTCGTATCTCAAGGTATCATGGTACTATTATTACTCCAAAAATCTTTCTCCAGTTGCAGAGATTTTGTTGATGAAGACATTTTTCTGCATAAGAGAGGAAGTTAAACACTCACCTCATAATCAGCCTCCAATTTATGCACAATTTGGGTGAGGGTGGCTTTGCCAGAAATCACGCCATCAGGGAATGCCTCACGAAGATCACAGAAGAAGAGGAGATTATCTCTACAATCCCTCTGAGGAGTAACTATCAGATAGTTTCCACAGTCACTAACTTCAGCACCTCTGATATAAAATTGAAAGTAGAATAAGCACAATTATCTTTTTACTTTTCACAAATGTATTTCATAGCGAATTAAACTCATATTACTCTAAATTAAGAATAAAATGACAGGAATACAGAAAGAGTTGATTACTGCATATTGGGGTGGAATGATTCCTAAAAAAAAAGAAGAGCTAGATGAATGGAAATTTAAGTGAATGCAGATATGAATATGGTTGGTAATGCATGAAAGTAATTAACCATTGAAGCATAAGAGGCTAAATACGAAGGCTGTATGATAAGTACCCGTGTTTAGTGACTGATGGCACCACTGACACAAAATGTGTATGCCATAATTTAACGCAATCTTTAGATATATGACTGTCAAAATTTCAGACAGATTAATCGAGTAGTTTTGTTTTGATAGCTGTTGAAAGTAGTTATGTTAGTGTTTGCTTGCCACCATGCAGAAAGAGCAATATCAATCATACCAGAAATGAAAGAACAGTCAAAACAGTGGATTTCACACGGCAAACCTGCTCCAAAGAAGGCAAAAACTGTTCCATCAGCCGGAAAAGTCATGGCCACCATTTTATGGGATTCCCGAGGCATCATCTTCACTGACTATTTGGAGAAGAGAAGGACAATCACGGGGCAGAACTATGCTAGTTTATTGGACTGATTCGATGCTGAATTGAGGAAAAAACAAATTGCTACCTCATCCACCCTATTCTCCAGATTGGCCCCATGCAATTTCTTTTTGTTTGTAAAGATGAAAAAATGGCTTGGGGGAAAGCGATTCACGTCAAACAAGGAAGCCATCGCCACAACAGAGGCCTATTTTGCAGAGTTTGACAAAACATATTTTTCGGATGGCTTGAAAAAGTTAGAATATCGCTGGACTAAATGTATTGAGTTGAAAGGAGGCTATATTGAGAAACAGATTTAAAAGAAGTTTAAAAAAATGTGTTTTCTTGCCTAACACAGGTACTTATCATACAGCCTCGTACTATATTTAGCCACCTATATCTTCTCAGAATGTGCATATTCTTTCAAAGGGGGTAAAACCACTCCCTAAACAAAAAAAATCTGATTGTCTGAGACTTGAACCCAGGACTTTGGCATTAGAAGGCTAGCAAGCAAACCATTCAGCCACTGAGTTGAACGAATTGCTCATCTAGTGCACCAAATTTTCAATCCAATTTCCTTCTGATTTAATTACCGACAAGTCAGTGCCAAAATGTATACCTAATAAAATTATAGGAAATGCATAACTACAATGAGAAAACCCATGAAATCACTTACATTCTCCAGAGAGGTTCTTCTGGAAATTCCACGACTAAAACATCTTCAGATTGTGGAGTGCCCACACGATGGTAGTAAAGCTTTTGGTGCTGGTTACTGAGAGTTTCAGAGCCATCTGTCTTACCAGGCTGATCTGGATATCTCTACAAAGAGGAAAAAATCAATTGAGACAAACCTGGAATGACAATTAATCTAAACACAAAAACATACAGTTCAGCTGAAAAATATTGGTTGATGGTTTTAACACTGATCTTTCAAAAGAGAAAGCAATGGTGAACGAAACATTAAAGTATTTCCTTAACACGTGAATTAGCCAGAATTATCAATCATTTTATAGCTAAAAGAGAAGGTAGCCTTTTCAAAATCTAACCTTACAAATGATGATGAATGAAAAATCATTTACTAGACAAGTCATTAGCATGGCAAGATAATCAAAAAAATTATGATTGATATTCATACTGTACTAATAGGCACTATTTAGCTTCTTAGTTAATTTCTAATGTAACTAAAATGAAACATTTGTGATTTTCAGCATCTAAATTCAATGATGAAGCATCAATAATTGATAAATTTTGACAGATTTTGCTTTGACCATGATAATAAAGATTTGGAATTAATTTTCAATTGTATAAGCCTAAGTAATAAAAGCATACATTTTCTCAGGATTACACAATAATGAATGAATCTATGCATATTGCAAAGATATACTTTAAATTTATTTGATAACTTATAGCATCCTTGAACGACACACTAGTAATCGATACATGGATTAATGTTTTAAATATAACCTGTCCAGACAAACTTTTATTTATACTATAAAGTAAAGAACTGAAAGTCTTTCATGAACAGCATCTAAACACAAAGAGGTAAGTATCAAACTTACTCCATAAAAGATGCCCTTGTGGTCATGTGTCCAAGTAATCTGAGAAAATTTAACCTTGTCCAACACCTCTAGGTAATCCTTGCCTAAAATAAGAAATCATAAGAATTTTTCAAAGTTATATGTACAGGTTTCCATAATTTTGTACTGTTAAAAGTATATATCACAAACTACTTTAAAGAAGCAGTTCTATGCATTATTTGGATATAACAACATATTATTAAAATGATTTTCTTACAGCTACCTAATAATCTTAGTGTTCAATGATAAACAATTTAAGTATCACGTCTAACCTGTCTCAGTATCACGAAAATGGATAGTAACCCAATCTGAGCCTGAACGACTGAGACCATATGCTAGCGTTTTCCCATCCTCCGAAAACCGGGTTCGTGACAATGCCACTGTTCCATCTTCTGACAAAGCATTCGCATCTAAAAATACTCTTGCTTCTTCCTCCGGCTGATCCAATGAATCTTGCACATATAAGACACTATTGAGTAGCAGATTTCACTTACATTTTCGAAAATAACAACTCGGTCATAATACGCTCAATTACAGAGTAATGCTCACGTATAGCATGCTAATATACTGAGAATTAACCTCCTTCTCAATCAATATGTTACAACTGACTGACATTATAGACGTACACATTCATACAAAATAACATTCAAAAGATTATCTGATAAAGTCTTGATTGAGGTCATGAAATTACTCAAGTATGCACAAATCAAATTGAAAGAAACGTCACTTACCTCTGATTTTGTAAGCCAGTATTTTTGAAAAAGAAATACTTATCACCATGGCGATAAGGACAGGAATACTTTGGATAGTTCCATAATTGTCTTAATCTCTTGCGAATATCATCGCGTACAGAACATCCCTCAAGATAAGGCCGAGTTATTAAATTTTGTTGATCTACAAATTTTTGAGTTTCTGGAGAATCTGGGTCCTCCAACCATCTGTATGGATCGCTAATCTACAGTATTAAGTAAATAAAATTTATTATAATTTCAGCCTATAATCACTAAGTAGTAAACAAAACTTTACTTCAAGATTGATTGAAGAACATATTATTTTAACGAGAAAAATATTTTTATCACTTTACCAACCTTTGTGCCATGATAATCATCCACTACTGTTTCATCTTTCCTAGCAATAGGGTAATCAAATGTCATTTTAGCAGAGGAGACCTTGGCTGCTGTTGTTATTTTCTAGAAAACGTATGTCCAATGAATCAGCTTGTTTTTGTTGACAAGACACGCGAAACTACAAATCACGTGCGGAATCTTATACCTTATCAAGCCTACAGGTTTTCAATGAAGATTTTGGCCTGATCAATGAAGAAAATGAGCAAGAAGAGAAAGCCCCGCCTACAAAATCCCTGTGCCAAATATGTACAGCCTTAAGTAGTTGTAATGTTGTTCGCATTCGCCCGAACACATTAAATACCGGAAGTAAGCCCATTGTTGCGAAATCGTCACGAACTATCGATGGAAGCATCATAATATATCGAAAAAGAAGCGGTCAACCAATTTAAATTTCGTAGTGTTTCGTAGGATGAAGGTAACATACGAAATGAAAATTTGGCTATGCTGATAAAACAGTTGATTGGAATACTATTTCGAGATAAAACAGTGTTTACGTCCTCCTAAAATCGACTAAAATCCTACAATATATTACATAATTTATTGCATTCATTCTTGATAACTTTTGCCTGGAATTGGAGTACTAAGTATACTTACCCTGTCAAATGCATATACTTCTTCAATCTACGTAATGTAAGTTCTTACGAATTTGTGAGTAATCATGAATAATGTTGATGCCTTCATGTCTGTATTCATAGTTAATAGACTTCCATTTTAGATTGAAAGGAAATTTAAATAGTATTATTTTCCTGAAAAAGCGTTGATTCATTTTCTGTGTGTCAAACTTAATTAAATTAATTCACTTTCCTGATTCAATTCCATAAGGTATCTATAGATTTTATTCTAAGTTTGAATTATACTTGCAAAATAAAGGAAACTTAATTTTAACTTGACTTAAGTATCTAATGATATTTATTCATTCATTTAGCTTACATGAATCTTCAATAAAAATTAAACAGCATGAAAGACCATAAACTAATATCTATGAACCAGGAATACCAATCTAGCAAGCAACTTTGAATTCCAAAACTTAGTGCTTCACAGGTACGTGAGTGCCCATAAATACATCGCATTCATCTCTTTAACCACCACTAATTCCATGGATTAACGGTTACCACTAATCATAATTTCTTCGCTCAAATTTTGTAGGAGAAATGGAACCAGGTCTCTTTGTTCGCTTGGGTTCGATAGTCATATATGTAAAGGAAAATTTCAGATTTTCTTTCAGTAAACCTTTCCAAAAAAGTTTTTTACAACGCCAATTATATAGAGGGGAGAATATTTTACAGGGGACATTTATTTTTTGACCCTGTTATTTAGGTTCGCTGAAAGGAGTGAGAGTAATTGTAAAAAATAATTGCACATAAGTCGTAAGCAGGCAGAACCCCATACTTATCACAGTCCATTTATATTAATCATAAAGTTTAAAAAAATATTATTAATGTTCAAAGAATTCACTAAACAACTGCTATAATAACACTTGAGGTATAGCAAACATAGATCAAAGAATAAATCATAGATTTTTCCCGCGTAAAACTCATTTTCCCTCCTTTTCCAGATTACAGTATTCGCCCGCTAATTATTAAGAATATGCTAAATGAGTAAATCGCTGTCGATATTTAATTCCTTTATAGGTGTTAACGAATGTAAATCAAAGTATACGTATAGAATTCTATTTAAAAGTTTGTTTAAGATAACTATCGGGCACGAAGCAATCGACATAGTAATAGTTCCGTATTTCCACTTTAGATGTCAGGACCCATCCAAACACGCCGCCTGAGCCAGTCTCTCGGAGTTTCTCCCCTCTCCAACTGAAGACCATGTGGTTACTTCGTTTCGTCGATTATCGTCACGTACAGTTGAACATCCTCCAGCGAGCAGCGCACACCGAAGTTGAGGGTGGCTGCGTCGGTGGTAAGACCGCGAGCGCGGAAGAGCTTTGAAAATCATTATAGTGTCTCTCGGTTGATTTACTAGCGACGAAGGATAATTTTTTAAACTTTTACTAATTATCTGAAGATAATCAAGTTTAGGAAGCAGAATTCCAAGACTTCGCAAATTCGTGAAGGATTTTGTGAATGTGTTATGTTATAATTCAGTAACATGTCCTCTATATCTGTTAACCCCGCAAATTTTACGGATCTCGATACAACGAAGAGGCTGAGTCACTGAAGAGTTAGGAGTGAATTAGGAATATTGTTTCGATTCTGTCATTTGTTGCAATCCTCAACGAAAGTTTCTTAGTGAATTTACTCAAGTTTTAGCCTTTTCATTGGACCTGGTGGAAAGTTAATTTGAGAACAGGAGACTAATTTTGCTGAAAGTTATTATCAAGATGGCAAGCACCAGCCTTACTAATCAAAACATCGAGTGTCACATACTGACACTCTTTGACAAATTGGAGGCAATGAGGAGGGATGCCAGTTTGTCAACATCAAGACTGCCAATGCAGGCCGAAGTGCGAACGTTGGAGTTTTGGCGATCCATAATATCCGAATGTTTGGCCACCTTCTTCTACGTCTTCTTGGCTTGCGGTGGAGGAGCCTCGTTGGTTGGAAGCGGCACCCCACCGACTACGCCGAATTTAGGCACCGCCCTGGCCACTGGTTTTGCCGTCGCGACCCTCACCCATTGCTTCGGTCATGTCTCAGGTAAGTCATATCTTGATGAACTTCGAGGAATAGAGGTCGCTTGAGGAAATTTGGTTCGAGATTTCTGCACGGATAAGTGATCGAGGGCCTGTCGAATCTTTGGACCCTCGTCACGTATCATCTCGGTGACAGCTCATTTCTCATTCGCAGTCGTAAATTACTAATTTTATTAACGGTAGTTTAGGCACTTTATGGAGAAAAGGTAGATTCCTCCGAAGTGCAATTTGTGATATTATAAGAGTCCCGTACGCTTTCATCGTTTTTTCATGTCCTAGAGTTCGTGCTGTTTTGTTTACCGTAATGGGTTTTTGTCTGTGTTGTGGACGATCCGTTTCTTATTTCAATTTTTCGTAATTGATGGTCATTACTTTCACTATCAAATTTAGGAAATGCACGATCTATTACCACTGAACTGGAATTTCATGATGGGGACCGTATGAAAAGGGAGAATCACTCATTTTCCCCCTCGCTTGCTTATAATTCCACTTCTCATTCGATTTGAAGTTAAATGTTATAAATTGAGCATTCAAACGTCTTTCGTGTTAAGGTAGAAGACTTCTTATGTTATAAGAAGTTGCGCTATCATGTGAATCTGTGTATATTTTTGTATCGATATTGTAGAAATTGCAATAGTTTGTGCCGTTCCTTATTTTAGTTTAGAAATTAGGTGAAAGAGAAACTCCCTTTGGCCTAACCTCGCAGAATGTAGAGTATAATAATTATATCATTCGGGCCTCCAGAAATCCCTTAAGCCCCATGTGATACCACCAATCCACACTGAAGTATCACCAATGTTCAAATCGTTCAAAACCATAATCGTGCGAAAAAAAGAACTTCATTGCCATGTATTAAGAAAATTTTCCATTTTCACTTGACTAGATTAAAGGGACGAGCTTTTGACTTCTTTCACCTTAAAAATCCGACTTAGGGGTATGTTTTTTAATCCAGTACCTAGTATTTCCGGATTTTTTTATACTGGCACGCTCCTTTTAGCTGTGCATTTGTGCCAGGAAGGGACGAAAAACCCGCATGTGGCCTGCTGGCCGCAGGTGCCCTACCTCAGCGCTAATGCATGCAAATGAGGATTGAAACTTGGGTTCCCAAAGAAAAAAATAAACATTCAGATTCGCGTAAACGTAGGAAGCGAAATGTAAGAACGACAGTTTTCTGCATGTCTTTGTTTCTGCTAGTCTCGTCTTAACTTTGAAGTTGTCGCCGTATTTGTCCGTTTCCAGTGCGTGATACCGAATACTTTCTGAATAAATGGTAACAGAAGGTTCTCCTTTCTGCCTGTGGTCATTGTGAAAGAGGCTGGTTAGGGTCTTGTAGTCACGGTAGGGAAAGAAATTTCTTGGTGCCCCAAGAATTCCGCCGTCAGTCACGAAAATAGAGAGAATTTTTTTTTTGAGACCCAAAGGAGAAGCATCGGGAATAGACGTTCATTCCTTTTGAAAGAGCGAGGGAAATTCCCTTCTGGAAGTAGAATAGTGTTTACAAAGTCCAGGATCTCTCAGAATTTTATCTCTTGGCGAAACTTTTTAAGTGTTATTTCCTCGTGTAATTTTACGAAATGATGGGAAAATATTTATGTTGATCAAGTAGGTAATTTAAATTAAGCCACCCTATGAAATCATACTTCGATAGATCTTATATTTTTCTTTTATTATTTTGGTTCAGGATAGAAAATAACGAATCTCTCATTTACCTTTGTCTTAATCTCGTTTATTCGTGTGATAACATGACATCTAGTGTGGTATGAGAGACGCTGAATAATGGCAGTACTTTTGGTAATTCCTTATTTGTTTTGCTGTATTTATGTTGACGTTCCCATATTATAGTGTTCTGGCACAGTGAGGAAAGCAAGGACAAACTACCTCACTCCTCATCTTTATCAGTAAGCCCCCCCCTAACTTTTTATTGGTAATGGTGGAGAGGGCGAGGTTCCAGTCAGCCTCTGGGTGATCACTCTTCTGACGTGTAGCACATAGGAATGAAAAGATGCTGATTATGCTTTCACGAATCCACACAATTCATAAGTATGTTTTTGTATTTTTTCTGGAACCATCCGAGGATTCCTCCAGTAAAAATGATCCAGGATTCAATCAGAAAGGATGGCTGGGGAATACGTACGTTTTTGTTTATTTACCATCATGATGTTATACGCGGTTTTTAGACTTGTAATATTTTGTTATTGATTCAGAAGTGTTTTTGTTACAGTTTCAATTCGTAGTATGCGATGAAGAAGGATTTCAGTGGATTTTAAGCGCGAAAGAGTTTAATGTCTTTTTCCTGTGCGGGGGACTTGAGGATGCATCCCTTGCTTCTCGCAATAACAAGTTGTGATAAGCGTTCAGTTTCAGAAATACCTGCCGCTTCCATTATCTGAAGCTTGAAATTCGCGTGGGAAATAAAAAAGATTTTCGTTGAGCGCGAAGCTCACGAATTGGGAAAAGAAAGTAGCTTGGATTTTTCCTCGGGATTTGCAACTCTCACGCTCGACGTTTAATCTGAAGAATTTAGGGAGAGGAAATTCCTCAGTGGGTTAGCCAAGTTAGGCTGGCAAAAGCCGAAAAGCGCGCTGTCTACTTCAGGAAAACTGAAACCAGTTTCATTGAGTTAATGGGAGACTCGAAGCACCCTTCAATAGTGAGGCACGGAATCCGTCGCTAAAACAGATCGGCGCAACTTACAGGAAGAGGGGAACCGTGTGTATATGCCCAAAAGCATATGAATAAGTGAGGGAAATTAAAGATTATTTTTATAATTCAGCAGGAATATTTATCCAAACATTAAATTCATGAGAAATAATTTATGTGATGATTACAATTTCAGGATCATGCGTATAGTAATATCGACTTACATTGACATTCTTAAAATGTCTCACCAAAGGACCCATTTTTGTTACTAATATCCAAGTTTTGTAATCAAGTAAAAATTTACAAGTGCATTGCGGGCCGCAAGTTACCTCTAGCCGGCCGCATGTGGCACCTGGGCCTTATTTTGTATTGGCCTGCGCTAAAGCATTTAGCTCGAAGGCTCGTTTCATCCCCATCACCATTAGCTGTCAATAGCTTTCGAGAGGGAATGAGGCTTACTAGGCAAAGTATGGATGGAGTGATTTGCGTTTGCTTTCCTAGTTTAGTCGGAGTACATACTATTAGTAGGCAGGTGCATACAAATGCAGAACAATGACCTAATGGATAACTGTTTTCATAGTTTATAGCATTCGGTAAAGAATGGTCTGGATGAATTCCGATGTTAAATCATCCGATCTTGTTATCGTCACAGCCGTGAACTAGACTGAGACAGGCGTAAACGAGAGAGACGTTTTTCTGTCCTGCTCCAAAATAAGAAATCAAAATATTTAATTCGTCAAAATATCGTAAGATAAACGAAGGCGGGAATTTCCTATCTCATTCAGAAGAAGACCTCGGAGAGGTTTTATTCTTTTCAAGTATAATTTAATATAAATTTAAATATCTTTATTTATTTGTAACACACAAAAAGGGGGCAGAGTTAATAAGAAAATGGAGAAATTTTCATTCATTATATTGCGGTATTATCGAATTTACGCAGCAGGGATTAAGTAGGATTACTATAGACCTTATCGTGAGGTGTAGCAGTGTGCAATATTCATCGTCTTTGGAGGATATGTAAACACCCTTCGTGGGTCGGGTTTTTGGAACCCCTGGTCTAAGGGATCACTCTGATAAGAAAACAAACTGTGAGACGGATGGGTAATTTATGTCCTTTATCTGGTGACAGCCTGTGAAAATAAGGCGTACACATTGACCTTAGAGATAAACTTGCACTTAGCACTCTTGTCACTCATCTGAATAGTGATATGCTGGAAATTAAGGATCTATAGGCGGAAGTTCCTTCCGGTCCGTTACCAGGAATATCACAGAATTTCAGTATCCAAAATTCGGAGAAGTCTTTCTGAAATTAGGAAACATTGCTCTTGAGCCAAGGAGCATCCGGAATGAAAATCAAACCAAAGCCTAGTGTCACATGCCCCGTAGATAATCTTCCTGGTTACCAGAAGTTACTCAGTAAGTCAGCGCTGCTGAAAAATTCCATGATACAATTTCGAAGGTGTGTTTAAAGAAAGTTTCTGTAAGATTATTTATTTTTAATTGAAAGCTTAAACATAAACTATCAAAAGGATCCTGCTCGTTGCCCTGGGTTGCGTGATAAGCTAGGAATAGTGATGAAATAACGATCAGCCTCTTTTTGTAAGGACAAGTAAATGTGTGGTTTGATGTGTCATTAATAGCCTCTGGCAATTTCCCCCCACTGACTATTTACTATCATGTGTTTTCAAATGGTCATCATTCTCAAAGAAAACGAAATTTTCTTCGGTAATTAAAGGAAAATATCGTTCTTCATTTCTGTTTCAAAATGCCAGGAACTTAGGAATTTAAATGAGTATTTTTCAGTGGTAATACCACCTTTTCGTAGATATCCTGTTCAGCGGCGTATTCAGGGGGTGCCAATAGGGGCATATGCCCCCCATTAAAAACTTCAAGGATACAGATTTACATCTCCTTCCAAGCTATTAGTTATAAATAGTTGTTGTATTCTGACGAATACGTGATAGTTCTTTTTCTTTTAATATAAGGATATATTTCCTTCCACATAATCAGTCCTCATGTCCCCCTTAAAGTATGCTACTCATCCTTCCTATCCTCCTGAGTAAACAATCATTGCTCCACTCCATCTTTGAAGGAATAACCAGTAAGTTTCAATGTTGTTGATTTCAGGGGCCCACATGAATCCGGCTGTGACCGTGGCCATGGCCACCACTCGCAACATCTCTCCACTGCGCGCAGCAATGTTCGTGACCGCTCAGTGTGGAGGAGGAATAGCCGGTGCCGCTCTTCTCTACGGGTGAGTTACCTCTTCTCATTTGCTGCTCCAGCACGCACTGCTACGACCGCACTTTCGAGGAAACACTATTATTAGGGCCTTTGACTCGTTCATATCCGTAAGACCGTGCGAAATCCTTTGTGAGTTTCGGCGATGCCTATTTCCTCGGCCCTTGTTAAAGGAAAAGTATTTCAAAGAGGGCTTGCGGCATTACGTATGGGTATGCGGGTCTTTTACTTTAAAGACTCTTCTCGGTATCGAGGGCGAAAATTCCTACGCTGGCTATAAACAACTCACCTTTACTAGCTTGGCTCATCTGCTCGAGGGCTATGTTTTAATTTCGCCGTTTCGTTCCCAGTGGATGATTCTTTCGCGGAAATTTTTCTCGTATCGAATTCTTTCGCACGTTTAAACCTAAAGATTTTACTGAGTTCCCATTGTCCATTTGGGAGTAATTATCAAAAAATAGAGTGGTCTTCGAAGTACCATCCTGCAGACTAATTGGTGACACTATTGCCAAATCTAGATGTGTTTTGTAGGTGTGCCTTTAGATATACTTTATTTCAACATCTCGCCCCTCACTGCACTGGTATATATGGATAGGACAGTGTCCTATCCATGTGCATTATTCTTTCTACAGAGGATTTATAGTCATAAAGTTATAATCTCCAGTTCATGGTGAGAGTTATCTTGATAAAAAGTAATGATGCTAAGTTTAAGGTCGAGAAGTTTTGTTATGTTTAGTTTATGGGTTACTGGCATTTAGTAGTTAAACTCACTGTAAGTAGAACATTGACTCTAGGGCATTTAATCTTCATCATTCATTTTAGTGGAAAATTTATGTAACGTAGGCGCATTAATGTAGGTTGCGTATGAAAATTTTAGTAATTTTCATCATCCAGCGCTTGCATGCTTTTGGAAGTAATTTTCTCGAAAAAATCAATAAATATGTATGCATTATCCGCAGGTTCCACTTGAAACCATCCAAAGTATTTTTCTCGTCACGAAAACAACTCAAATCGTAGTTTCATGATTTTAATGTCATCGTCACAATGGGTTAACATTCCAAAGATTGTTTTATTGCACAATTCAGCTTATCGCATCATTCCCTCATAATTCTTAACCTCATGGTCGTGGACTATCTCTACATTTAATCATAACGTCCTCCAATTCCTTCCCAATACCGTCTTCAGGGGCCTATCGTACCCGTATATGTTTGAATTTCATTTTTCTTTTATTAATGTTTTCCAGAGACCTCTCTTCAGTTACTTTTCGAATTACTTCTTCTTTAGTTACCAAAGTATTTTTCCACAGAAATGTCTGTGCATTTTATTGCCCATTAAGAAATCAGTAACTTATCGGATAATTATGTATTAGAGAAGCTCAGAATATAATGACCTTAAAAACTGAGCTTTTACTTGTGCAAGTTATCCTTCGATTGCTGAAGCAATTACAAAGTTAGGATTTCCATCGGGTCGCGTTCTCATTTGAGAGAAAAGGTATACTTTTCGAGAGACGATGTTGTCAAGCTAAATGAGTAGACGTCTTCCATCAAAGCCGCCAAGATCATGATGAAAAAGGCCCATCCCCGCCTCATTCCCGCGCTAAAATTCCAAAGGAAAAAAAAAGTTTTTCATCTTTAAAAACGCCACGAGCCAACGGAGACATGTCTGCTGCCTTTTTTATACCCCCCTTTGGCCAAAATAAAAATACCCCCAAGAATACCGATTTTCGCTGATCCGTTGGAGGAACTTATACATCCCGGCACGTAGTGTGTGTCACTTTCCTTTCAACCTTTTTAAAGGAAAGTTAAAGAGGGCATTAGCACTTTTTTATGCCTAGCGCTTGGACCTACGTGCTCCCGGCCGGTGTCTCCTCCGTCGTACCCTGTGCAGTCCTCTTTCCCCTCCGGAGCCCATTGAAGGCACTTCGCAGCCATCTCCCCTTCCCCCCATGGGTTCTCGTTATCCCCGTTCGCCAAAGTGGTTCATCGTTCGGGAGGTGGGTGAACCCTTCCTCTCTCTGTTCCCGGATCGTTACCCACGTGCGCACGAATAAAACGATGATAACCCCATCGTTGGAAGGAATAATTCATTTTTTACGCGTGGATTCTCGAATGGATGGCCTAAAATGGGAGATTCCGGTCGTTTTGGGAAGGGAAAAGCAATGCTTAAACGGAAGGGTTTGGCACCAAAGTCTTTAAATGGCTATTGGACGCTTCAGTAATCTTCCGCTTTAGGGTGTGACCATGATACTCAGGGGTGCACAATGGGTGGCATTCTCCGCGGGTTTTAATATTTTGTTGGGAGATTTATCTCCGGAGTATAGTGGGTTGGGAAATGAGGCATGATTTAGCATTATGGTGGTGAATATTTCAAACTAAAACCACAAGACTTCGGAAATCCGAAGCGACATCTGTTGTAGGGTACAACTGGTGCCTTTAAGAGCACATGTGCCCCTAGCACGTGCGAGTTTCTCGAAGATGTATTTTTTTTCGTTCCATTCGGTAGATATCATACCACGGCCTAATTCAGCTTCAAAACGTGTGATACTTCCAGGCGATGAGGAAAAGAAAGGCGACATCCGCAGTCATAAATATTCAATGGAAGTATCGCAGTATGATTGCGAACAAATTGTTAGCCCCACCTTAAATACTTTGATAAAAACACTTGAACGTGTTTATACGTGTTTTCGATATAGGTAGATGGTACTAATGCCTTACCAATGCTTTAAATGCACCTTGAGCGTGTGTACTGAAGAAAACGGGTGGATACCGAAATCTTGTCATGAAAACCTATGTTTTGGAACGACTCGCTCGCTTGCACCTCACGTGATCCACATGAATGATAATAGGTTGATTTTCCGGGCTTTTCGAACCGCGTAATCCGTGTTTTCCTGCGTGCATTTCTTCTCGTCCATTGAGATGCAAATGAGATCCGTAAAGGATGTGGCACCGAAAAAGGTACTTGGCATTTCGGTCTCGAACTACTTCGTATTAATTAAGCGGAGAACCACTCGTGGTTAGTCCTTTTTCATTTAAATAATGCAGGTACTTAAAATTCGCATTCCGTGATTAGTGGCGGCTTTATTGACAGAAGATAGTGGTGGTATTCACGATTCAGCATGTGAGAAGCCCTCATACATAGCCTTTTGAATCAGGTCTGTGTTCACACAGCAAGCCTCGGGGGGACGCTGTTATTGAAGGGGCGTCAAATATATGCAAATCGGAGTTTTTCAGGCCACAAGACAAAATACTTTGGTAATGTAGAACTGCCATGTATTGAAACCGTGCGAAGAAAATTTGTATCGAAGAAGTTTTCGAGATATGCCCCGTTGCCTTTGAGATAAATAAAGTAACACTTAAAAATTATTTTTTCATTCATATACCTTTACGTAAAAATAATAATAACAAATCGTTTTTATTAGGACGAAATTGAGGCTAAAAGTCACTTTCCTTCTACCTCATCGTCATATTCCCTACAGTTGTTAATTTAAGATGATAGTAGAAAAGAAAATTGAGAAGAATTCAGATACGAGATCCACCGTGCTTCATATCTCACGTCCAGATATTATTCGCTATCGATTCACTTATTTATGCTTTCGTTTCAATGATGTTAAATTTCAAGTTGTTTTCTCCCTAATTTACGTGTAGAAAACAAGAAGCTTTTCAATGAGAAAATGTAATCCATTTCTATCCATAGAAGAATTTCAATATTTTTTCTTTTAGCTTCATTGAATGTGACATCGACATATGTAGATATTAATATGGCTTCAGTCTTAACATGTTACTATAACATTGTGAGCTAGAACCATTGAATATAATTCAATTATAATTTATTAAGTCACTGACCACTTATACGATAAATACTTATTGTATTGGATTTATTTCATTATGTCTTTCACGAAGTACGGCCAGATAGAGTTGATTTTATTGGATTTATTTGTTGAAGTATTGAAGTTATACGTTTTCTTTACATCGAATGCATAGGTTTCTTGTGCTTGAAGGGTATCTGAAGCATATATTTATAAGAACGGAGGAGAAACGACAGGAACAATTCTTGCTAAACGCTTACACATTGAGTCGAGGATTTTGTATACTCCAAACAGTGTTAGCGCACGTGCTTAGCCTCCTTTTTGCTTGAAAGTATTCTGTATCGCCAATGCATTTCTATGGACTGCTGTGTTTTTAGTTTCCATTCTAAGAACCTTGAAATGCCCCATTCCACCAGCGTTTCCGCTATTCCTTCCCCTGAGGTGGTCTTCTGGATCCCCGCTGATCTCGCTTATCCTCTGCGTATTCAGCCAGTCTTCGTCCTTCCTCTTCTTCTTCCATTGAGCCTCTATTATTGTAGGTGCAGCTGCCTGAAATGAGTCCCCTTATACCTGCCAAGGAACCCTCTTTTCAAATGCTCCCATTTTCTCCTATCACTCCTTCCGCCCACAACTCCTTGCCCACTTGCACCCCTGGCCACGAAGGCCTCTCCACGTGCTGCCAACATGACCGTTTTTTTTTCTTCACTGCGCTTCGTGCGTACAAGTCTCTTCATGGATGCGTTTGATCCCATTACTGAAACTGCCAAAGTTTCCCTCACCGTTGGCGGAATGGTTTATATGTTAGCTTACCAACAGAGAATCGTGTTTTTCCTGTACAGCACTTAATGTAAACTTTTACGTTTAGTACCCTCTGTTTCTCATATTTTTTTTGTTTTTTGGGCCCCCAAAATATTGTGCTTTCACGTATATAATGAGATTTTATTTAGATTGCATATACTATTAAGTAGATACAATTAATTACATAAAGTTTCGTATTCAAATGCTTTCATCAATTCAGTAAACAGTCAAATATAAAGCGTGCCTTTTAGCATGCTCGAGAGCCACAGGTGGATCAAATCAAATTAACTGGTAAAGTACTACGGATAAACACTACCTGTTATGGACTTCAGGTTGCCCCAAGGAGATATTGTCTCTTTTGTTTACTTTTCTGTTTCGACGCATATTTAAGTAAAGCGTCGAAATTTGTTTTGTAACTCCGTCTTTATTGCTAGAAGCACGTTGTTTTCCAATTATTAAATCTCAAAAGAACACCCGTTTCACATTTATAAAACTTGATTCGATAAAGCATCTCTTCACTGCTAATTTTAATAAAGTAATATTAATTTATAATTTTCGTTGTTGGTAGGGTACATAAATCTTTCCTATTCTGAAAGATGCATAGCCCAATCAGATAGTGCTGGAGAAAGATGGGGAGTAGATGCTCGAACTAGCCGCTTGAATGATTCATTATTTCCATGACGGGCATATTATCGAATTTTATTAATATAATAATTATAATAGAATATTAGTGGATTTATCTATAATAATAATTATAATATTCGTAGATTTGTTGTGCAAGCATCTCCTGCCCCGCACCGAAATGCTGCTCCAGGATTCATGTTTAATTATAGATGATGTACACTTTTTAATTGCTACGATCTGAATGCGGTGTCCCACTTCCTTATCGTCTGTTGCCTGCCCTACAGATGAGTCTTTCTGGCAATTTGCCTGTTTCCGTCAATATTATTATTATTTTATATTAATGCGAGGTTAGGACGAAATGGTCTATATTCCACCTAACCTCTGGAGATATTATATGATAATAATATTAGACTAATAACAATAAACAACTGATTACCATTATCTTAAATCTAGAAAAATAAATCAAAACATGCAAACAATCTGGCAAACATAGTGTTTTTTATTCCTACATAAGTGGTACATACAAACATTAAATACAAATAAATATCGTTTTTACATAAGCTCGATAAGGATGTCTTATAAATTCCAAAACAGTAGAATGTGAATCTCCGATGTATTTCTCCGGAGATATTTTTCAACGAGCGAGCCCACGGATAATTTATCCATCCCCAAGCTCATCCTTTCATTGTAATCACCATCGTGGAAATTCCAATTATCGGATCCGAAGGTCGTTTTCGAAATTCCTCCCGTCGGAATCTTTTGGGCTGTCAAGTACGGACCCAACCCAACGGTCCGCGTTTTTTTCCCTTACAAAATGAGAAACCCCGATGCCAAATTAATCCATCACGTGTTAGGTCGTAGTGGAAAGGAGGTGGAGACCATCTTCGCTGCTGGAGAGGAATGGCAACTGCGCGTCCAATGTCCCTCCTAAGCAGTTGAGGGGTCGAGGTTTTTGGTGTTCCACCACAGAAAGGAGAAATAGGAATCTTCCGGAGGTTTCCGGTCCCCCATCCCTTCATCCTTTCCTTCGCACAATGGCGACCCCTCGATGAACCCCGATGACAAGTCTTCCTCCCCCGCCTCTCCCGGCAGCGTCTGCAACGGAATGGGACCCTTTTCCCCCAAGTCCGGCGCTGCAACCGTCGAAAGGGGCTTTGAGGTGCTGCAAAAGCACATTGCGGAAAAAGGTGGCGGTTGGGCTTGTGTCCCATTTGTGTATTGTTACGATGTTGGTCCGCTGTTTCTAATCACTTCCTCGGGTGTTCCATTGGAGATAGTGGACCTTTACCTTTGGAGCCGCCGCGGTGAAATGCGGCCCCCCCCTTTAAAAGCAGTGCTAGCAAACTAGCGGAAAAATCCGTTACGTAAGAGGCTATTTTTCTCTGAGTATTCAACAGGGCCGACACGAGGATTATTGGCGCTTTGGGTAGATGTTACCTTGGGTACGCCCTACCTGTGAATACTTAGTGAATAACCTGTGAATAGTCCATTTTTCCACCGAAAATTTTTGTTAGAAATTATTTCATTTGCTATCAACTAATTATCAAGGTTATTTTCTTGCAATGGAAAAGAAATATCTCGTACGCTTCCACAGATTTTATTGATGCGAAATGTTTCGCTAGCGACCTAGCGTCATCAGGACCTGATGAAGTGGAAGTGTGTAAGAGATATCTTTTCCAATATCATGGCCTTCCACGAAGTAACGCCTTCGCATGTATAGTTTTTTCTTATTGGAAAAATGACGTAGGTAATAAAGCTACTGAATTTTAACACGGAATTACAAAAAATGTTGTGTTATCCGTATACTTTGTACTTTCTTGTTTAAGCTGTATTGTTTTACCTGTATAATATATACCCTGCAAGTCGCCTTTCGGCGTGTGGCAGGGGGTGCATGCACAATGACTCTGCTTCCCCAATCGATTACTTTCGTATATCGTTCGGTGAAAAAATGGATTTTTGAATCGATTGGTTCTGACGTCTATGTCTTTAATTTTCCTATCAGAACAGTCCATGTAACAGGGAGGACGCATAATATCGGCTATATCTTCTACGAAAGTACCTTCTCTGATCTTAGTAAATTTATAATTTATTTAAACCTTCTATCTTCTAGAGAATAACCTGCTAGTAGAATATTTTGTCATTTGTTGTTGCCATCATCTCAGGATATTTTGACTGTATTTACTTTTATGCGTATCGTGTAACTTTAAAAGCGTACAAATTGCTGCGATAAGCAGAAAAATGTTTTGTTTTTCGTAAATTTAACTTTGTGATTCATAGTAATCAGGTTCACTATTCCATAGATTTGTTCGCATTGGAATTAAAAATTGGGTGGAAATTACTTTCCGAGCGTTCGCACTCGATTTATGGAATAAATTATGTAAGGCCCTCTCTGAAGCGATACAAATATTATTAGATCTGCTTCTGAAAAGTATGTTGGCGAACATTTCCTATAGGGGAATAGTAATTTTTTTTTTAATTTACTTTAGTCTCCCCATGATAATCATACAGTTTAGAAGTCGGATGTCGGATATGGTTGTCGGATGGTTTCTTTCACACAATGTTGGTATTTAATCCTATGATTTTTTTTGTGTCTTCAGGGAACAAAATTTGTTTCGCCTTAGTGTATTTTATGTGAAATTAAAAAATATTTTTGTGGTTTCGCTTAGGTGATCGATGCTGTGCTTAAATGTAAACGAATTACCAGCCAACTTTTGGGCTCCTTCCGTCGTTATTTAGAGTGGCTGTCGACGATTCTTGAGCTAGAAATTCGGTCCCTTTTAATACAAGTAGGCTGTCATATCCGATGTTTGACTTTCTTGAAAATGTTGGAAAACTTAGTTATCGGATATTGGAAACATTTAAGGCGGAGCTTCTTATGTGTGACCTGTTGAAGTTCTTGCTTGGAATTGTCTATCATTGGTTTCCAGCACTCATCTTTCAAGGGCCCAGCTTTGGAGGGGCAACCCGGTAAGACAAATAAATAAACAGCCAAGTGAACTGCAGCTTCATCGAGTCACCTTTTGAACGTAAATATGAGCAGCTGAGAGGATCCGTTTCGAAGATTTTCGTGGCCGTGGCCCTTGGTAATATAATAGACAGCTGCCTCGGTGGGTGGAACCGCACCTCTCTCACCATTAGGTTGCACATTACGTGCGCTTTCGGCTTGCCTTTTTCTGGCCTCGCACCGGTGTCTTGTAACAGCGATACTCTATTGATAGGAGTTCCGATGATGGACAGGGGAGAGGTGCTGAGCGGTGCATCGCATAGTAGGGCATCGTGTTGCCACCGGAAGTGCGTCAAATCTTGGGCTTTTAAATGGCACGGGCGAGGGGTGTACTTGTTCGTTTGCACATGCAAGGAGCATACTCGTATACCGACTGAGCAGTCCCATATATGTATGTACCAAGATTTAAATCCTCAGACGCTGCAGATTCGTTCAAAGCATCGAGACCGTTGGGATGGCTATGGATGAAATTTTATTTTTCCCTCGCCATTCTTTGTGGAATAGCCGTTTTCAGCTGCCGGACCTTTAGGGTAGAACGCGCAGATTTCTGAAGTATATTTTCAGCGTAGAGCCATGCAGAATTCCGTGGAACTGAGATGGGGAACTTGCCGTCGTCATTTCGCTCCCTAAAACAAATGCATCTATTGTAGTAATTTCCTTTATCGATCTTGATCATTACTTCAGGTAAAGCAGAAAATGTTCCATTCGGGTATACTTAGGAATTACATCATACATCACCTCGTGCGATTTCGATCTGTTCGATATCGAACCGTTTAAACGTAGGCAATACGCAACTCAAAAGCGACCTTATGGTTTCATAGCGGCAAGTTGGTAAAAGTGAAATTGTAGACATGCGAGTTATTCTTTCTTTTCATAAGAAGTAGCCTTAATTAGTAATACATATAATAGGATCTTTTCTAGAAGAATCTGAGAGTTGTAAGGGTTCGATTCTTTTTCTTTCCGATTATTATGTCCTATTAACCTGGTGGTGGTGATTCTTGAACGTAACTGAGACATTAGAAAATGAAAGACACTCCTTTTGTATCATGCACCAAAATATGATATTTGTGTCTGTAGTTGTATGAAAGCTGCTGAGGTATTGATCTTGATTTGTCTTGCTTAGTAGGACTGATTTCGTTTCCAAAGCCTTAGGAGGCTTGATAGGAAGAGGTTTAAAACGGCTTAAGAGTGTATTACTCCACAGAATGAGGTATTTTATGTTTAAATTTTAGCCGAAGCTTATCAGAAACCCACTGAAAATGATCCAGCTTATCAGAGCCGTGGTTTCTTTCGCCTTCCTGGCTGGGTCATCATAAGTTTTCTACCTCTCGGTAGGTTCATGTGCCCTAATTTTCTCCACTAGTCGCCATTTCCTTCACCTCCCGGTAACTCACCCTTTATGTCATCTGGCAACTTTTGTCTTTGTCTTCCCCTCTGCTTATTTCCTTTGTATTCTTTCCTTAATATCATTAATTAATAATCCCTCTCCCCTCAATATTTGCCTCGGGTTGGGTATGCTCGAAGTATTAATTCAATTTCAGTCAGCCTCTTTTTGTGATAACAAATACTTTCAGTACATACTGACAATGTGTTGACCTTAGGGTACAATGACGTAAGGAATAGGATTGTGATATGTCAAACTTGGTCGACCAGGCTGAATACTATAAGGCCATGCCAAAAGACAGATGAAAAACATTTCATGCATCGAGATATGGTTGCAGAAACAGGTGCTTAGATTATGCCAGCTAAAGTGGAGTAATTTCTTTTTGCAACAGCCTCCGGAGACTCCCGCTGTATCTTCCATTTAGCAGCAAAGAGAGCGAAAATTTTCCCATTAAGTGCCTTTTATTTTCCAACTCTTAGTCACTTATACAAATGCCAAGCGAAGTTACCTTTCCGCTCGTAAAAGGTGCGTTAATTCACCGAAAAAAGAGAAAAGAAACGCCTTGAGAGCACTTCGGTAGCGCGTCCAGCTCCATCTTTACCTCCGTTTCACGGAAAAGGCGCTTTCGATTTTTCCCTCTCCTCTTCGAGGGGATGAATGCGTGCGGAAGCATAATGGAGAATTTTTCGGGAGACGTAAGAGGAAGAAGGAAACGCATCTCCTGGGGCCAGTGAGAGGCGTGTCGAAGAAATTGCTGCTCGTGGCCCAGTGCAGCTGTTAGGGTTCCTCTCCTACAGCTGTCCAAGTCATGCGAGGATACATTTCTACGTCTGTGCGGCGGCGGAAGAAGGAAAGATGAAGGAAAAATGAGATAGTCAAGCGGGGAAGGAGAGGTGCAAAAAACAGGAAAGGAGTGAACTATGGAAGTGAAGCTTTTCGGAAGTGGTGAAGGAGGAGTCTGAACAAAGCGGGGAAACACTAGAAGCATCGGGGAGATGGGAATAAATGGATAGTGTAAGAAGGGGTCTGGGTATACTCGTACGGTGTCGTAGCAACGGGTGTAAGAGCGTGAAAGGTGGTCTTACGTAGGAGGGACATGAAGGTATAATTACCGCTACCAATTTGACGCGGGCGTTTTGTCTGCATTACGAGTACTGTTCGGTAATTTTAACGCTTGATGTTCCATAATTACGTGAGTTACTCGAAAGGGAAATTTTAACTGGTTCTTACTTTCAGCTGCTCGAGGTGGTTTACTTTAATAAGGTTATAATTAAACACACACGTGAATAATTCTTGGCGGAACGGATCAAGGATTCACAGTATATTACCGGGTGCTTTTATGCGTATGAAGACACATCGAAGTGGTACCGTGTTTGCTAGAATCTAAGTGCTACTGAATTCTTAAACGATCCCCTGTATTTGGAACTTCGCAGTGGAAATTAGTTAATTTTTCCGAGGGAATCATGGCTTTGTTAAAAAATAAGTTCAGCGTATTTAAGTTCTCTGTGTAAATTGGAAGAACTGCAAAAAATAGCAATTGCAAGTAAACTAAATTTTTTGTTTCTTACTTCTTATGGTTGAAAACTAGAATGGTCGTTGAGTTAAAATTTAAATTATGAATTATTAATGATGGTTCCTTCATTCTTGCTCTACCTTTATTTGTTTTGAATGATACTGTACATTAATTTGTTGAATCTTACGTATAATTAAATATGAACCCCAGTTGAATCAGTGATCATTGCTATTTTCTTTGATGGTTAGAATGTTAAACCAAAGTAATCAATCATTTTTAGATTCGAAGAACAAATTTTTGTGTTTTAGGACATTTTATGGACCATTAATATAAGAAAATATTTATCAAGATTTTTTGGATAGGAGCTACAGTAATTTCACTGAAAAGAAAAGTTGCATCTTTGTCGTTAATTATACTATGGTTAATCTCAAGTCTGATGTAGTCTCACCAACTGGTACGTAGTTTATCAGCAACTTTTGCTCTGAAAACGTGATAAATCATAACTCTTCATCATTTAGATTACCGAAGAAATCGCAGTCAATTTGTGTTTACTCCTGTCCACGTTTGGATCCCTGTGAATTTAAATCACAAAACTAATTTAAATTTTAACTACGCAAAAAGCGAATAGAATTTCGATAGACAGTTGGAGATCGTTCGAGGAAAGATTTTTAATAAGGATTAATTTTCAGTGAAGAGGAAAACCTCCCTAGATATGAAATTGAATTGAAATATGAATTAAATTTCATACCTAAAGATGCCGTTATTAATCTTAGGGGATGATCTGGAAGCAAGGAGATCATCTTCAGACCAGAAACGCCTCCAATTCGTCTCAGCCCGTGTTTCGTCTTCGGCAGAAAGTGGCGCAGCATGGCTCGTGGTACCCGTCAAGGAGTATTATAGGCATTTCGAAGGCTGATGGCCTTCCGTATCAATTGGTTTTTGTGGGGCAGGTGGTGCGCGCTTGCGGTAGGACGATATGGATAGCCACCAGCTGAACGCAAACAAGAAGCAGATGGCATTAGCCTCACACTTTTTTCCACTTGCACTCTGCCTTCTGCATGCCCCCGCTCGTCTCGCAGCGCTTTAATAGAAGAAAGGCCTATTTTTGTAACTTCTCTGTTATTTCTGAGTCTCTGAAATATCCAGGAGACGAGGGAAAGGAAGCTGTTAAATCGCGCCAAATTCTTCGTCCAATAGGGGAATTCCTTCTCCAAATGCTCCGTGAAATCGGTTTATGTGAATTGTCGCACATCTTGTGTTGTCTGACTCTATAGCATCACCGCTGTTCCCGATTCCCGAATACAACACTTATCGGCAGGGTCCCATACACTACACGCATACTCAAGATGAGGCCTAACTAGCGCAAAATCTTATACTCTTACATCTTAGACTTTTAAAATCATACGTATTAAGTTCATCTTAACGGCTGAGGAGGAGAAGCAAGATAAGTTACGTCTTTTATGGGGCGGGGAGGTAAGCCAAATCCTCCTCTTCAGCCGTGAAAATAAATTCAATAGATAATAGCTGCGATAAATATCCTGGGACCGCAATCTTTAAATTTTAGCTCTTCAGCTGCAATCAGTGTTTTTTCTGTGTAGTGTCTTGTGTTAATTTCATTTATTTTAAACCCCACCGAATGAAAGCGCAGGATATTGTGACCCATTTGGACGTTAATGAAGTAGTTTTGTTAATTTTTATATATTCATGACTATTTCCTCTCGATTACTTAAATTCATTACTCCGCGTTAGGATGGAGAAAAATCTCACGCAATGTTTCGTAACGTATTTTAGGGCTTGCTAATTGAAATAATTATCATTTTTTAAAACTTTAATCACTGGCGCACCCCGACGTCCCGTCCCCGGATGCGGTTTCCTCATTCCCTTGACATTCGGAGCCGCATGTGTGATCCGGAAATACTAAACGTTAATTGTCTCTAATTAAGCACACAGGAAGAAAACAAAGGAGAACTTTTTTTAAGGGACTGTTCTTGTTATAAGAAACTTACGTCGGTGTTTTTATGTGGATAAGTTCCCGATCCCGACACTATTTGTTTCATAATTTACGTAATTAAAATAATGGTTTTTATTTAGGCGAGAATTAGATCTTCTTCCGTCAAACTAATCTTCAGTGAAATTGCAGGAAACATAATGGAGTGTGCATAGAAATAGGAAGGAAGAACGTTATGAGTAGCTTATGCAGATAAGCCCTACGAGTATGCATATCTTAGGGGGAATAGGCAAGGTTTTATATAAATAGCAGGTGATATTTTCCGCCGAATTTCAACAAAGCGGAATTTGCATGTATGTAACAGTCAAGAGACGTAAAGATAAAGCTGTCCCAAGGGAAGAAGGCTATGCACACGGACTATGAAGTGGAAACCGCACTGCTTGCACAAAAACACACTTCTTGGAGGCAAGATACTCTCTCAGTTTTTGGGAAGCGTGGCTTCCTTGTAAAACTCATATCAGACATTACCGTATTTCAATTTGCTTGCATTTCAGTGCGGCTTTTCCACCAACAAGAACTCACGAATTCACTCCCATTTCCTTTCTAATTATTGGATAAAATTGAAGGGACACTTTTAAGATTTAAGTTTCTTCAAAATTATTTTCATCTGTGATGTATAAAGTCTGTTTGTGACTCTTAATGAACATTCGTGAAGTTTCGTAGAGTGCGTCATTTCATCTTTACTTCAAGATATCGTTGCTATGTATTACCCTTTCGCGTCATGCTGTTTCATACGAAAGGTATCCACATGAGAAGATAACGTGATTCGTTGTAAACAGAGGAGTTGTCGGCTGCGATAAAGGCCGGTTATTGCCTTGCAGGGTGAAAGCAAGGGAAATTATCGAAGAATTGCGAACGCGCTAACCCAGTTTTTTTGCGCTGTTATTGTCCCAGCAGAGAAGAGAAACTTTTTCATAAATGTAGGAAATATTTCTGAGATTTACCTACCAATGTTTTACTTCCGAGATTCGCGAAATATCATTATTACTAATAGTATCTTCGTTTAATTTTCTGTGCTTTTCGTTGTCATTAAACTGTGAATAATGTAGTAATTCATCGGTTAATCTATTCTGATTTAAATAAGTATTCTTTAATATGGTTGTAAAAAGGATACATTTCTGTAGTCTCGACTTTTATAATTACAGGTATGGTTTATCACATCTATTCAATGATTTCTTATGAAATGGAATATTATAGTATGATTCAACATGAATCTTCATGTACCGGAGACAATTTTTGGTTAAGATCCTTTAATTGGTTTCCTTCTAAGTGATTATGTAGAACAGAAATAATCGCGGTATCGAAAATAAACTGAATGTAAACAGGTTCATGATTTTATTTGTTGGGCATTTTAAAGTCAAAGCTATTTATTAGTGAGGAAAACGGTGAGATTAACATTCATCAATTACGTATAACTGGCACTTATTTTGGACAGCGATCAATTAACTTTAGAAAGAAACTATTTATTATTCCCATTAAGAAATTTTTCTTCATATCTGTCTCGGCAGGTTTTTAGATTCATCAACGCGACGAAATTCTCAAGCCTGTACGTCGTAAATATTCATAAGGTAAATGGGCTATCTGATTTAGTGCAGTCGTTACATAATCCTGCCCTTGCGATTTACGTGTATCAAACCAGCGGTGGTACCGTGTTTCTGTTTACGTCATGCTTTATCCTTTAATTCAGTTGTGCACCAGCTGTTCTAAATGTTCAATGCCAAGTTCACTATAATTTCGTGTCCAACCTCTGCATCATTTTGAAATTGAAGCAGAAGGAATTGGCAAGAGAAACGGATTTAAGTCACTCTTATATAAACCGGGGTTATATTTGAATTTCCTGCAGGTTTCCTCTTTCTGCGAGGTTTTTTCTTCTGTCGGATAATGGCACCCACAAAGTTGAACCTTCTCATATCAATTTTATTACGTAACTTAAAAGGTTTCATGTAATCAAACTTTTCGGAAGGAGCATAAACCTTACGGCTAAAATAACCGGTTCCACAGTGGCTGCTCTAGTGAAACCGGAACTGAACTTAAGTTTGGCGTCTTCATTGTACCGGAACAAGAATGATTACGGGTTGATGCGATACTCATTTGTGTCTACTTTCGTATCCTGCGATCCGGCTAATCAGCGTGTGGCAGGGGTTGTAAACAAAAAGCATCAATCCTATTTCTCCCATCTTTTGTTATAGCGGAAAGAATGATTAAAAAAATAATATCTTTTAGAGGGTCTTTAACTTTACGCCCATAGTCTGATCAGGCGAAGTAGTCGGAAGGTTGCATAATACCTAGTAGCGGCGCTGTTTGACTGCCATTCCCTCCCTCCGATAGGAATGGCGAAATTGTTTGTTTCATAGCGGAGGAAGTTTTCATTTAGCTGCTCAAGATTTGCGGAAAATTCATTTAGCAGAAGTAACTGCTTTAACAAGCAAATTGTATTATATCCTCTTTGAAAGCGTTGATTTAAGTATACAGTAATGAAAGAGAGGCCGTAGCTTTAGCTAGTACTTGTATTTGCATAAATTCCACAAATCTGTGTTGCAGTTTTGTGTATTCACACAAATATCTTCTACATTAGAAATCCTAGCTCGATAGATATCTAGCTACGAGAATTAAGTAGGAATAATTGAGCAAATTTAAAATAAAGGCATGGACGCAGTAATTTATTCGTAAAGTTGCCAATTTTTCATTTGGCGGACTATTTATCCATCATTGAAGTAATATCGACTCATTTTTGAGTTATTTTTGCTCAAAGGCATAGTTGCAATTCATCAGCCATGCCTACATACCCTCCGTGAATTTATTGCTATTATACATTTCCAAAGAAAGACCACTGAGTATGTTGCTCTTTCTTTGTGAATGTATGGGAAATTTTACAAAGTCACGCTTGTTCACATTTAATTAATTGCTATTATAGTTGATTTTGTTTATTTTCCTTGCTTCTGGTCAGTCGATCCTGATATTTCGGAAAATATGTCGTTACCATCGCATGTTCGTCTTCCAACTTCGTCGAATTTTCTTCGTGTTATGACTGCAGTCTAGACAATTTCGTAGTGGAACCGTTCAGGTCTTTGTCGCCGTAATTGCGATCATAATGGAAGACGCGGTCCCACGCCCTCCCACACCCAAATGCACCCTCAATTCCCCACTCCAATATCCTTCCTTCCCACGCCAACCCTCTCTCTTCCTTAACCCCTTGTGACGACGCCTTCCTCTCTGGCACTAATACCCCACGCTTTTTTGTTCTGCCAGGGCACACTGCGTCACACGACAGGATGCCAGTTTTTCTCGGGAATGCTCAAACAACGAATGTCGCTCCTCTCCCCAGACATCCGTCGATCCATTTCTCCTTTTACAGAATCCCGCCATTCATCTCAGCGCCAGAGTCAAAATAAACGGAATCTTTAGTATTTTTTTATCCCGCGATGAACCACCGCATTGACGTATTTCATCCTCCGTTCGGTTTCACACGTTTTTCCCGCAAACGTTGATGCATTTAATATAGCAGTTGATGTCCCGTTTATTTTGACTTCCCGACTCCAGGATTCGATCGGGAAATGGAGTTCGCGGGAGCAGCGGGCCGTATTTGCAGCTGTTTCCGGGGTAACGGAGGAAGTTTCCAAAACAAGCAGGCGGCCCAATTGGTCAGATTGTGGAGTTTTTAACCCGGCGAGGTTATCGCCCCCCGTCACCGCGGCTTCTAGTTTATGCTCGCGCTTGAGTTTTTTGTGTCGTAAACGGTGGTGGTCATATCGCCGGCAACTTCATGTGCTCCGTGATATCTATGTTCACCGCAGGGTCGGTTGGTGTCCCCGGAGAAAGGCCCTAAAATCAGTTGATGCACCAGCTGCCTTAGGGTTAAAATATGAGTTTGTTTTTACGCCTCTCTCTCTGGTATATGAAGCCATGGTGATGGAGCAGCTTTGGGTTTTATGGCGTCTCTTGTTTTAATTGGTGGAAAAAGAGATGGACATTTCTGCATCCTACCGTAATCTTTCAGACTTTCGGACCCGCTATCCCAGGGAAGGAAAGGACGTCATCTTAATAATACATCTCTTGTGACGGCTTAATGGTTTTATATTCAGGAGAAAATTATTCTCCTATTTTTTATAACCCGCGGTTAGAAACTTTGGAAAGGTTTTCATTTTAGAAGATAAATTCTATTAATAGAGAAAGCGGCGAGGAATATTTTTTATGGTAGATGTATTAAAATACTTTCATTCCAGACGATCTCCTTTGATAATTAATTCTTTGTCATTATATTTATTACTACGCCCTATTATTTTTAATATATTATTTTAAATCGGTTATTATTTATTTCTTATTACATGCCCTATTATTACTTATATTTTATAATATATATATTGTTAATTATTTGTTTATAATAATTCAGCGAGCAGCGCGAAGTAATTAATGCTTTTGACATCTCTTACGCTCTTAAATATTAAATAAATAAAATGTATTAACGTAATTATTCTTTCTCCTTATCGATTGCTATTTCTTT
This sequence comes from Ladona fulva, assembly GCA_000376725.2. NCBI lineage: Eukaryota > Metazoa > Arthropoda > Insecta > Odonata > Libellulidae > Ladona > Ladona fulva. Next base: position 476,319 of record KZ308137.1, on the reverse strand, counting down.
CTTAATAAGATTTCGTGATTAAATTAACAAAAGAATGGTTAAAAGGAATTAAATCGTTAATTTTCGACCCCCCGCTACTTCGGCCGATCCGTCAGTGAGTGTAAAATAAGAGACATAATTGCGACTACAAATCATTTAGAGACCTGACAACGATAAGCTAAAGAGTCAACTCGAACAGTGTTTACACCCCCTGCCACACGCCGAAAGGCGACCTGCAGGGTATTTATGTAGATGTAGAATTCGGTTCAGCGAGTTTTGAATAAATAAGTCGCAGAGGGTTAAAATGATGCGATTCACTGCCTATCCATGACAAGCTAAGTGAAGATAATTTAGCTTATATTATTTGAAAATTAAGTCATTTGCTTTGAAGAGGAGTGACTATTGATTTCAAGGCGCCATAGTCATAATTTGGTCAGCATATATTCAATTTGTCTAAGTCGACTTTGACCAAGTGGTCTTTCAATCCTATGATCTCTTTCCATGGAATTAATTTAGCTTTTTCCGAGAAATGCTCATTCCTAACCTGATTCGGAGTTTTCACTATCGGATTCCCGTATATGGTGACCTAGAGCAGTTCCTCCATTACAACGCGCGCATTGTTTGTGTACTTGGTGTTTTTTGTTTCAGCCGTGGTACATAACCCCTTCGTTCCCATTCTAGTAGTGTCCTTCCTCAGTCGAACTCATTCTCTCCTGCGGTTTCAATTGTCTCCAACCATTTCAGCCCATCTGTTCTCGTAATCCCTCATCTTCCGTTACTTTCATGCCTTCCGACTATTTCTTTATACCTTCTTTAGGTCTTTTCATGTCTTCTATTTTGTATAGAGTTGCCAACCCTCAGAATTTTGACCGCAGGCTTCATTTTACACGACCGACTTACATGTTTCATCTTTTACCCTCGTATCCGAACGTAACCTAAATTCTCGAGGGCAGCGCGCGTGATGGCCTGCAATTTTTCCGCGATTCCGAGGGAAATCTCGTGAGAAACTGAATTATTACTCTAGTTTATGAATTAAATTTTTAACTGGAAAGATGTCCACAATGGAATTATATCGATACGTGAATCTAAAAATGGTTTTCTTTTGTCATTATTTGAATGAAGTCCCTTAAAGTGACGGGTGAAACTGAGATATATAAAACTGTACTTTTATGAATTCTTTTCGATTAATACAATCACGATGTTGTCGTTTCTCCGCTCTGAAATGTTTTTTTATTTATTCTCGGCATTTTCCACCCAATGATTAAATTACTTGTATTCCGAAACCTAAATAGAGTTCGTATATTTTAGTTTTATTTTGATTCATAAGTAAATGTATAGTATTACTGTTGCGTACGTAGGTCTGGTATCATAATGTATCCTTAAAATGGATTTTCACTAAAGTTTACTTTAAAGCCTGTTATTATATGCTCTATTAAAGTGAAGATTATAGTAAATCTCCTATATATGTGATGAACTAGCATGCAGAAGCACAATAATCTTCACTTTAACTCTAAAAAAGCAATGTTATATTGGTCTCTAAGGCGAACTTCACTTTAGTTTTAGTTAAAGTCCATTTTAAGGATACATTATAATACCTGGCATTAATGTCGTGATTCATTACCAAAGTATATCAAATTCGTTACCAAATAAGCCCTAATTTAAGGAGACTTGAAATGTATTTCTAGCATCATTTGGAAAAAAAATCAGTTGAAAATAATTTTTTTGGTGTGAGAGCTCGTCCAAAGGGTTAAGGGGCCTCTGCTGCGATAATGGGGCAGAGCTGTGCTCGGGTTTAGTCGAGGTCATGGAAATTTTGGGTTGCTAGATCATCAGTTGTTTCGCACTAATTGAAATCAAGGTTGCGAAGGGGAATTCAGAATCGTGATCTCAGCAGGAATAGTCAAAGGCGCTAACCCTTTGCTTTGAAGCATCTGAAACCCTTATCGTATAAGATGACACAAATGAGTTTTCGTAAGTCTGGATTTTCACGTAGGCTGAGCGATCCAGAAACCGTTGATGGCCACCTGAATTTTCCTTGAAAAATTTCCTGAAAGTCAGGCCAATGAAAAATTATCTTACGTGGTGTATTTCTTTCATTAGGTAACCAATTTACAGGTTTCTGTGTGTTTAATGTATGGGGTTTATTTAATAAATTCTGTAATATCATTCAACTTTTATTAGGTGTTTGACTTCTACATTCACTCACGGGAATAGATATATTTTGGAGGCATTCAAATATCCATCGCAGAATTCTTTGAAAAAATAGAACTAATTTAGAAATTAAGTTTTTAAGAAGTTTGTTGGATCATCCCTCTATTTCGTTGTAATTTTAATTGATTATTTATATTAATGGTTAATCTTCGATTTTTATGTAAATTTTGTCTAAAATATTCGATAAAGTTAGATTAAAATTGTTTTTGGAGCTTAATGGGTAAGAAAAACATCTAACTATCAAAGGTCTTCCTACTCGTAACTTAGTTACCCGGCTCTTGACGTGCTTTTTCCTCCTAGGCCCAACCAGAGACTCCATCTTGTTTTCTGCGAAATGCAAACTAATTCTCCGTAGGGATATGGAAACACGAGAAGAGATATGGGTACATACATGCGGGACCTCATACGTTCACTAAAATATGTGGAGGGACGTTAGCATCGCAATTGTTTTTTATGTTTACCATATCCGTATTTCCACTTTAAATCTTAACGCAGTTTCATATTCTCCTCTTACGTAACCCCATGTCGATGAAGAGATGAGGAATCTTGTCTTTTTCGAACTTGAATCTTCAGTCCTTTTTTCGAGGCGCTACTGTTGAGTTTTTCTCTCTTAATCCTCCCATATCCCTCATTCGAGCCTTCTTTTATCCCCTTATGGTCTTTCCATGTGCGACGTACCGTCATATTCCTCCAAGCCCTCTTCTCGTCCTCAAGATCTCTGTCCATTTTCCCCCTCGGAAAGTACTCCCTCATAGATGTCGGGAGAGTGACATACGAGGAAAGATGGCGACGAAGACAGCATCTGATTGCCCTCAATTGTTTTCGCCTCCTGCGCGATGCGCCCTCTTCCGAGAGAGAAAAAGTCTCAATTGTTGGGACCAATCGACAATGGAATGCCACGATCCTATCACGTGGGTGACAACGATCGAGATATTTCGGGCTCAGCTGACAATTGAATGTTTGTATTTACATATGGAGTGAGCTGTGCCCATGTTCTAGTGAAAGGGTCCTCAGACAATGTACCGCAACGAAACCTCTTGGTGTAATTTTAACTTTAAAATTTTAAGGATGCAAAGTCTTTATTGACGCGATTGAATTTGTAATGTATATTTTTTATATTTTAAATTTATCGTGATTGGTTCTGATGGTTATTATTCTCTTTGTTTTTGTAGGATTGTTTAATCCCTTAGTATTTCTCGAAAGAAAGTGCACATTACTGTCTGTAAAGTGTTCAGCCCGAAGGCCGGTTGGGACATCATCCCCTATATCATTAGCTATGATAAGGTTGGAGAGGGAAATGAGGCTTACCAGGCATGATAAGGAGTGGGGTAGTTTGCCATTGTTTTCCTCACTGAGCCAATTTGTTTTAAGCAGAACAAGTTCATATAAGTGGTTTACCTTTTGTTCTATGAGTAACACTTTTCTTAACATTCCTTATGGAGATTCATGCCATTATTCAGTATCATTCCTACCGTAGAAGTTTCATATCATAACAGCCATTAACAAAATTGAGACAGAAGTAGCACATTGCTAGGACATCATTCAAACGTTTCATTATTCACTTGATTATCCCTTTTAAATGGCTAGTTAGATCTGAAACATTGAAAAATTATGATCAGTTATGCTATAGGAATCCAAACTAGTTGCAACTGTACAGTTGTATTTAATTTCTTTTAACACGGTTCAATCGCATTTGTTTACGCTATTGCTTTTCTTAAGCATGAGGTTTACCTCTTGTTTTAAGAGTAAAATTTTCTTTCTTTGTGTGGCCGTCATTCGGTCTACCAGTACAATGAGCATTCGTCAGCTACATGTCTCATAGCGACAGTCACTCATCATTGAGGCTCGGGGAAAAAGGGCGCGAGTCCAAGGCGCCAATAAAATTCATCCTTGGCTATAAAGAGTTCAACGGATAGCCGGCTTATGATTACCGGATTAATAAGTTAGGTTTTATTCGGAGAGGAAAGCCGAACTGATTCTAAAGAGAACAGAGGACATGGAGGGAACTGGCCTAAACCGTTGCTTCGGTTCAAGATTCTAAAATTTAACTATATTTTTCAACAGAGATTTACATCTTCAACGATAGGTCTCTAGCGTACCACTTTTTCTGGTGGCATGCCTATTATGCGGCTCAATAAACACAATCTTTCGGCGAGTTGTACTGACGTGTTAGGTATACACAGTCATTCTTTTTTTCCGAATTGTGGATTTTTAACTAAGGTGAAAAATGTAAAGGATTTTTAATGAACATTTCGGATTTAATTTCAATTTATGGAGACCCGATAAATAAACCGGGAAAGTATTTTCGTTATTACGATATTATGTAATCCTGTAAAATGTGCGAAAAGTTGACAGTATCCTCTCGTGTTTCAATACCGAGATAATTAGCAGGTTTAATTTATCTTATTACGAGCAATATCAACGAAATGTCAGTTTAATTTCAAGTGTATGGACCCTTTATTTGGATGGGTAATTCATTGAATTACATTACCCTGAATAATCTTATGGAAAACACTGGTGCCTTGGTCAACGACGGCTTCAATTAACGACGCACATACTTGGTTAACGAAGAGTGACTGTTCGAAACATGTCTTGGGTAACGACGCGGTCCTAGGTTTACGACGCTTTCTGGTGAAGAGTGATAGTTAAAAACTTCTTTTATGACTATTCATTCTATTAATCACATATTTTTGTCGCAGATATAATCAAGTAAGATGTACGATAATTTATATGACATTTACATTATTTTTATCTGCATATTTGACGTGCAGTATGGTTGTGGAAAATCGGATAACAACGACAATCTTGGAACGGATCATCGTCGTTAACCAGGGTACCACTGTGTATTTTTCTATACTGAGATGGACGTTGAGCGAATTCTTCACCTCTTTTCTTTCAAAGGTCACTTGTTGCCTTTTCCAATGTCATTTGACTCACTCAAGTACCCCACTTGTTTTTTGTTACTCTTACTGGCTGCCTTCGAATGTTTCTTAGCTCTCCATTTTTTCTGCATTGTTACTTATCCCATGACGTAATCCTATTCTCGTCTCCACCCCCATCCTCGCCGAATCAAGAATTCCCCCCTTAAAAAGCGCGAGTGCATCTCTCGAGATGACGACATCCTCTGTTGGTAAACTTCTCAAGAAGAACGCTTTCCACATACATATAAAGTTATCCACCGCCCGTCAGTGTCTCCATCCACTTCCCTCGTAATGTATTCCACTCGAATCTATTTTCTTCGACCCTCCCTCCACTTCCGGTGCTCCGTGTCGTCTGTATTCATCATCGTGAGGTTGGAGAGAGCGGGTCCCCCCAAGATAGTTTGGGTCCCCGCCCCGTGGCTCTGCCACTGGGTGCGCTGACGTCGGCCGGGGTAAAAAAAGTGACTAGCGGCAGGTGGTGGCCCTTCATATCAAGTGCTTCCCCGACCGCTCATTCCATCTCCCGATTATTTATGGGCTCCAAAGGGCAGCAGCCATTAAAGTGCAATCGCTGCCTATTTTCTGAAACACTAGTACACGTCCCCTGGTTTCGCCTCGGGTTAACATCCCTCGCTCGACTTGACTGCGTTGGCGCTCTCGAAAAAGTCGGGTTGCGCGAGAATTAGAGAGGTCACCGGGATTTTGTGCGGCAGCATAAGCGACCTCTGTGATTGTCGCGCGGTCGGTTTACAGCGGTCGTGAAGGATGACAAGTGTTTCATTTTTGCGCGGTCTAAACGCGGAAGGCGCTGACCAAAGATGGCGTTTGTCATCTGCTCTCATTGTGTTTAAACCCCTTTTTTTGCGGAGCGGGAGGAATTTCATTTGTCTTCTGTTATCCACCAGTTGAGTCTTCGCCTCGTTGTACAGAAGGGACGTTTGAGTCGCTTTTTGCTGTAAAGAGAAAAGCAGCCTCTGGAAATGAGTCTATTGGTGATGAAAGGGGATTAATCTTGCGTGGCTCGAACTCGGTTCTTTTAAATATGTGGCTGCAGGGAGCCGGCGTGCTTGTTGGGATCTATTTGACACTAATCGTATGTCCGCGATGACGCAAATATAGCTTAAAATATGAATGTAGATGTAGATTACTATTTAATAATCATAGTTCAACGTGGCCTTAATGAGGGCACGAGGGAAGCGTAGCTCGGTGATGTTGGGATCCATTACTTTAATCATTGGGTTTCCATGGAAACTAGGCTTCAATTTTCAAGGCAGGTGGAAGATTTGGGATTCGAGTTCCTGACTTGCTACAATTTTTTCTTGCTATTTCTACCTCGCATACGCGCATAAAGCCTTTATTCCTTGCTATAACTCATGCTTTGTCGATTGATAGCGTAGGAATCAGAAACGCATTGGACGTTCGCATGATAATGCTTACTTCTTGATATATTCTTTTTTAGTTGTTAATTTTGGAAATATGTTTCAAAATCACTCTTACCGTTGTTTGGTTTGTATGTTGTTGTACGTAACGAAACCATAACAAACCATTCACAGTTGTTTCTCCTGTTTTTATTATCCTGCATTTCAATTGTCATGACTATTATTTTTAAATATCTGTTATCAAGTAAATTTTAAAAGATATGCTCGTGCTATAACGTATAAGGAATAATTATTCCTCTTTTTATGAATATGCGAGCATGGCTCCCTCGAAAGAGATGGGGGTACATTGTTAAACAACAATGGTCGTAAGGCAACTATGGTGGTAATGAAAATTATCACGTCGCGTAATTTGTTCTGGAAACAGAACGATTGCTTCTCAACAATGAAATGCGTTTGCACGTCTGAATGTTAACCTCAAACTCTGAAATATCGTCGAGGTCTTTGTAATTGAAGAAAAGCCGCCCTTTTTTTTCTTCTTCCGCCTTACATGCATCATCGTGCCGGGTCCTAACATAGCTGTCTCCACGTTGACAGGAAGATATCTCAGTTCCATAGCTATCCTCTCAAACCAATCCTTTCCTGCATTTCGTTAATCACTCCTTTCCTTCGAATCTTATCTCTGGGACGTAACCCATGTCGGCAAACACTTTTCTCCCCGTCTTTTTTATGCACATGCCGCCTCTAGGAAGGGGTGCCCAACTGTGGGATTAGGGGGGCGCGTGTAGAGCTGCGCCCCGAATGGGCGACATGTGTGCCCGATGTCGGTGCGTGGCCACGGAGGGCGCTCATTGTGTCGAGTGCACTGGTGCGAATCGCCTGGGAGAAGTGCCCGCCACTTGTTACTGATCGTACATCTCCCACTCCTCACCAAAGAGCATACACCCCCGCCCTCCGATCCACAATCCAATTTTCCACTTTTTTTGCGTCCAGTCATCGGCGACCCCACCCTCGCTAACAGTTTCTCACGAAGTTTTTGACCTCCTGGGAGTGTGGTCACTTCTACAAATTGCTCTCCGAGTAGTTGATGTCCTTTTCGGTCATCGTGATTTTCGTATAATGTGGACTGAGTGGACTGAAGGGTCGGTTCTGGTTACATAACCCGCAATGTCTCTTGTGGTCGAGTTGGGTGGTTATTGTACGCTCGGTTCTCGTCCTGAGAACTCTTGGAGATTTTAACGAATCAGTACTGTGCTTATTAATTGAGAGGTTCGTAAGGTATTCTTAGGAGCTTTTGCGTGTCAGCTCAGTGTTTTACTATTGATATCTACGGTGGCTACAGGTTCCCTTGTTTAAATTATAGTCCTTTAGAGAAGTTATTGTGGCTTCCTCCACTAATTTCTATTTTTGGAATGAAGTGATCTGACAAACTGTCGTTAATTACCCGAATAGGATGATTCTAATCAGTAGGCTGAATAGGTAATAAAACACCTATGCCAATACACAGAGCCGCACCCAGCATATCTGCCGCCCGGGTGCAAACATAATTTGCCGCACCTTAAAATTAAATACCAAAACTACACATTTCCTGATTTAATGGTCAAAAATATTTTGTAAAACTTTGAAAAACCATTGTTTTATGACTTCGTTCCCCAGCTTAGATTGATCACAAAACGTCAGTAACAATTAATTGTGCAGATTCTGTATTCTGACATTGTATACTAACATTATGAGTTAATAGTTATCGCAACTAAATATGAGTGTTTCTAAGAAAAATTCTTTTTCGACGTAAATTACTTCAATTAAATCCACTGCACAAATATCCCTTTCTTATCTTTAATTATCCGTGATTCTTTCGTCTAAATGTTTGCTAAATTTGATTTCACAGCATTATCTTTTCATGATAACTCGTGTATATAACACAGAAAATAGCAAATAATGTTGCTGTAATAGTAGTAATGGTTTGCTACGCTCCTGCCGCCGCCCGGGTGAGATGCACCCCCGGCTCTGCCAATACAGATGTAAGAAGAAATTGATGAAATCTTTAAGGAAAGGGAGCTCTGCTGTTATAAGATATTGGAGCCTGAGAGAAGCTCCAAATAGGTGTAGTGTCTAGCTACGGCTGTTTGGAGCTTTTCTCAAACTCCTAAGAGACTTGATAGTCTTAATCTCGTACGGACAAAGACATTTTATTATTGTTATTAGTATCATTGTTATAATTTTTATTATTATTATTGTTGTCGTTATTATCATTACAGACGGTAGTCATCGTTTTAGGCAATGGAAGGTGTATTGTGTGGTTAAACGTCAATACGTTTTCAATCACTGAATAGTTAGTCTATTATAAGAATCGTTAAACGTTGCCCGAGGAAATATAGAGATTGTCTCAGGAACGGGTTCTTGTAAAATACCTATTCTCTCTAGGGAAGGGGTGAGTATATTTTAAAGCGGTACCATATTTATCCAAGTCTGTTTTATGGACCTAATAAGGAGAAGATCATTCCTTCAGATCCCATCTTTATTTAGACGCCGAACAGAAATATACTCCTTGTCGTAGTTGACGTGAGATAGGGAATCTTTGGGGTCTAAAGGATATGCTTTGTATTCTGTCGCATGGAATACAATCACCGCTCCAGTTACAAACCATGAATTGAGTGAATAAATGTTTAAGTGATCGTTGGAGATAGCTCACAATAATTCAAATTATAAGTCGTTGTCCTCCATTTGTAATATCTTGGTTTCATCCGTAAAATAGCTTGATGGAATACGTTTTGAGTTAAGAATAACTTAGCATGTTTCTGACTTGGTTAGTCCCACGGAAGATGTACGACAGCTTCATTTGTTTTATATAGTTTGAAATTGTTTCTCTGTTATCTTTATTTGTAATATCTATTTTCGTTCTTTGCTTTTCAAATATGTAATTCGGTACAAGGAGTTTCATCATGAGACCAGTGTTCTCATTTTAATTATTTCACCTTCAATGCCAGAATTAAAAACAGGCTTTGTCTAAGAAGTGTAATTATCATACGTAGAGGAAAATGTCCAATGTTCAGCCTTCTTGATCCCGCTAAATATTTGCCAGATCGTTTCACTTTCGTAGCTCCATATCAGAACGGCTTGCAAAGATCTTTTTTCTGAATGAAGTTGCTTGAAAACTATTCTTTTCAGCATCTTTCAAGGCGTATCTTACTAGTATTTTCAGTTTGCAATGATTACCTTCATTCTCATATGCAGTTCACATTGACTTTTTATTCCTTCACAAGAGATTCAGCTGGCTAGTTGAATCCTCGCTTTCTACTTTAATGACTATGTTTCATTAGAGAACGCAAACATTTACTTACTGCGAAAAATTGGAATCGCCTGCGTTCGTTTTAGTAACCAAATGTTTTGGTAACTCCAATGATTGCGAATGTGTGAAATTTTTTCTTGTTTTTTTTTTCAGTTTTAATTCTGAAGGGCGAGCATATTTCGGTTAGTGAGACGTTGATAACGTCGCCCGCGGTGGGAAGTGCTGTTTTAAGAAATTCGGAGTACGTCGTACTTTTTTAACGCAGGCCTTGCCCTGAACGTATCCGTATCTGTTAAATCGCAAGGAAGGACCCACAGAGAGAGCATTATACGTATATTTCCCGTATTGAGCAAAAAATTTTGAATGAACGTCTTTATGGACTTCCAAAGAGAGGATGAGTCCTTTGTTTCTTTGAAGGAAGCCAAATTGGAAATGAAGATGTTTCAAAACATCTGAGAAAGCACATCTTCAGCGACGATTGTCGATGGATACCGAGAATTAATTACTGTGGTGTGTCTTTAACGATTGGAGTGCTATTCGAAATTTTAGTTAATAATGCTGGAAGCAGATATTTTCAAAGCCATTTTGTTTTGTCGCTGTATTGGCTCTTCGTCCATAAAATCTGCAATTATGGTCTAATGATTTTATGCTGAAAGTGAAATGAACTGTCGAGAAATAACCTCAGGCTTTTTCCAATAAGCTGCCAAATTTGCGGCAGGGTAGGGGAAGACTTGGTGTCTTACGAGTCGAAAGATTCCATGTTAGTGCATACTAACACTTGTGTGTAATATATACTGTCCTCACAAAGGCATGTTACTGTAAATCCAATTTTCATAATACTAAATTTTCATTTCTTTTACGTTCAACTCTTATTGACAAAGAACACATACTCTGATGTGTATTGTATGCGTCGATAACTTTTGTAATTTGTACTAAACTATATGTAATCTATCGCTTTCTTTCACTCCCTACTACAACTTTCGCAGGATTTTAAGATTCCCCTACTCTTTGCGGGTGTTTTCCTGCAGTGGGAACATTTTTTTCTGTGATCAAAAATAAAAACCACAACTTTTTTCTCCTCCAAATCGCTTTCTTATCTTTTTTCTCCACATATATTCTGATTTGAAATCTGTTCATTTTATGTACTCGTGCTTTTGTGTGTCACATTTTGTCATGGGTTAAATGGAAGATGGGAGACTCGTTTCAATTTCGCCCAGTGAAGAAGTTTTTATTGTATCATATTATGACCGTAGGAAGACCACTTTTCGTAGTATTTAATGAGAGTTCATAATGAATGATATTATTCATATCTCCGTTGCGTCAATATTGATACAGCTATGAAAAGACTGAGACGTAATTAAATGAATGATAGAGTTTCTCTTTCCCGTGACCAAAATGGAGAATTTTTCATTTCCAAAGATGTAAACAAATCTTCTCTATCAGGGCGAGATTATTATTATTATTATAGAACACTTTATTCGGCGAGGTTAGGCCCATGTGGGCCTCTCTTACACATAACCTCTGCAGTCATTCATTTACATAGAATTTCAGAGATTAAAAATTGTATAAAAAATGCATTAAAAAGTAAAGGATAGGGTTGCGCGGAAAAACCTCCTCGGCTGAAGGCTTTCAGAGAAAAACCCACGGTGCGGGAAAACGCTCACATAAGAAGGGGAGCGGAGTCCGATCCTACACCAAACCCTTCGTCTTAGGAAATTCGAAATGAAAGAATCAGCTGTGAAAACAAGAACGGAAGAAAACTAGTGGTGTATCGACTCTCCAAATGTTCTACATGCGAACTTTTCGACTTACGAACTTTTTCCTCACTCCAATTTGACCTCTAGATACCATCTTTCCGAGAAAGGATCCGAAAACCGGAAAGATGTAATGGAAAGCTAGGTTTTTAGATAAAAACTTTTAGAGTTACGAACTTGGAACGAGCGAGTTAAGTTTTTAAATCGAGATACCACTGTCAGAGCCGCACCCAGCTTATTTTCCGTCCAGGTGCAAGCACAATTTGCCGCCTCTTAAAATTGAGTACCAAAACCTGATTCCTTTCCTTTCCTGAGTTGCATGTAAACATTATTTTTAAGGCTATGAAAAACCAGTGTTTTATGACCATTTCCCAGCTTGCAGTGGTCAATTTGCCCCAATAACAGTGAACCATCCATGTTCCGTATGCTGGCATAGTAAATGGTCATTATGAGTTTAGTTCACATTTCTTCGAGTATCTTTATCATCATAATGTGCATAACTTAAATTGATACGCATGAGATATATTTTTCGCAATTAAATATGAACGTTTCTAATAGATATCGTGTTGAATTGTTAATAATCACACATTAAGGGAATGGAGGCAAATAAGAAGAGCGTGACATCTTAATGTTAAAGTTAAGAAATGTATATTGCGAGATCTTATAACTGCGAATTCTCGTACAATTTGATTTAAAAAAGGCACATCACAAATTTCATTCTTTATGCCGTAGAGAGCAATTTTTACGTCTTGGCTCATTGATGAATGGAAATGGTTCTTGATGGGACGAATGGGAAATGTATCACTCAGATAACGACAAGTAATGATGTTGTGATAATAATAATGGTTGGCTAACACAAGACTCAGTTGCCGCCCTTCAGATGCCGCCGCCCGGGTGAGACGCACCCATAGTACGGCGCGGCTCTGTCCCCTGCACCCTCTGGGTTCGGAAACCTAAGTACTCAGCTAAGAAAATATACAGCAATGCAGAAAAACGCCCACAAAATCTAAAGCGTGGAAAGTCTAGGAAGCCTTTGATAGTTAAGCTAAAGTTCATGGAGAACGCAGTTTAGCGGAGACGTGGAAAGAAAAACATTGCCAATGCAAATACGCTTTGATCGTAGGAACAAGCGATTCTACTGCGCCTTCTTATTCTTTTGGGATCACGATAGTTCCTAATAGCTACGATATCGTTGGAGTAAATATTTGGCAAATACGGTTGGGATTTTCAGAGGTATTTGGGATTGGGATTTTCAGAGGCACTCACTTTGGAATCCACGGGCTTTCCCACGCTCCCTATACATTAGCTTTTAATCTCGGTTATCAATGAAATCTAAATGGTCCTTCGCGCTTAATTGCGCCTTAACGATTCGCAGATTTTAATATGCGGACCACCCAGATTAAATGTTCGTCCTTCGGAAAGAGAATCCCATCGGAAACATATCCGCCGCTTTATTTACGGAGATAAATCGCCCAAGTTATTCCCCGCAAATTAACCCAAGGGAGAGAGGGCGCTCCATTCATCTCTTGACCCTCGGATTAATGGAAATAGGAAGGAGCGTGGGATAACCGTTTAATATGCTAGTGCGCAGCGTGTGAAAGGAGGGAAGGAAACAAAACAATTGAACTCTTTGCTGCGAGGGATCTCCTCTCACACTCTCTCGGGAGGATGGGTTTTTCAATTCTCCCTTTTCTCTCCATCTGTTCCTCGACTCCTTCCCACAGTCTCCGAGCTCTTGGGATGTCTCTATCGGGGGAGAAGTCTCCTGGGTCTAGCGGCGGAGGCTGGGAAAGATCCAAGGCGCCTCCGAGGTGCTAACGGATTCGGTGTTTATTGTTGCTGCTTGGGTTAGCAACTCCCCGGGATCTAGGCGGTTGTGTCGTGGATAGCGAATTCTCCCTTGAACTCCAACAAGGAAGCAGTCAACCTTGCTAATCCTATTAGAAAAATGGCGAATTCTGGGCTTCGGACCACAATCGAACCGGAAACCGAGAAAGTCCTGGGAATAAATTAACCTGTATGAAAAACGAAAAGGGAAAGCAAGGTCGAACCGAAAAGTTAACTTTCTTGAACCTGGCTCGAAACAGAAAATCTTTATTAATTTTATTCCGACTTAAATTTCCCCGTTTTACTGACATTCGTTATATTCACAAATGATGCATTACGATGACTTGCAACTCACTTATTTAAGCTAATAATGAAATCGATATTTAAGGCGTGATTTCGTGAAAAACCGTTGCAGAATGAAAAAACTTGCTACTTTTCCTCATGGACTTAAATTCGCGATCGGTTTCGTAAGCGTACTTACATCTTCAGGCACAGAGAAAACATTTCTCACGGCATATTAATAATATTATTCCCCTCAACCATCCTGTACATGCTGTGAAAAGTACGGAGTTTTTCATTTTTTTGCATTCTGTTAAGCTTATAATTTTATTACTGAATTTTGATTATTTCTTTTATACCGTGTGGTCGGTTCTAAAATGCGATTTAGTGTTATTTTATCGAGGATTCGCTTATAATATTAATCATTAAGAAGGTTCATTTTAGAATCTAATAGATGGTTCATTTTAGGATCTAATATTTCGACCTCGACTTTGCGGTGGTTCTCCATTATAAAGAACGAAAAAAAGAGTACACCTTTACCGCATTATTTAATTCCACGATCATGGGTTCGAACTTTTAGGTCATCGTCAGTTGATATAAATAAAATTGTGATGTTGATCGTATTACTGTTGTCATGGAATAAAATATTGTGGTAAAAAATATTGTAGGTAGCTCTTTGTAGGTACCCTGCGTAAGTGTCGTTCGCGGAAAAACTGAGTTCTCGAATCGATTCATTCTAGCATCTATTTCCCTGATCTCTCTCGCAGTATCGGAACGGTCTATGTAACATGATGGACGCATTATATCGGCTACATCATCTCTGAACGTGCTTTCTCTAAATTCATCCAGTAAATTAATCCTTTGTTGAAATCTTCCAAACTCCTGAAGATTCCCATCTTGCGTCCTGAAGCACCTGAGTAACGCTCACTAATTTTTCGTAGCAATTCTTCACAAAACGTATCGTCTTTCGCTGCACCTTTTCCAAGTATGTGTTCCTCTTTTCATTATTTTTATAGTTGATTATTATGTTGAAGCGGTAAAAACCGGTTCATTGGATACCGGAGAAACCGGAACTGATTCGAAATTTGGCGTTTTCATCGGATCAGAGCAGATATATTTTCGGCTTGAAACCCTGATTTTATCATAATAATCCAAATTAGCATATGTTCATGTTATTTTTGTGGCCTCATGTCAAACTTTACGCTCACATAATGCCGCTTAAGGATCTAACATAGTAACAACTTTCTTTGTTCTCTCGGAATCTTTTAGAATTCTCTCAAGTTTTGGTTGGAGAAATCCCAGAAATAACAGAGGGAGTCGGCGACCATAGCTTTGCTGCGGAGGCTGGGAAAGTCATAAAAATGGTCACTCGGAGGTGCTAACGGAGTCTTTGTTGACGGTTGTTACTCGAAATTGTGTTATGAGCGTTGACGCAGTCAACAAAAGGGCGACGAGGGTGGTCTTAAGAATATGCCCGATGGTTGCCGTATCGGATTTGTCGAGCCTATCTCTACTTAATTCACTCTTCGCTAGATGCATTGTCTCTTCGGGAGGCATGCGCGACGCTTGTTCCTTGGAAAACGCTGCATGTGGCGGAATTGGATGTAACATATGGCTCATATTCTGGGAACTGAAGAAAATGGGTTCTCGGAATATTTTAGGCTTTTTATCATCCAGTTTCACTTCATGCCCCCCACTTCTGCCGGCTGTGTATTAGTAAAGAAATCCCCTATGGGTACTTATCCAGTTGTCATGTCAGTTGTGAAACTTATACTTTATAGCATATGTCGCCAGTAAGTATTGCAAAGCAGTTATTAATATTAGTGAGATGTTGACTAATAATCGGCCAAGTGAGAAATAAGTCTTGCTGTACAGTGTTAAGATCATAGAGGTACTGGAGATGGTCGGGGAGGAGAGCGTTTTACATGAGGTAATTAAACGTCGACTGAGGAAATGGGTGGGTGAAATTTTGAGATGAGAGTGGTTGGTAAAGAGTGATTGAATGTAGAATACAAGGAAGAAAATAGATGGGAAGACAAAGATAAAAGTTGCTGGTTGTCGTAAAGGGTAGGGTAAGTTACCAGGATACGAAAAAAATGAGGCTGAGTAGGGAATATTAGTACACATAAACCTACCGAAAGGTGGAACACTTGCGTATGTACGAGTACTGTACTGTATTCAGCTGAGAAGTCGGATTGAACCTCAAGCCCTCCTCCTGCAAGAGAGCTCTAGAAAGGGAATAAAGCTTACTATTGATGAGGAATTCGTACTTAACTTTTTCTTTCCGCGCTGGGCCAGATGTGGTATACAACGTAAATTGCCAAGCATTGCCGTTGTTGAATCCGATAACAGACAAGTAAAAGCTATAAGTGGAGCAACTACTCGCAAAAGCAGTAAAAATTAAAGAATTCGCTGCACTTGTCCCATAGTTATGGAGAGTGCGTCTTAATTTTGCCAAGCTAAGGAAAGTATGTGCATCTCGGCTGCTTTCCCTTGAAAGCTGGGGTATGAATTCCTCAGAAATCTTTCTCAGTCATTAGATCGTCGGAGTGGATGCCAAGAAATACTTTGGTTTCATTTTTAATGTCTTTTATTTCCGACTGTTACCAGTTGTATTCGCATCATCAGTGGGTCTTGTTACACCAGAGAATCTCATTCTATTTGTTTGAGAAGAGTTCATAAAAGGGAAGATAATCTCCGTCATCGCTGGCGCAGTTTACATCGACCATATGGCACCAAGGGGTTTCATGCTAAGGCAAACACTGATAGTATGTGACGTGTCAGGCCCAGTCAAAACTTAAAAAGTTCAGGGCAAACAAGAAAGGTTCAGTTCCCGGAGTCTAACTCATTCTCATTTAGAGATTAGATAGTCCCTTTTCTGTCTACTGAATAGAATTTATGTGGTTTTAAATTGTTATTAGATGAGATGTTTAAAACTTAAAAATGTCGTTAAAAGTATCATTCAGTCAGTTTATGAANGTCTGAGGGACCGCAGCGATTTTTAAATTTTGAATAATAAAAGTATTCGACATTTAACAAATCTGTAGTTTATGTTACCTTTTTAGATATTTTTATGTAGGATGCATTCTTCACACTTCGTTTTTCTCTCTTACATTTCTATAAAATTGCAATTAAATTTCCTGAGTGGCCTGTGAGACATCACGTCACATTTGCTGTTTCTATGAAAAATACAGTAAATAAAATGTCTCTCAACTAGGTTTATTATTCAAAATACTATCAAATACATAAATGGCACTTCTCAGAAAAAAAAGCTACTTATAGATATGTGACGCTATTTTTTTTTTAATTTGATTTTTGAGTATTTTCAAACAATGATTTATAATTGAAAATTTGTTGTTGTGGACAAAAATAAATTAAAATCCAAATTAGTTATTATTGTTATTAGATGAGATGTTTAAAACTTAAAAATGTCGTTAAAAGTATCATTCAGTCAGTTTATGAATAATAAAAAATTTGCGGTCCCCCAAACCACACGAGACTGGTTAAGGGTTAATGATGACAATTCGAAGGTGGAAGATTTGTCCTTTTGCATTTATATTTTAACCGTCAAAACTATTATTCTGGAAATCCAGCTTTAATAATTCGGAGTTATATTAATTAAGTATTTGAAGGGAGTGAAACATTACCGCCAAAGTAGGAAACTATGTTAAACTAAATGTAGTTTTGAAGGTAGACTTAGCAGTTTAGTAGTAAGTAGACTTAGTTTTTTGTCGGACTCTAATAGCAACTAGTTAATAGCTTATGCTTTGTAGTTCGTTGATTTTTTTCAAATCCGGCCGACAAGATTTTGATTATTTAAAATAATGATTTTACTTTTTTATTGCCCTTGGAAGTTAAAAACTTGAATGAGTGGTTTCTATCAGTGACTGGAAGCCGCATCTTGGTTTCATTTTGGTCGTCTACTCGTTCTATAAATATGAATTTATGACATTTTAAAAGAGGATCACAGACACGTACCTATTTTTGGTATTTGATAGACTAATTTTCTGTTGGACTCATCCAGTTGGTGGAATATTTAAATGTTG
This sequence comes from Ladona fulva, assembly GCA_000376725.2. NCBI lineage: Eukaryota > Metazoa > Arthropoda > Insecta > Odonata > Libellulidae > Ladona > Ladona fulva. The sequence goes on along the minus strand of KZ308137.1, from coordinate 458,637 downwards.
GCTTAACGGATTGGAAGGAAAACTATCGATTTCATTCACACTTTTATGAATCGGAGGCAGAAACAATCCCTCCATCGAGATAAGAACCAGTATAACAATAGCTCTCAAATACCTGCAGTGAATAACCACAAGAGATCGACTGAATTCTCATCTAATGCAATTAAGAGTGTGCATAAGACAGTCACTTGTTTTTGCTGTTCATCAACCCGATGGCGTCTCTCCTTCGATTCCCATGTAACGTAATCCGAGCAATTTCTTAGGTGAAGGCCTTGTGCACCTGCCCTTGCAGACGACGTCCATTGACATCCGACGACCCTTGCGAGCCTGAGATTCTGTCACGCTCGCTGCACCCAATCCATACATTGCCTTTTTAAACCATTCTTTCAAAGGCGTTGCCAACGTCCGTGCGCTCGTCGCCTACGGACCAATTGACCCATTCAAGCGGCGATTGTTGAAATGGATGCTGTCCAGAGTGAAGGGCTTTATACGAAGCAGACGCTCCTGCAGATTTTCAATTCTTACGGACGTTTATACTACGATATTCAATATTCGCGACTTATTTTTGAGTTATATTTATCGTTAATCATTATTTATACACAGATTTATAGTAATTTAAAACCTTATGTATCAATAAATTGTTAATCGAATGTATTTCTAGGTAGTTAAATTCCTATGACAGTAGGAAGTTGCGAAAGGTTGTACCTTCAAGTCTCGGAAGCTGTTACGATAGCCAATTTAAAACTTCAAATTTGTTTGTATACTCTTTGCGTTTACTTATTTATGTCTACCATTATTATGGAGAGGAATGAACACAATTTTTTTATAATTTCTAGTATACTCCAAAGGCTTATCGTTGAGTTCATGTTTTCCTGGGAAACTTCATTACTTACAGCGTTTGATGGTAGTAGCTTTAATGTGACTATTAAATTTAAATCGTTGTTCATTCAAGATTTTATTGTTCAATGGAGTTAAAATTTCGAGTTATATTTTTCGGCAGCACTAGAAATACTATTCTAACTCAAAATTACTAGATTTAAAACACTTATATACTTTACCGTTAGGTTGTGACTACGGTATTTTCGTCGTTTTTTTGTTCGTATAATTCTAATTTTCAAGTCGAAATTGAAATCAGACTAGGGGGATATGATGATTCATGATTCTTTAAGGTGCAGTCGTTACAAGTTAAATACATTTGATGGCGTAATGAATCTATATCGTTGTTTTTAATAAAGCTTGTTGTTCTATTCTGGTTAATTTGCCGACACTTGACGTGTTTGTACCAAACATTTAGCTTTACTTGGCGAAAACTTCATTACAAACGTCTTCCATAACCTTTTCATAGGGTCACCATGGATACGACTGACGTTTCAGTTTTATCATCATTTGCCCCTCGTAATAGAATTTCTCTTCATTTACTGGAGATGGCATCCGCATAGCTATAGCTCATAATTTTTTGGCGCCTCGGCGAAAGAGAGGCCGCATTTGGACTCGAAAGAGAAACTTAAAATACCTTTCATTTGTTCACAATTTACAGCGACGCCAGTTATTTTGATTAAAGAAAAAGATGCCGCCAGATAAGTGCGCTCATTTGAGGGAGCTTTATTTTCTCTGGGCCGTCGAACTCGAAAAGAGCAAAGCCTCCGTTTTTTTGCCCTCCGAAATTAGCCTTTTAGAGAGATGCTCGTTTCACCCAAGTTCACTCTTGCTGTGATGACCTTTGTCAAAGTCATCCCGTTTATTCGACTCGGGCCGAAACTGCTCCAGGAAGGACGTTTTTCATTCGCGGGCTAAAGAAATGTGGGTTTTCAAACGTAGCTCGCCTCTCGTTGAAGCGTTCGGCTTCAAGGGTACGCAAGCATGTTCGCACAGGTGGATCGATTCTTTTCTTGGGTAGTGTTCTTTCTTGGGATGAAAGGTGCACGTAGGAGGTTCGAAAAAATCGCAGCTGCCGAGGAAGTTTACATGAAGCAAATGGATCTGATGACGAAATGTCTTGTCGAAATTAAGTCAACGTTTCACACCCCTGTATGGGTGTGAAACGTGGACTTTGGCAAAATGAGGACGTCTTCGAGGCCTAGATGCCTATTCAGCGATTTTGTTGCTATATCTTTTCACTTTTTCCTAATTTTACCGACGTTTTTTTCTATTTCAGTGACATCTTGTTCATATTTTACAGACAAATCAAAATAGCATTACCTTCATTTAATGAAAGTCTTAAATTTTATGTTTTCTCTTTGATTTCTTTGATATCTGAGCTAACATCGTATTCGTGGAAGCGAATTCGAGACAGTAACATTTTTCATCTATTTTATCGATATTCTTTTACTCGTAAAGAGTTAAGGTACTTTTTAGAGTGAATCTAGCGTCAATATTAGTAATAAATTGGCATCTCTGCTTCGTGATATGGGTTTGGTGTAGAATGGAAAAAGTCTTTTTGGTTGATGGGAATGAAAACACTGAGGTGCTGTTGAGGGAAGTGAGAGTTTTGGTTGAAGTAATTAAGCGACGTTAGAAGAAATAGGTGGATCATATATTTAGGGGATTTCTAAAGAAAGTAATTTCAGTTTCAATGCAAGGAAAAGATGAAGGCAATAGATGTTAGATGGTATAAATTACTAAAGACAGAAACGAAAGAAAGAGCAATGAGCTGGGAATTCTAGGATATATGGGCTTACTGAAAGGTAAGAGACCTACGTATTCTTTGCTACTACGGTATGACGTACCAGTATGTGTGGGTGGTGGATACGCGTTTTAGCTCTATGGGTGAGTGGCCTTCTGCATCCTCTCTATGAAGACACTATCTGAGACGTGAAATCTATTTGCGAAATGTTCGCGACCAGCGTGAATCGTGATAGTGATTTAACAGAGGAAGTGAGTTCTCAATTGGGTGGGACAAGGGTATAATAATATAAGGTGGTCCTGAAGGAAAGTTTAGGAATAGTATCTCTGATTGCTGTAAATCACGAGCCATCCTCTTAAGTAAGGGCGACATTTAGGGAATATCTTCTTTCAGAATTCGGTAGTTAATATGGTTAAATGTTCTGATAAAAGAATTTTCAGTTATTCATTAATGTAATAATAATAATAAACGTCTTTATTGGGCGAAATCGGGACAAATGCAGCTGGTGGTGCAGACTGGGATGCAGCTTTTCTGCTTTAATTTTTTTAGTTGCAAATCTTTTAGGCGTTTTAAGTTATTAATGGCATTGCGTAGGTTTGGTGTAGGCTCCCGTAATTTCATGACCGTTCTTAGTTTTTAACGGATCTATTTAAACTGGCAAGTAAAGCTATCTCTTCCTCCAAATTAGGGTCGGAAGGAACTATTGTAGCCGCGCGAGAATTGAGGGCTTTCGTTAAATATATCAAAGCATTACTACTAATTTCGTAATTTTGTTTGAAAATGCAGGAAATATCATTTTGATATGTATTTAAAAGATGGCTCATTAATGTTAACGGTTTCAATAATTTGATTGTCTGACATCATTATCTTTATATATAAATGGACAATTGAATATATGCTGAAATTGGCAGCGGTGTGAAAAGTTGAGACTACCATTTCATACGGAAGTTGATTTCGAATTATTGCAGTTGGAAATGTTTTTTTTATTAGAATGGTGTTTCAAACTATTAGAAGTGGTATTGGAGTAGTATTTTTAAAAGTGCTTCGACATCTAAGGTCATTCTAAGGCGAACCTGGCTATCCGGAGCTACGGCAGTGGCATTATATGTGAACATGGCTATATAGCACTGACTGAGTGAATATTGCATATCTTCTTTGATGACCCACACATTTTATTTATCATCTCACCGAGCATTTCCAGCAATGGGTCTCTTTGCGTTTAATCTCTTCGTTGCTCGTAATTGGGTTCCTCCCCGTAGAAAAGCTTGCAGAATATTCGCCTCGAGCCAAATCTCAGGAACAATTTCTCTTTCTTCGGATAGCAGCTCCCTTTTTCCCTTCGGACGGGAAATTTATCTTCTCTTCCTAATTCTTTCAAGTTTTTTCATCCTCCAACCATTATTCCTCTTTCCTCTTAGGGCCATCCGCTTCGTCTGCCTCTTTTCCGTTCCCCAACTTTCGCTCTCCCGCTACGCATAGTGTTTCCTCATTTATTTTCTCCTCTCTTGTCACACCAAATAGGCTTTCTAATCCAAGCCATATCCACATTTCAAAACACTCTCCAGCCCTGCATGGTTTCGTGTTTCGAACCGAAGCTGATGGAGAGAACTCGAATCGTGATTATCTCGAGGAGAGCGATGCCAGACGCCCTCATAGGCACGTTTTTTTCAGTAAGATGAAAGAATATTAGTCGTTCGATTTTTAAAGCATCGGAAGAGGAAATTGGTGGATAAAGTAGAGGGGATAGCTAAAGAAAATTTTTGAAGGTAGGATGCAAGGAAAAAGAGGCAAAGAGCATTGAAGATATGAATTGGGTTCAACGAATAAAGAGAAAGGTATTAATTAGGGACATTGAGGGCCCACAAACCTACCTAAAAGTTGAACGTTTATGATGATGATTTGTCCTTGATTACTCGTATAACGGTGCGGATTCCAATTGCTTCTTCCAAATAGCGACTTAGGCTATGGCATTGCGGCAGCAGTGGCGGATTTACAATTAGACGGTAGCTGAGGGCCTCACGCAAAGGCAGCCTAAAAGAAGATTTACATTTAGAACTCTGAACAACGTACTTACTAAATCCGTGATCATAAATACCGCAAGCACGATTGCGAAGAGCGATTTCATTGACAATTTCTCAAAGGATTAATCGTGGAAAACAACATCTTCGGCCCCGAATAAAATGTTTATTTATTTCACATTCTCTCAGTCATCGGTCCCATTGATGGTTAAGTAGTGTGAAATCTATTACCTTTTGTAGTCGAAGTAATGATTATTGAATTAATTGCTGTTTTACATAAAATTAGTTAATACTATAATTTCAGATAAGATATGTCATTCTTACCATAATTAAAGGAGCCTCTCAAAAGTAATTTAAACAATGTATGTCTACGTAAGTACCCTGCAAGCCGCCTTTCGGCGTGTGGTAGGAGGGTGCATGCATCATGACTTTATTTCCCTAATCGATTATTTACGCGTATCGTCCGTATAGCTCTTGAGTCGATTGGTTCTAGCATCTATTTCTCTGATCCTTCTCGCAGTATCGGTATATCATTGATCAGTATAATATTGATAAATAAGGAATAAAATTTACCTCGATAATACCTGTCTCTGGTAGTAGGACTTTGGGTGTATAAAGTGGACCTCGAGCAGATTGCTTTTGTAAATATCTAATTCAGCAATTTATTTTGGTGTTATTTCTCTTCATAGTAAATTAACTGCGAGTTTCACTGCCATTCATGAGTAAATGAAGTATTCGAAAAAATGAGAAAAACAAATTTTTCGCACCATGGTGGGACTTAGATGTTTCAATCCTTGTCGATGCAATGAAAAGCTTCATTTTGCTATTTTTCCAAACATAGCAATCTGGTTCTCTGAGGAAAGCAAGACTAACTACCTCGCTCCTCATCTTCCCTAGTAAACCTCATTCTCTCCCTCTGCTTTTGGTAGCCTTTGGTTCAAAGTTTGAAGTTCAAGATGGCCTTTGGTCTGCATACTTCCCAGACATCTTCTCGAAGGAGCCGTTTTCTTTGGCCTTTGCAGAAGACAAGGCCCTCCAACCTCGGCGACGATTAACCCCTTCGTCTCCCACGTGACACGCAGGATTTGGTCGTTCCCGCAACGTACGAGGGAAGGCGATCCCTTCAAATCTGAAAGGAGGAGAGAAAAGGCGGGCTCGGAATTTGTGCGTCCGTATTAAGTTTACACTTGTCGTGGTGGAGAACCTCGAGCCACTTTCATTCGCCGGGCAGTCGCTGCAGAAAGGGGAAGTCGGAATGGAAGAGAATTGAGGTTCGTTAGTGTGTTTGTCAAAAGGGGGCCGCGGGAGGGGCAGAGCCCCTGAGGGCGAGCAAGGGATATGAAGAGATACGCAGGGAGAAGGGGTAGTTGGCGCGGTAAGCGATCTTCTGCCCCTCCGTGGTCGCAGCGGTAAATGCTCCCTCGACTGAGGCGGTATTGGGGGAAGGGGAGCGATTGTGCGTCCCATTGTTGTGCTAATCGACTTCCCGGAGACTATTGTTGAGTGGCACGCGCTGTCTATAGAAGGGAAGGGTATAGGAAACGTGGGGTGGGGAACATTTCCGATGGCACTCACCCTCCGCGGGAGGTCTCGCGCCTATTGCACTCTATGTCTCATTCTCCGCAAGTATCGAGTCGATTTCCGATAATCCGGAGGGTTCTCCTAAGCTCCTCAACATCATCCGTGTCCTTTTATTCTTTTCTATTCGAGAACCCTTTTCCGGTTTCCTTCCTTCGAGGACTGAACGTGGGAGGTATTATTTTATGCATGCATTGACAGTCAAGGTGACCTCTTTTTTATCTCCGATCAGGAATCGAACCTAGGATCTCTGGATTTGTGGGAGAAAATGATGCGCCTTCTGATATTTGAGTCTAGGGATTTTCCTCAGTGGTGGCAGAGGGTTAGGTTAGAAAGGGTTCGTGGGTAAGTTCAGCTGACTCCATACTACGTTCCCGTAATGCTTTCATGTGGAGGTATTTCGCTGGATATAACTATCATAATTTCCTAAATGTTATCGTCGCGAATTTTATGATACACTTACCACTAAAAACGTGATCCTTCGTAAGCATGCTGTGTTATAGAGTAAAAGAAAGGAGTTAAATAGCAACTTCTTAGGTCCGTTCCAGGTATTTTTCATGAAATTATATGACCGTTCCCTAGATATTCAGGATAACGGAGGGTTGGGAGTAAGAAGGGATTGACTAGCTTTAATCTTGCGGTAATCGTGATTCCTTCCGAATATCTGGCTGGCATATTTGTATAAAAGTAATTGAAAAAGTAGCAAAATTATGGTATCTCGGCAAGACGCCATATGCGATTAATGCATCGCATACCGCGTGCATCGTAACAACCCTGTGAATAACGCTTCCGTAATCGAGTGACCAGTTTAATGCCATTATTCAGCAACACGCATGCCACAGTGGCTTCCATATTATTACAGCCATCGGCAAGACTAAAAAATGAATGAAAGAAGCCCCTATGTAATTAGAAATATTCACTCATTTCCTAATATCTAGACAGTGACATAACTAATTTAAATCGACGTAACTACTCAAGACCATGCAGCGTAATTAGTATCGTCAAAGTGCTGTCATTATCTCACATTTGCCTTCGTTTTTTTGGAACAATGATCCAAAGAAGCTGTGAATGTAATAAATCCAGTCTGGATACCACTTTGTCGACCATTTCTATCATCGAGACCTTTATACCTTCCCACATTTGGCGCAACCACTAAATCTCATTTGTATATTCTCTTCATTTTTTTCGTTTTCCCCAATTGTACCCATCTCTCCCATTTTCCCATGCACCATCTTTCAATCAACCCTACACCCCTTCTGCGACGCCTTCCTCTTCATCCCTCACTATTTCCCTCAGGAAACACTTGCGAGCCCCGTTTCCGCGCCCTATTTATATCGCATCTCCCCAAGGTTCGGTCCACTTGCTCTTTCATCCCTTTGCGCGCGTGGCGTGCATCACCCTTCTATCTTCCTCCCCCGACGACCGATTGCACCTGCTGCTTGGGATATCCCTTGAAGAACTCCGTGGGAAACTTAACTTTGGGAGTGACTCGCGTGACCAACCCCGGATGATGATTAATGAGCTCCCTTCGACGTGGATTTCGACGGCTATCCCCTCGATCTATTGAGGTCAATTAAAACGAGCGATTTGCTTTAATTCCCTGATCGATCCGCTGTACCTCCTCGATGGTAAAGGAAGGGTCGTTAGGGGACGGCTTCTCCCTGCCGGAAGTGTTTCAGGAGCGGTGCTTTCGAATCGTTGCGGAGTAAGTTGTGTACCGATCATGTCCAATGGTATCTGTCCTTTGACTCTTGAATATTGTGCGACACACCGTGGCATTAAGCGTACCGCGGCACACCGGTTGGCAAGTACAGGGTAAGTTCCCCTGTCACTTGCGGCTAGCAGGGAATTTGTGTAGATGTACAGCCATCAAACTAATATTTTTGTTTGAATTCAACTTGACGTTTAATTTCTCTATTATAAATTTCCATTTATCAAGGAAATATTTTAGTTTTAATTTACTTTTTCGTCATATTTATGTAATCGATATAAATAGACTATTCTGTGAAATGCTATTTAAATAAATGAGAAATTTGAAATTAGTATTTTCCACACGATTTTATTATTCGACCGGTTTCAGGCTGTAAGACCGGAGGTTTCTAGATTCGATTCCCGGTAGGGACCCATACATGCAATATGACCTCAGTTGTCGAAGCATTTCTAAAAATACTCCTACCAACAAGTTTAATTTCGAAAAATATTAAATGAAGTAAACTTATATGAGTCTTGTACAATTCGTGAATCGTTAACTCCTGTATACTCATTTTATTACGTTTTTCATCAGTATAATGTCTGGAAGATAACCAAGCCGTGTATGTTATGCGAGGACGATGTATGAATTCCCACGCATGTTGCTGGAAAAACATCCCTCCGTCCAAGAGTCCTTCTGCGGTCACCTAACGTCATCTTTCAATAGATAGTTGGAGGACGCGAATAGATTAGCTGCATTTTTCTTCGTGAATTCTACTTGTGCGTCGTAAAGATCAGTAATTGATGCCTACTCATCAAAGCAATCCGTACATCCGGCCTTCGAATAAGCTAAGACAGAGGTCATTCCGGAGAATCTTGTGCTGAAGAAGCTAGTAATGTTTATAGAGTTGATCATTTAGTAAATGAGTTAAAGGATGTCAATTTTTAGTAGGTTATAGATATCCTTTCTAAGGAATTAATATATATGTATGCAATTATTTATTTCATACACTCACATACTGTAATAGCACCATTTTAGAGTGAATTTCAAACGATAAAGTATAAAAACTAAACATTCACATACAGGAAAGCACGCGCCATTATAAATCAATAAAATAAACTTCAAGAAATATTTACAAAATGCAGAATTATTTACAAAAATTTTGAATTATATGAAAGAGTTATACGACCGTTTGAGAGGATCTATCGTATATCTACCGCTTGAAGAATATGAAAGGATTGTGTAGATAAATTGCTCGAGAAAATGATAGAACAAGTGGAATTAAAATATTTTATATTAATTGAATTAAATTTGTGATTTAGTTACATGGAATGTAGAAATGAGAAGACATTGTCAAGTAATTTATGGGCTAGATTCAAACATTCTATGATTTTTTTACAGTAATACTTGTAGTTATTAATACTTACCCATTCAACCATTTGCGAATATTAACTAGGCAGGGCTTAAGTTGAAATTAAATTACAAATATTCATGTGGGAGCGATAAGAAGAGGATGGCAGATAATTCTTCGTTGATAAATTTCCATTTGCTACACCGTTTAGGTTTTGGTCCTTGGCACTCCATAATCGCTTCCAAAAGAAGACAGTCTTATTAATATTCCCATCACTATCATTAAAATAGATTTCCTTTCCATAAATAGATTTTTTTTAAATAACTCTAATCCTCTTGTAGAAAATTCAATGCTATCTTGAGTTTGATAGTCACAGATTTTCGCAAACAGAGGAAGTAAACTATTGACAACTATTTGCCATCTGGGGAACAAATCCGTTTCTAAATGTTTATTTTAACTCTACGCGCCAAAGATGTCGGGGATCCGGAGTTAAACCCTTCGCTGTGTCATTAGTTCGTCCTTCTCAGGGTTTACGAGAACCCTTTTGAAGGGAAAGGCACTTAAAGAGATGTTGATTTTCCGAGTCCCTTTCAGGAATTTTCGCTAGGTCGTTCGACTGCCGTAAAAACGAAGGCAAAAAGACGGGTCGTCATTGACGTCTCCAGTGGGCGGAACATTTCCCCGACAGATGTACGCAGATGTCGAGAGAGCCAGTTAAACTAGTCTTACGACTTCGGATGATAAAAAGTTTACATCATATTGGCGGAAAAAATTGTTTGTCTCGTAACCCTGAAAACCTCCTTAACCCTGAATTCATCTTCGTGAATGAAATCGTGCTGTTTTCCTAAAATAAAAACTTTGGAAGGAAAGAAACTAATTACATGGTTTCGAAATTGTTTTTTGTTTCGCTGGTTAGAGTTATTTTTCGCTGGTTACTCTAAATTTCTAGACGTATAGATTCCACGAGTGAATTCTTTGCAAGGGTATATAAACGGTGGGATATCGAGTTTACTGCTTAGCTTGCGAATTAATTACTATTACATAAAGTGATTGTTGTCTCAAAAATTGTTTACGGGCATAGCATGCTTACATAATAAGAAAGAATTTTTTTATAATTACTTTGTTACATAGTGGTATTATATTAATTATCTAATTATTTTACTATTAGTGTAACGTTTTCTCAACACTCTGTACCAGATTTCCTAGTATTTAGCCATATTTTCGTTCTAATCGTTTTCTATTTTAGAGGCAAGAGAAACTATAGGTATTTATTTCTTAATGGATTTCGGATTTATTTGCCAGTCTCTTCTTGGCTCGAGAGAAGAACTCAGAACAGATTTGCTAAGAGGAATGTTCGCTCTTTCCATTGCGCCGCGTTATTTCCGACCTATTATATTATTTTGAACTTTCCTTAACTACTCGCGGAATCTACATCTGAAGGATTTTAATTTTGAGTGCGATTTCAATCTTCAACAGTGCCAGATTCGGATGAATGGCCACTCTGAGGCAGCACTAATTTAATTCAAAGAAAATGGTAAAGGTGAGGAGACATTCACCAATGAAATCGGACGTGATCCAAGGCCGACAGGACCGGGACTCGAACCGTGAATCTTGCACGTTCCGGAGGATGCTTGGTTCAATTACGCTGTCGAGCCAGAACATTCCGACTCGGCATTTTGGATATATTTTGACTACTGAATTAAAGTATCCGTTTGGATAATTGGGTAAAGCATCCGCCCGTGGAAGTGGAAGATTTGGGGCTATAGCCCTGGTTTTTTCGCATCTTTTACATGCCCGTCATCATTGGGATTAACTTAATCGTTGACTTTTTCTTATCCCGCCTACATTTCAACAATTTCTGTGTCGGTCATTGTCACGCGACACTATATAAGTTGTAAAAATCACCAGTTATTCGTTAAGTGTTTCATTATCAAAGGATATCCCTAACACCTCAACGGTTGAAGCGAAAGTCATCATCTCGTCATTGTTGTTTACAACGGCCAGCTTTGCGGTTTCAATTATTTTTAGTTTGTTTCATTCTTGCAGATTTCCATATTGAAATCATTCGACTACAGCTTCCCGAGGCGGTCTCTTAATATGACTATTATTCATTTCCCTCCTGATCTGAAATTAATTCATTTCAATCGATCAAATGCTTACCGTAACGCTACGTTTCAAATTTAGGTGAATTGAATGTGCAGTGGAGGAAGAAGTGGACAAGTTCTGGCTTATAGGGCAAACACTGCGTCGTCTACGGTAAAGTTTTGCCCTTAGAAACGTAGCTGTCCATCTGCCCCTTCCTATACAACGCCGTCTTCCATTGAGAAGATTAAATCTCCCAATAGAAAAAATACCCTCGTGAACGAGGATAACGGTTCTCATCTGAATCCCTGTCACCATTTCAGTGTCACGCTTCCCGGATACTACGGCTCGATGGGATCTTCGCCTTCTTCAGGAAGCAGCTCCAGTTCCGCCATTCTGCAGCAGTTGGCCCCACAACCCTCTCCTGCCCACCTTACTGCCTGGGAGAGGTTCGGCGTGGACTTCATTCTCTCCTTCATCGTTGTCTTCACGTACTTCGTGTGCATGGCGGACTGCAACGGGGGCTGCGGAGGCGGTGGAGGGGCTAATTGGGGGGGCGGCGGCTCCTCCTGGTGGGGCGGAGGACTGAGCGCCCACCGTCGCTGGCTTCAGGGGCAGGCCGCCCTGCCCATCGGCGCCGCTTACCTCTCCTGCTCGCTTGTCGCGGTAAGGGCCACCCACCTTAAGACCTCTGATATTCCTACAAATTTATTATCTTCCTCATCTATTAGGGTGTACCCGATGCATGTGGAAATCCATAGGTGGATATTTTCTTTATTGCCTCCAGGCTTGCCTATGTTTGGGTCTAGCCCATGTTTTTTTGAAAGTCTAATGAATGTGGGAGGATCGGAAAGGCTGGAAGACCGATAGAAAAGGATAGGAGTACATCTGTGATAAAAATCTAATGCCTAAAGGGTTGTGTTTGGTTTATGCCGTGAGAAACTTGGGAGGAGCTTTTAGAAAATTGTGTTTGTTTAGACGACGAGTTTATGTTTATCTTTCTCGCGCCATGGAAACACATGGTCGGAAATGCTTTCGCATAATCATTATTCCGTTCACGTTTATAATACATTTGGGTGGTGATTTACCGAAGCTTGTTATCTTTTGAAAATCGTTGTATATCGGGAAAAGATAGGAGAAAACAAATTTTATTCGCTCTCTGAGATCACAGCGGATTTATTGCTGTATCACCGTGGATTTTATTGTTTACTTGGCGACGTGGTTGGAATGCACCATTCACACTGGTTAAATGAGCGGTTAACTTACAAGGGACTCGTATTTAATTTATTATTCATTTAAGCAAAATGATATCCTTATATTAATATTGGTTTATATGTTAGTATTGGTTGGTAATGAGGACGTCAAGTTTAACTTGTGAGACAAGAGAGACTAAAGGAAGTATTAATTTCCTCTCTTCTAAAGAAAATAGGATTGCCACCTGGTGCTGAGTATTGACCCTGAGATTCCGGACCGAAACCCGGAAAGGTTTTCTGATTTTTAGTCATAATCTGCGATTCTTTAAACTGTACATTATTGAAATAGCTAGAGCCAGCAAAAAAATGTGGCGTCGGTTTTGAAAGCATTAATCGTCCTGCCGCCTCCATACTGCATGTAAGCTGCCAATTTGGTTTCTTTTCAATCATTGCACTAATTTTTCAGTCGCAGTTAATGTTTATTTCAACTACTAAGCAGTTTTCTTATATCGAATGTTAAATTTATTGCAAATTAATAAATATTATATTAGTGCTCGCAACCGCGGAGAAGTAATGGCTAAACCTGCAGACCGGAGATGGTATCACAACTTTATGGAGAGGTGGCAATTAAATTCATCATATCGTTACCATCCGAAGCTGCTACAAGTTGGTAGCGCAATCAAGAGAGAAGAGTAACTCTGATTTCACACGGGGATTTTTTTCCATGTGATGCGGTCACTCTCCATCTCAACTCGTTCTTCAGGAGTTCCCTTACCTCTTAGCTGGTATTGTCTCTTGTTTACGAGTTAAACAGTGTTGCTCCGCAGTTTCCCAGGGGCTGTGGTTAGCGAAGCGTCTCCTCTACTAGCGTGACTTACCTATTGTCTCGTATTACGATCGCGGAGTGGAAAAAGCGCTGTGCGGGCGAACTTGGGAACGGATCCTTGTCTTCCACCCTTTTCGACGGTCAAGTCCACCATCCCCGACGATTTCGACCTTTCGTAAAAGTTTCCAGATTCATCCTTTTGATATCTCAATATGCGTGGGCGCAGTGGGAACTTTTCCTATATATTCGGAGGGAATTAATTTTGAAATCCTCGCCGAGTCTCATCCGATTACAGTGTTATTATTCGGCGCGAATGGCGTTCGATCGTGTTCTCTCGAATTACAGCGCGAGATTCGAGATTATTTACTCGTGAGAGAGTTGTAAAGCGAGAATTTCAGCTGTGTGGGATCGCCTCCCTTAACCTTAAAAATTTAGCAACAGCACCTCTAATGAGTGGATTCGGATGTGGTTTTTATGAGAGGCTTAACTGAGAGTTTATGGGAGAAGAACCTATTTCGTGATTCATGAAGAAAGTGTTTGATAAGTATCGTGAATGGATTGCGAAGTTGAGAGGTGCTTGTTACCGTACCTTGATTGAAGGAGGGTTTGTCTTATGGTTCCCAGATGGAAGTTAATGTATCTTTCAGTTACTCCTCGTTTTTTTTTTATTTCTGTGATAATATGGTAGCTACTGAGGTATGGGTGATGCTGGTTAGCGGCATTCATTGGGATCACTCCTTATTGAGTGCTTCGAAATTTTCTATCCGTGCGGTCGCAGATAGTTTAGGCAAACTACCTCATTCCTCGTCTCACCTGGTAAGCCTCATACAGGGGAGGGTCTAGAAACTTTTTAGGGGGCGAACTTTCTACGGGGTGTGGGCAACTTAGAACGATTTCCTTAGGAACTCATCTTCAATTAACTTTTTAAATGCAATTTTGTCGTGATAAATATAGTAGATGGATAGTGATCGTGGAAAATTCAACAATTTAATTTTAATTCAAGCTCCTCGTCAGATTATAGACAGATATCTAGCCCTACTAAGCCACCAAGGGGGGGATCGCTCCCATAAACCCCCCCCCTGGATCCGCCAATGGCCTCATTCCCCGCCCGGAGCTTTCAGATGGAGCTGTTGAGGATCAAGCGGGTTTTTTGGCTGAGTACTTGACGTTTAGAAGATTGAAAAAGGAAACGGTTCTTTTTCTATCTTCACAGAATTCTTTTTACTGTGCTTACGGTTATTGTAGTATCTCTTGAACCATAGTAATTAAAATCTCTGGCATATTTTCTTTATATAGGGTTATATACCCTCAACATGCAGTGTACGATCAATTACATGTTTAATAGAATAATATTTTTTATGGCATATAATTTCTTTATTGCGTCCAATTGACACTTTTGAACAATTGACACTTTTGGGGAGAACGATGCTCTTTAACTTTTAGTTAGCAAATTATCCTCGATTCCTCAGTTCTTTATTCTAGAAATTATATCATTTGTGAACATCTTATTTATCTTTCAATATTATCCATTCTATATCATAAGATAATCTGTTTCAGTTAAAAACGACCATGATACTGTTATCCTTGAAAGTATGCATTCATTATTCATTTACAACATTTAATATGTAAATTGTTTTATATTCAAATCACCCCAATATTCGGAATTTATTCGCAAAAAAATTATTTTTTCTGTTATCGCAGATCGAAAATTTTATTGCTGCCGGGATTCGGAATTCATTGTTTGGTTTAGACCTTTAGAGATCGGTTATGTGAAAGGGAAGAATCAGCGGAAATTTTCCATCTGCTCCTAAATTTTTTTCGAATTATCTTTTGAATTGCCTTCCACTTAGCTTATCTGCCGAAGATCAGCCACGTAATAGGAAATTCAGAAGTAATTTTTTTTTAAATTTATTATTAACTATTAACTTTATTATCTTGAAAGTATTTTCTTTAATGTAATTTCCCTGTCGCTGTACGTGACCCCGTACCATCTTAAATTACCAATTACTCTCTGTATTTTACAGAAATCCCTCGGCGATTCTTTTGCTAATTTAGAGTATCTTCGAGAGATATTTTAATGTTTTTTAATGAACTATACACTTTATTTTCCCATGTAATTGTCCATTTGTGAAGTTCTGAGGCTGTTTAGAACGCCATCCTCTACCTATTAGCGGCCAAAAACCACTAGAGAGGGCATGATGTGGCTAGACATGGTGAGGAGTGAGATATTGCATTTGCTTTCCTCTCTGAGGTAATGCCATGAATGAAAGATGATCCAGTTAGCAGAACCGCGCCGTCCTATGGGTGCAAGGGGTGCACCGCGCCCCGGCGGCGGCATCTAAAGGGCAGGAGCAGAAGCAACACTGTTTGTTGCTCTCTGTATGATACGCACGAATTGTCTAGGAAAGATTATGATATGAAATGTAGGCCAACATTTAGAGAAAAGAATTAGGGAAAACTCAAGACGAGAAGGGAATATTTTTTCAGCGAATTTAATCGAAGTTATTTGTGTTGCAATACGATTTTTATTAGAAACTTTCATATTTGGTTGCGATAAATATATTTCACACAAATCATATAATTTTAAGTTATGCGTATTGCGATGATCATGTTACTTGAAAGTATTGTGAGCTATTAACAATTTACTATTCCCCATGCTGGAATAAATATTTTTACGTCAGCTTACGGAATGTGCATAATTAATCGTTACTGATGTTTCCTGGCCAATGCAAGTTGGGGAGCGAAGTCATAAAACGCTGGTTTTTCAAAATCTTACGAAGTAATTTTTACCTGCAAATCAATAAATGTATGGCTTTGGTATTTAATATTAAGGGGCGGCAAATTATGTCTGCACCCGGGCGGCAGATAGGGTAGGCGCGGCTCTCTGTTACTGCAGCGTAATGACTGCGAGGAATACTTTGTGTAGCATTCCGTAAAAGTAAACCAAAATGAAGGTCAATATTCAGCATAAAGCATACCTAGGTAGCTTTCGTATAATCAAAGCAGAGAACTACTGCCTAGTCAAAGAGAACTACAATTAGTCAAAGATAAGTAAGACATACTTTTTCTGCAACCAGTACCAAAAGGTAAATGATTGAAATTCCATTAATCAAGAAATGGATGCAGGAACTCTGTTATGGATTTTTTCCTCTGAAAACATGGAATATATCGCTTATACTCGTCTAAATTCCCCCCTTTCGTGATATTCCGAAATTAGAAGACGGTAACCTCAATAATAAATCCGAATGTCGGTGATGATCTATCGGCATATAAAATCCTTTCCTGAGAGAGAATTTCATTTCCATCGCATTGAGAAACTCACCGAAAAGAAACTGAAAGTTCACCTTCGCGTTTTGCTTCCTCCAGAATTCTTATCTCAAATTTCGAGCACGCTTCATCGCCGCAATTCCGATCCTCAATTATTTTCGGTTCCCTGTAATCTCCAGGGGCGATCGGCTTTTCCCATAATAACAGCTTCTTTCTTCGCTGCTCCGGACTTTTTTCCACATCTCGATACACTCGCTTTCCCGCTTCCACTTCCCTCGATTTCATTATCTCACCTGGCATTTTTTACGCACGCTGATCTTTTCTTTTAACATCTCTCATTGCCGGTAAAAGGCCGTACCTGAGCAACCTGCTTCCCAATCGATTTACTTCTCCATCTCATTGAAGGGCCTTTTTTTGTTTCTATACTCGGAAACAGTGTTGTTCGAGGAGTTTTTATGAGATTCAGTAGAACCTTAGAGTACGTAAGTAATTCAATCCATATTCCTGTTTATGTTTCGATACAAGTTCTCTGTTTATCTGAACGAAAACTTACGCATTCCTTCCAGAATAAAGTACTGCAGTACCTTGGTTAACGACGGCCTCAGTTAACGACGTACTTTGTTAACGATGAGTGGCTTTGGCTTTCAATGCGTATCTAGTAGATACGCATTGAAATTATCCCATACTATATATCCCATAGATACTATCTACGGCATAAAACGTAAAGTTATGAAATTAAATACCTTATCACAATTTGGGGGAGCCGGGCTGTGGCACTCTTAGCAATGTCTCCGGTGCCTAGTGGTTGGTACTCCTTTGGCTAGAATAGATACAAATATATCTCACGTTTCCTTTAGCTCTTGTTCTTGTTTGTGAGATTATGGAAGTTACTGAGGTATGACAAATGTCGCGTAATGGAATTTATCATTCCTTATTGAATGCTATAAAGAAGTGTTATTTTTTGGATCTGTCTGCTGCAGATACAGCTGGTTCAACCATTAATAACCGGGCGCAGCGAAGGAAAAATTACCTCACTCGTTATCTTGCTTTGCTGCCCCATCCCACTATCGATAGTAAATGGTGGAGGGGACGAGGATACTGTCTGTAAAGTATTCAGCCCGAATGCCGGTTGGGGCCTCATCCCCTCCACCATCAGCTGCGAAAAGTTACGAGAGGGAAATGAGGCTTACTAGCCAAGATGAGGAGTGAGGTAGTTTCCCTTGGTTTTCTGTCTGGCCCAGAATACTATAAAAGGAACAAACCCACTTTATTGAAGCACGATGACTCAACGAGAACACTTTTCGTAACATTGCATAAGGAGAAACCTAAATTAATGTTGTTATTCGGCGTAGCTCATACCTCAGTAGCTTTTATATCATCACAGCCATGAACAAGAGTGAGATAAAAGCGTATAAAGGATACATTTTTCTCTATCCCTTAATAAAAGACAAGTGATAAATGTTTCATTAATCAAGATACGGTAGCAGGTCCAATGAGGATACAACCAGTCTAATGATTGTACAGATAGTGATGAACTTGGCACGACACTATCTCACTTGAATATTATCGAAAGGCTCTGCTAGCCGTAAGGAGAAGAAATAATTTCGTGATGAATGGGAATCAATTATTTTTCCGTCGGAACGCCATAAAATAAAAATATTGGTTATCCAATTTCTTATTTTTTCGTGCAGCAAATATCTCAATGATCTTTTTTCTCGGAAAATTTCTCGTTTGAGATTTTAATGTCGGAGGAGGCAAAAGTTGGGCTCTCGTTCCCAACCGGAAGGGGCCTCCCGTTGGGGAACATTTTTTTGGTGTGGAAGAAAGAAAAATGCTCCCAAGCCGCAATTAACATCAATGGTGTAGGCAGAGGAAGACCTCCATCTTCCTTTTGGATTTTTTGGGCTTTCTAACTTTTTAACTTTCCCGACTGTAGAAGATTCGGAAATTTGCCGAATACCGGACCAAGATGAAGAGAGCGTAATACTACAGGCCTATAATAAAACTTTTTAATTTGAAAAATTCATTTTTTTCTGTGGTTATACTATGAAAGGTTTTGATGATCATTCTAATTTTTATTTTAAGTTTTAAATCGCTTCGTTGTTAATCCCAGTATCGAATTGGGATAATTGATGCAATCATGTATGTAAATACTGCTTATAATTATCTACGATTTATCTCACACGTATAAACACGTTTATCATTATGTATGTACCATTCCAAAATTTTTGCTTGCTATACTAATTTATTGGTTATTAACTTGATCTTATGCCAACGTAATGTTGTCTAATATATATCGCGATTTTCCCGTTTCTAGTTTGCATGGTTTGTTATAAATCATTGTCGTCAGAGCTCAGAAACATCATCGAAGTGAATTTTTATGTAGCGTAATTACTTTGGGATTTTCAAAAATTTTATGATCTTAAAATTATGTCCTCGTGTCTTAGATATATGTATTATTATGTATATTGAAAATAGACTTCAACTAAAGTCCAATTTAGGGCCCAGTATAACACTTTTTTTAGACTTCAAGTGAAGATTATAGCTGATATCCTTGCCACTCCATCACATATATAGAAGATAATCTACGATCACTTATATTATCATTAAACTCAAACAACTCATTAAAATACTGGTTTCTAAAGTGAACATTAGTTAATTCCATTTTAAGTGTGCATTATGCTACTGGGCCTAAGTGTTGTATTCGGGAATTAGAAAAGGCCCAGCGAAAAGCGATACGTTTCGTGAAGAAACACTACGAAAAATCAGAGAGCGTTACTCAGATGATTCAGGACGTAGGATGGGAATTTTTAGAAGACAGAAAATTCAAACAAAGAATAAATTTGTTAAATAAGTTCAGGAAAAGCACGTTCAGAGATGATGTAGGCGATGTAAAGCGTCTTACATGTTACATAGGTCGTTTTGACAATGCGAGGAAGATCAGGGAAATAGATGCTAGAACGAATCAATTCAAGAACTCATTTTTTCCGCGAACGTAATCGATTAGGAAAGTAGAGTCACGGCACCCTCCTACCACACGCCGAAAGGTGCCTTGCAGGGTGCTTACATAGACATAGACAAGAGTTTAGGGGCTCCAGGATAGCCAATTGGGTAGCGCGTTCGTAATATTTATTTAAATAATCTCAGTCAAACAACTTCAATCTCAATATATCGTAATATAATTTTATGCGGACTAAATTTTATATATCAATTAACCATTTTTGATGTTTTTGTTTAATACGAAGCATGCTCTTAGTTTTCGAGTAAACAGAAATGTTTTTTACGATTTTACGACGTGGATGCTAGAACGATAAACGCAGGTAAAGATTCATGTAGACGTATATACATTCGTAAATACCCTTAATATTTATTATGTTGAAGCACCACTCCGTTAATTTTCGTACTGGATTTTTTGACTTCTAGGTATTTGGTATATTTTATTGCCAACTGGTTGTGAAAGAGTTATCGTATTCCCATCTTACAATGGACGTACGAGGTGATACTCGTTGCGAGTTATTGGATTGTCAACGCTACAAATTTCCTTTTGCTCTCGGCAAAAATAATCGGAAGTTGGCGAAGTATATCCGTAGACATCCAGAAATAACTCCGAAGAAATAGCCGCGCCTGGTCACCCCTTTTCTTAATTTTTTTGACTGTTTGTGGACTCTCCTTTGAATAATGCTTTTGCCCGTATGTTTCGTCCTCGGCTCTCACGTTTCTATCTTGACTCCTATTATAACGAGAGAAGTGGGAAAACCCCATATAAATATGAAGACTATCACACCGGTAGAAAAATTAAGTATGCTGATGAGCAGTGATTAAATCGCTTGACTGTCACAATTTTTTAAGGGTCTCAAATTCATCATCAAGTCCTGATAAGTTAAATAACAATGGTGCGATGAAGCCTAGGAATTATCGCCATGGCATTGAGCTAATTTATGCGGGAAATAAAAACGTAGGTGAGGCTAGGATGGCTAGCAGAAGTGGGGGAGGCAGCGGCCCTATGGGAAAACAAACAAACATTTGGAGGTTACGCTACAGTGATCAGGTGTTTTAATTTACGCGGATAACTTTAATATGATCATCCGCATCGATAATATCTCATTCTCTTGCTGTCCAGCTACCGAAAAATTGCGTTTAGATATGAAAATACCCCGCCAACGGAACTATTACGCTTTGAACGTTCGACAGAAACATCTAAGCCCTTTATCTTTCATATAAATCGGTATTCCTTTCGGTATAGATTTTAATTTTTGTATTATGAGTTATCAATATTACAATGATTAGTTCTCCACGTATTATTTCTCACATTTGTATTCGTTGCTCACTCAGTTCTTTACGTAACGACCCGCTGGGTGTGTTTATTAGTTTGTAAGACTTTTTATTAATTGAGAAATAAAATTATTTAATTTGAAATTAACGTCACGTATGCTATCGTTTTCAATTTCTCGTGCAGCTATTAAACATTTCGCGAAATATATCTAAAATTGAAAGCACGTGGAACTCTAGAAATTCATGCGGCACCCCAGTGTCTTTGCAGTGTACTTTTTATCTTAGTGACATAATAGGTATTGGTGTATAGACCTCATCATACGAGTTTTTATAAGAAGTATGGTTTGCGGTTATCATAGCTGTAATGAGTGGGCGAAACCGATGTTTACGTCAGTGTCAAACTTTATGATGAAGATAAGGAAATCATAAATTTTAGAATTGTCTATTTTTGCCATGGTTATGAAATATTTACCGTACTCGTTCCGTTAATTTGCCAACGTAAACAGTAAGAATTTAAGGACTCGATTCATTCTAAATTTTCTCCAATCTTTTGTTTTCTTATTTATCAATGAATACATTTTAACTTGTTAACGACTTTGTAGAAGAGGCTTTTATTTAGGGGAATAGATGTTTAAAATTCGTGTTGGCTCGGGGCAAACTTATTTATTTATTTAATCTTATAGCAGGTGTCAAGTTTCCCTTAACTGACCTAGGATATATACCGGGGGAAAGTTGAGTGTTAGAGAAACATCCCTACATTTTAGTGGTCAACTTCGGCGTCATCTGGTCCATAAAGTTTCGGAGCGATGGGGCTTTGAAAAAATTCCATCATCGGAGGGCACAAATTTTGAAGTTCTGAAGGGTCTTTCGTATCTACTTAAATATTTAGCAGGTAATAACTTGCCGTAAACTGACCTACGATATTCAGTGGATGAAATTCCGGTTAAAACTCTTTTCAGCCGGTTCCTTGGCTATCGGGTGGCTCTAGGCTGTCGAGTTCAGCTCCTTTTGATGGTCTGAAATCACAGCAATTTGAAAATGTTGACGGAATAAAGAATTTCACTTTGGACAGGTTTTTTAATCTTCGTTTCTCCACGTCACCAACGTTAACATTAACTTCGCAGTGCTTAGAACCGTAAGTCTGATCTTTTGTGCGAATTATTAGTGTGTTGAGGAGAGAGAAAATATGTATCAAAATGACTTAATTTTCCGTCGTTAATTTTTGTTTATTTATTTTTCAATGATCCTATTGCTGAGTGATTATACTCAAATTTTCGACCGCCTCTGCGAATTTAACGATGGATATTTTTAGTATAATTGTAGAATTTTTAGAATAATTATCCTTAACATAAACATTTTATACATCTTCATTAGGCTATTGAATATTAGGAAGACTTTTTCGGAACGTAACAGTGTTTGGTAGACTTTTTTTGTTAAATAATCAATACATTTGAGTGAATTTACATTTTTACGTTTTTCTGAATAGGAATTAAACCCTTGACCTGTGACGTGTGGTCTGAGGGGCTGCAGCTATTTTTAAATTGTGAATAATGAAAGTATTTGATTTTCAGCAGTTTATACTGTTTTGCCCCCATCTTTGAGTACGCCATTGGCGGTTCACGAAGATCGGAAATACTTTTGAACGCCCTCAACATTGTATTTGGTAAAATTTTGGCTGTGAATGAAAGTAAATGTAGTGTCATATGATGATGATCTACGCAGGGATGGTAGAAATGTACGTCTACGTTGTAAATGCAGCCACCTACAGCCATTACGCATGTTAACGCTATGTTGCTTCAGGGGGTATCAAAGCTCCGCAGAACACAGGTTGAAGTCACCGTGATTTAGGGCAGTAGAATTTTGGATGTTGAGATTAGAGGCCCAGTTACTAAAGAACAAAGTTAGCAACTCTAGGCACCGCTTAATTTGATCGAACTGTTACCTCTGTTAACCACTTGATACCGTTCTAGAAGGAAAAAACACCGCGAACTTACAAATGACGGCAGGAGGGTTTAGCGCACCATCCAAAAGAACATGCAGACTGCGACCCCTTGCAAGCGCGGGAAGAGGACCCCATGAAAACGTGGTGCCGATCTAAGACTCCACACCCGGCATTCCTCATGCCAATTAAGGGCCACCCGTTGCTAAGGGCAGATGTGGAGACGGGACGTTGAGGCGAAGGAAAGAGTCGAGGAGGAGGTGGTTTGTGTGTGTAGGAAAAGGGAAATTGGAGGAGAGGGCACGTGGGGAGGAGGGGGAGACACTGGCAGGTGGAAGGCGTCAAGATTCCGAGACCGAAAGACCCGATGAGGTCGAACGAAAAAACCTCCAAGAGGAATAGAAAGGCCCGGTGGTGGCGAGGAAGATGCCCGCGTTCTGGTAGGAAAGACCGTCTGCGGAACCATCATTTCCTCGCCTTAGAAAATAGGGATGTCTAGTAGTGCGTCCCTAGGGCGAGGGAAGGCACGTGGCAAACGGGGCCAGCTGACCACATGCGTCTGCCATTATGAGGCGGGCGTTAAGGGCCCCGGCGCATGTATGTGACCATTAGTTATTAAATGCTCGCGCACGTGACAAGCATTGTGTTTCGGAGGATTTTTAAATTATGTCCTACGTACGTGTGTTGGGACTTGGAAGTTAAAGAGCTACCGGTGGACTGTTGCCAAAGTTTGCCGCTCGTAGGTAATCGGTTTATTTTTTGGCTGGAAAAGCTCTTCGGGGGTTTCCTGTTCCCGGAAAATCCGTGCACGTCTTCAAGCATTGTATGCAGCGCCAGTCGTGTCTGCCCTGAGGAGACATTACAAGCATATTTGCTATCTTTATTGTTGACGTTTTCCGTTTCCGTTTTCGATTCAAAAGTGTCAGCGGAGGTTATTGTTACCTCATCTCGTAATTGTTGAGAAAGCAATTGTAAAGTTTAATTCCTTCACTTTAATTGTTGGATGTGTTCATAATATAATCCGCTAGCAAAAATATTGGCCCGCTGATTGCTTTTTTCTTAGGCGGTCGGTTCACTTGCTTTCTGTCTGAAACGGACCCTGATTGCCTATCGTTCCTTACAATGCTTCAGTCCTACTTAACGGAAGACAAACGCCGAAAATAGTACAGTAGCGCAATATTCGAACTATACTTTCTACGGCGATTATCAACAATACCAAGGGAAGGAAGATGCTTTGCATTTTTAACACTCTACAATGTGACTTGTTACTAAAAATTCGACCTTATGCGACCGTAGTTCCGAATTCGACCGCCGCGCTGCGCGCCTGCTTCCGAATTGGTGGTCGAGTCCCCGTAATTGAAATTTCCCTGAAACTCAAAGGGATAGCGCGTCCCTCTATTCACCTGCTACAGGTTGAGTGGCCATAATCCGAAGTGCTTTGGACCAAGACTTTCGCAAATCGATTTATCCGTGTTTCGGAATATATGATAGGGTAGAGTTGAAGAGAATTTTTAAATATCAGGGGACTCCCGGATAGCCCAGCGATCAACGCGTTCGACTGCAGTGAAAGCGGCGCCAGTTCGATTCCCGTTGAGGGCCCACGTGCGAAATGATCTAAGCTGTCGAAGCACTTTTAACAGTAACTATTAATAATAATACTGTTAATAACAATAATATACTGAATAAAACTCAGGGTAATGAAGTTTCAAGAACTGAAGGGAGGCCTAAAAGTTTCAGTTGCACGAAAAAATGTTTCTCTACTATAAATTATGAAGGAGGCTGGATGTTTCTCCAGCGAGGAGCACTCTCGCGGTCGCTCTCTCCTCCCATTTTTAGTTTCTCGTATTTTTTTATGGCCCGTCTTCGTGAATGCATCAATGATTTAGTATTTCATGCGGAGTCACGATAGTTTTTTTCATGTTGCCGTGGGAGCCAGACCGAACACCTTCTCGGAGTCATCTCCTTATTATCTAATGGAAAGGTCCTGTTAGAAGACCTAGCGGGTACCTAATATGATTCCTCCTCGTTGCCTCTAGCCAAATTTTGAAAAACGAAGACAAGAAAATTTTGTGTCATTTATCAACCTGGAGTTAGTTTCATTAACGGGTTGCGAACGATATTTAGCAAATTTTGAGTATCGTTTAGAGCTCGAGGGTTTAATTTTTGTCAATTGGTTGCTAATTTCGTGGCAGTTTAAAGATTCAAAGCTTAGGAAATGTCTCATATTTGATGAGTTTAGTAATAATAAGAATAATTTAACTATTCTCGACCTGTTGTCTTCTATGATGAGGTAAATTCGTCTCGTTATTAAAATCTTAAACACATATAATTTATTTATTAGCGATTTATTGGTGAGAAAATGAATGAATGTCAAAAAGAAAAGAATTAGATCGTTCGGTTATCTTCTCTGAATGAAATACGGTGATGTAATTTGTACTACTTCACAAGGTTGGAGTTCCGCCAAATAACATTTAGTAGGATTGGTATTCATCTTCACTGAAATTATCTGTTTAAATCGATCCGTCTTCGTGGCACACTTTGTGTATGTATTCAGTGAAACATGGTTTAACGCCGGAAGAATTTTAGCTCATCCAGTAATGTAACAATTATCCAGCAATAAATGATTTGATTTACCTCAGGCTTACAAAAAGCTAACAATAGCCTTATTACACTTGTTGACTTATAAATACACATTAACAGTCAATGAATTCTTCATTTTAAGCCAATAATTGCTCATTAACGCCCACTATTAAATAACATCTAAATTTACTCTAATACATATTATTGTTTAGTATTATTGAATCATAATTTTTCAGAGAATCATTCATCCTCGACTGATAATTCATCTTCTTGCTCTTCTTTTACCAAAATTATCGTTTTTCCATTTCTAAAGATATTTTTATTGTGTTTAAACGAAGGCTCTTAGTGCTGAAGCCATTTTGAATTAAAATCCGAGGTAGCAAATGTACTCGCCATTATAAACAGTTTGCACCTTTGTACAGGTTGGCACCATCTTCCGCGACAGGTTTCTCCGTGCTTGAGAAAAACGTGATTGGAATTCCGCTTTCATCGCAGCTGTGTCCGTGATCGTTCCTCTTGTTGCTCGAAAGTGAGATTTTTTGCAAATTCTGCAATGGTAGTCTTCAGGGTTGCACTTACTTCTTAGTGTTTTGGTGGAGAACGATCGCGTAAACAAAAGTGATCGGTTGCGCAACTTATTCACCCAACCTGCCCCTGTATCCCACGACCTACTTAACCAGGGTGAAAGAGAAATCCTTGATGGGCAAAATTTATGTTGCGGAAGTGTTTCGAGACACTATTCGAACTGAAAAAGTTGGTTTTATTTTTGAATGCTTATGCTGGTAAATGTTATAGTATCATAGTGTGTGTTGTTTGGGTATCTTTTTATAATGGTATTCACATCTTCATTTCTTGGGTTTTTTGCACGTTAATTCTTTTTCACAGTGTAATATTCTTGCTTTTGGAGGATTTTAATCAATGTTTTTTGTTTATATTGGACAGCATAAACGCCCCTTTAGCTTTTTTTATGAGTTTTACTTGTTGGAACGAGAAAAGAAAACTAAGTCCCTAAATCTGAGACAAATCTTACTTCTCATATCGAAGCTGGCATTATCGAAGTATTTAGGATCAAAGGTTTTTTTGCGAGTGGCAAAATGTTTTATTCGTTTGATTTTATTGTCGAGCTTAATGGTTCAGATGAATAATAAAGGAAAATCAATGAGCATTATTTATATTATGTATCAAGTATTTAAATTTTTGGAAAGAAATAAGATAATAAATCAGTCGTCAATGGAAAAGACGCAATACCTTACTACCTATTTGCACATATGTGTTTCGTATTTGCTTATGCCTAGAAAAATATTTATCATTGAGAAATAAGATATACAATTAAACTAAATATTTATCAATCACCAGAAACGCCTAAATGCTACTAAAGCATCTCGTTCCCTCAGAATTGACTCTACATGATATGAAATATGGGGTTTAAATCACATGAAGATCGAAGTTGTCGATGTCGTTACCACTACAGTAAACATTAAACCTTCGCCTCGTATTGCCTTTTCATCGAGTTCGTGCTACACCTTTTTCACCCTTTATGGATGGACTATTTCCATGGATACCTTGAACGAATAGAAAATCTTTCATTCGTAAACATAAATATTGTGTTCTTTAATAAAATTCAAAGATGAAATTTAGTTAAAACTAGATAAAATTTTGGTTTCAATTGGAAAGGCAGGGTAGGTGATTAAAAGAGACTTGCAGTCAATGTGAATTACAATGTGATCATCTAGATTATCGCAACGGAATGAAGCCAGCAATTGTGACGATGCCTATGCGGGGCGCGCATTCAGCGGAAGGTGAGACCTGTTTGTGAACGAAATTTCGTGGTATTTCTTCGCCATCAATGACCTTCCGTTGGATGCCACCTTCGACTTCGGCTCTGCGGTCAGTGACACCGAAAAATAGACATATCTGAAAAGTTCCGACGATGATCTCGATGTTACCGATTGATTATGCAACGTCATGGGAGTGGAGAAGACGCCAAGATCGCAAGCAAACTCGACAGCCAATTAGAAAGCCCGTGCACAGGGCTCTGAAAGCAAGATAAAAGTTCACGTGAAAGCTTATGCTCTACGAGTCATTGGTAAACACGGTTCCTTAGAAACAATTTATTTACGCTTTCGCTTCACAAAATGGCATCCTTGTTTGTTGAAGTTGCAAGTGATTGTTAAAAGAAAGGGAAGAGTATTCCAGCCTGCCTATGCAGATCGCGCGGATCTGATAGCGTCTCATGGGCAGGAAGATGTTGCTTACTGCGCCTCGGTAGGTCCAGCTTCCATTAGGAAGAAGTCTCTATTGTTTTTCAGTCTGAAAGCTCGGCGATTCCGAGTAGTTCCCATTCAGATACAACCAGTAGTCAAATATATACCCTAGGAAATTCTTTCTGCTGTGTCAGCATTTTTGAATCGGATTCTTGCATGATCCCCACCACGTGGTTCTGCCGCATCATCCGCTTCAGCTCGGAGCTCCAAATTCGCTTTCTGCTTCTCATCAGCTCTAACCATTAGCCGCCAACTCGGGAACCCGGACTTTTTCCCGATACTAATGACCTCCCTCGCGTAAAAAAAGAATATTTTTCGCGCCAGAGGTCTCAATCCAGCCATTTTAACATCCTTATTTTATAAATATTCAGCGATGAACGGGAATCGAAGTATTAATCGCTTGATTAAATGATTTGGGTCGCACTCACGACACATGTGCCATCTATCTTGCTGGCCGGTGTTGATGATCGCCGCTTTGGCGCAAGATTGAGAAAAAAAAGATCGGTGGCCTTTATTTGAGCAAATGCCTTGGACGGGCTGTGGGGTGGGCGTTTGGGTAGGGGTGGGGAGGCAGGTGCAGAAGCACTGGACTGCTACGCCTTGCATTCCACTTCCCTTTTATTCTTCCAGTTTCACCTTTCGTTCCCTGCGAAGACTACCGGATGTTACCCTCGGCCTTTTTCCGATTCGCGGCAATAATTCGACCCACGTCTCCATCGCGGAGTTCGCCGCGTCAAGCAATTTGCATAGTTTGCACAATTTGCCATTGCCGGGTGTACTTACAGAGAATGATGAATGGTGAAAAATTGCTGGATTAACCTAGCGCCTAGATGTGAGGGAAATGACCGCGAATTTTGGCACCTATTGGACTTTTCTTAGCTGTCGGTACCTATATTCCTTGGGAATCTCTAAATCTTCCCTAGATGAACCCAATCTATCGTTGCACTTATAATTTTGTAACATTTATCAATCAGTTAGTCAAATATTGCTCTTAGGTCGATAGATGCTGACAGCTTTCTTAACATCAATAAAATCAATTTAAAGTTCTCAGTAACTCAAATTTAATTTTTTTCATGGAAAGCACGAAAGAACTTCGTAAATCAAGGAAAATTAAGTCCTACATAGCCAACCATTTCCAGCTTTCTAATGCATACCTTCTAATATTATCATTCTCAAACAAAATTTGTAAGACTTGAGCATCTTTTAATGGTAACCAGTATTGCAAGGTTTTCAGTTATGGCAAAGCTGAAGATAAGACCTATTGAGTTGTATTCATATCTACACTTCAATATTAATTTGCAATGCGAGTGCAATATTTAGTATTACAAATTATTAATTTCATTATTTATGAATTGCAATAACAATAATTAACTGTGATCATAAAGATGGTTGTCTAGTCACAGTAATATTTAATTTATTTGAAAGCGGTTCATTAGAGATTGTTTGTAAGAAATTGGAAATGAGAGAATATAAAAGATTCTTGAAAGGTAAAGCTTAAGGGAAGACATTAAGTGATAAAATATTCGGAAAACTTGATTGATGAGACCCAAATTGATTTGAAATATTTCAGATGAAATTTTTTAATAAAACAATGCCAAAAATTAAAGGTATTTTTTGATATTGAAGTTGTTGATTATTGAAGATTTATAATGTTCATGATCAATTTCTCATGAAATGTTTCTCTCATATTTCAGATACCATCATTGAATCCAGCCCGCTCTCTTGGACCTGCTTTTGTCACCAACAAATGGGAAAACCATTGGGTATGTTGGATTCTTCTAAAGTTTCATTGGTTCGAATAGCATTCCCAAATTAGAAGACGTTTAATAACATTGTGGATGTAGTTTCTTTATGTTTAGGATGAGTAAACTTTCAGTTTATTCTGAGTCTGTTCTCTGTTTTTTTTAAAAAGGAAAATTGTTTGTTAAAGTAACTCTCATCTTTCAATATTTTTTTTGTTAAAACCTTTTGGTTAAACATATATACTATTATATAATAATTATTTTGTAAAATAAAAATGTATTTCATTAAATATTTATGTATTTTGTTTAATTTTCATTAAGTTAAAGTTTTTTTCACTAATTTCTTGTTTTAATTACAGGTTTACTGGTTTGGACCACTTCTGGGAGGAATAGTTTCTGGATTGATTTATGAATTCATTTTCAACCCCAAAAGACAGAACAGAAGACCCAAGGATTCTATAGATGGAGGTATGATATTATTTGCATGACAAGTTACCTATTTTTCTGTTCATATAAATTTTTAAATAAGTTGGTTGTCAGTGTTCTGTTTTATAGAAAGCAATGGATCTGCTTCTGTTTTTTTTTATGATTACGATTTTATCGATGTTATTAGCTTTGTAGAGCTTAATTGAATTGTAGTGAAAGCTTTTTTTATGTTGTCATTATCTTCAGTTCGTTAATGTTTATTTTCAGATTCCCCTAAAAATCTTTGTTCAGTTTTGCATACCACTGTGCTTGGTAAGTGTGAAAGGAAATGACCAATGTAGTTACTTTGGAAGCTGTAGTTCTTGTTTGGAATGATTATAATTTGCTCCAAATTTGCAATAGTTGAGTAGTGTTGTGTTTCATTCTGCAGTAATAAGTAGCAACTCCATTGGAGGTTTTTGGTGTGTGGGTAGTGCTCAGTATCCATTGCATTCGGTCACATTATTGTTTTTGAATCTTTAGAAATATTTTATACATGTCAATTATAACTAATGTGTAATTTTTGTCAGAGTAAGAAGGTGTAATTTACTGAGAGGTTTCATCATTTTCCTTGCAATTTTTTAGAAGTAACTTCTTTATGGTTAGATATTTTTAATTGTGCTCTTTTAAAAAAATGAAAATAAGCTTTTATTTTTATTCCAAATGCGATACTTAAAGATATTTAATAATAATATAATATTTTTCCTGAAATGTATCTTTATTATGTGCCAGTAAAGATATCAGGTTGTTTATTATCTAAAAAAATTGCTGGTGTGCTTTAAAACTAAATAAAAATGCTATTTTACATTCTCAGCAATTTTTCTGTGATAGTCGTTAGGTGAGAAATGTTTAAAACAGTATGAAATATAAATAAGGGAAATGTGTAACAATTTTTTTAGGGTAATTTGTATGGAAGTTGAGACAGAAATTATATTAAAGTCACTATAAACTGTATGATTTTGCTATAGTCATTTATTTAGAGTACTTTGCATGTTATTGTCATTGTATCATGTCATGTCATTGTGCCGTTTTTAGTTGTAGATCATGGAATGTGCTGCACTTTTGAAAATTGTAGAGAACAAGTTAGAAATAGGTTAATATATGTATAAGGTACTATTTTAAAATAGAAATATCTTATTCAGAAACTCAGATTAAATTATATTGAAAGTTAATGTATCTCATGGTCAATTTTAAATTATTATTCCAGATTCCTCAAGCATTCACAGTGATGAAGATCCATATGATGAGGTTGGTGATAAAGGAACAGTTGCTCCAACTGTTGTCTCATCTGGGTCTGCTTTTTCCAAGTTCCATCAACAACAGCAGCTTCATCAAAGCCAAGGTCACTTGCATCAGGCACTTGCTCATCAAAACCAGCACAACAGCAATATTGTCAGTCACAACCACATAGGTCAGACAACTTACCCGGTTCTTAGACCAGCTGCAGGAGATGTTACCATGCGTGTTCAGGAGCCAATTTCACCCAATGGTAAGAGGCTATATCAGCTACAAGCCATCATGTATTTTTAAGTTAGATTCAACTGATGGATTTGTATTATCGTGTGCTGATGTTAATAATAATTTTCTTTAATGGGTGCAGGAAGACCCTAATTACATCCATCTTAATTATCATTATGATTGACAAGCATGCACAACCACAGCCTATTCAGAAAAATTGGATTAGCTGGAACTCAAACCCAGTACCTTGGGGATGGAGTGCTAGATCAGTAACCACTATGCCACTGCAGCTAGTCATGAAACTGTCTGTGAAGGATTTTTTGTGGAAATGTTCCCATTTGAAATGTATTACCATGGGCATCATAGACATTTTCAAGTCATAATTAAGGACTTGATAAATATTTTGCATGTAAATGGAGTTCTTAATTCGATATTGATTTTGAGGAAATCATTATAATTGGTTTGAATGAAATTTTAATCTGTTAAAAATGCTCAGTACTCTCATTAGCTCATCTTTATCTTATTGTTAACTAAAGTTAGAAATGTTTCATCATATTATAGTACTTAGATCTATAAAATGTAGTATTTTATAGGACTTGTAGATGTTTAAATAATTAGTAAATATTCATGCCTCCTAGTTTATTAGGGGAAAACCTTTTTAATCACCATGTGAATTAGCGTAAAACATGAGCTCACATACATATTTATTTACAGGGAATGCCGCTATGACCCTCTACCCAACCAGATCTATGAAAATAGAACAGTCTGAGCCTCTCTATGGTGGAACTAAGTCCATGTACACAAGATCTCCACCATTGACCCGTGCCAACCTGAATCGCTCTCAATCAGTGTATTCAAAATCCCCTCAAGGAAGGGGCCAAGGAGGAGCAGGTCTTCCTCCACGGCCTGGTCCTCTTGTGCCAGCACAATCCCTATACCCTATGCGAGGAGGTGAAGGAATAAGCCCAAACACTGCCAATGGACCAGTTCAGCCCCGTTCAGAAAGCATTTATGGAGTCCGAAGTGTCACAAACATCGGTGGTGGTGTTTATGCCGGAAAAGCTGGACAAGGAAACTCTGGGATGAGGCAGGAGTCTGTCTATGTACCCTCTGGACGCAGGCAGGACTCGACTGATTCATCATATGGCTCATACCAAAGCAGTGGTGCTTATGGGAAGAACAGGGGAGATGGTCAGCGACACATGCAGCAGTCCCATCAGCATCACTCACCCATCCCTCACATGATGACTGGGGGAAATCCTTCCTCAAGTCCTCCAAGTGGACCAAACTCTATGCTGAACACTCCTAATTCTGTGTCATCATTCAGACATCTCTCTCCATCTCCACAATACTGACACCAAAGGACCTTTGTAAATTATTGAGGGACTGGATATTTATCCATTAACAACAGCCGAGTTTAAAATCAAAGTAGGTTTTCATCTGGAAAGCATTTGGTGGCCTTAATGCTATTTAAGGTTTTCTTTTGGAATCTCACGCAAATGTTTTCACCTCGGCATAAGATGTTGGGAAAGGCATTTGAGTTACAAACATTTTGTGAATGTTGTTACCTGGAAGTGCTGGGCCAATATTGACTATGTGAAGTTTTTGTTGTTGTTCAAGAGAATGTGCCTTGCATTTTACGTCAGCATGCTGTTCACCATAGCAGACGTCATTATGAATCTTACATTCTTATCACCATATTTTTTTTCATTTTTAAAGTCGGAATTGTTTGGTTGTATGACCGTTGACATTTTCACAAATAATGTGAGAAGATGATTTGATTTATTGACCCCTAGTATTTAATTTAAAATTAAATGCTTGGGTCTACCATGACGTTTTTTGTGTTTTATAATGATTTTTGTATTCCTTTTGCTGTCTTATTGTTCACAAAATCAAGACTCCTCCTCATTAAAGTCAGTTAATAAGGAGGTAATGCATACTATAATTTTCTCAATTATTGATAACCTTAATGGACTCTGGAATCAGTCCCATGTTTCTGAAATTCATTCTTTGAATTTCAATTTTTTTTAAGCACAATACTCATCATTACATATCTACTCTGTTCTAAGGTTTCATCAGTGTAAGAAATTAATTAGTCAAAGCATGATTCATTTATGATATACATTTTGTTTTAAGTAATCAGAATGGAAAAGTAGCTTCATTTTAGTCACAGCTATTGTTTGTAACACATGCTGCTCTGTTTGTATTTATATCCAAAATATATTTTATATTCCCCAAATGTACATATGGTAACTATAATATTCTATGTAAACTAGCTCATATAACATTATTGATGTAGTAATATAATGCATTTTAATATATACCACATCTAGCAGATCAAAATTTTATCTGTGTACTGCTGAAAGAGTTCCTTTTTTTCCATATTAATGCAACTGCCATTATTTTTCATAAATTTCTTTCCATTTAAAATCTGGAATTCAGGGCATTTCCAAAGAAGTTGTTTTAATGTTTTTCATTCATCTCTGATAGTACATGTGTCATGCAGTATATAATGCCATTGATCTGATGTATATAATTGTGTTTTCTGAAAATTTTAAAGGTGTTTTGTTGAAATCTTAGATTGTGCTGTCCATTTATTATTTAATGAACAATTTGTATACTTATTTTTTGTATTAATGGTTTGAATTATAGTTGTTCAAACATCAATTTGCATTTTTTATTCAAAAATGTCCTTTAGGTACGGAGAAAAATCTGACATTGAGGGTCCTGTCCTCATCTATCTGGATAGATGCTTTATCATAATACTGTCCTAGCAAAGAATACAGTATATACCTTAGAATAAAATGCAGCAAGGTTTTTGGGTATTATTGATCTATCATAATAAATACCATGGTATTTATCAATGAAAGAACCTTTCGCACACTCCCACAGAATTTATTAAAGGCAACATGTTTTGCTAAGGTTCTTTCATTGTAATGGCCTTCCACGAGGTAAAGCCTTCTCATTTTGAGTTTATGGTATATATCCTCCAATAAGATCTCTTAATCCTAAATATTTCATGAAAAAGGTGTCTTACACATAGGTATACAGTGAACTTTGGATTTTTCTGTTAAATTCATTTATACTGTCAGCTTCACTAGTGGCAGATCTTTGTTTATTAGATATGATTTTACGGAGGTAATCAAGGTGTTGAGGGCTATGTACAGGCTTGGATGTCAAGCCTGGCCAGCATATTTAATTTAATTTCATCAATTTCTGAGCTGATTAGAGCAGATATTATGTACTGAGAAATAAATTGTTTTATAATACAAAATAATTACTGTAGTACTAACTCAATCTTTTTTGATAATAGTACAATGCTTTCACTTTTCCCTGATGTAGAATTGTAGGCTTAGGCCCTGTTGGAATCCTACTCCTCATTGGTTCTGAAGGCAATTGACCTACTAAGCAATAGTAATGCTATTCCACTAGAGTTTCATGTAGAAGAGGCTTCGAAATAGAATTTTAATACTGAGGCATGCATCTATAAGTGAACAATGAAAAATAAAATAGTACTCCTTGATTTAATGTTGTCCCTTTGCATGCAAATGTTTTTCTTGAATCTGTTTTATGCTGTTGCCAAGAAGCACTTTCTTCTTCTTGAACAAGTGTGCATATGTTGGACTAAATATGCTGAGAGGTTGATTTGGAAATGAGATTCAGGAAACTAAGCCCAAGTCCCATGGAATCTTAACATACGGGCCCTGAGTTTGAGAGGGCCCCAGTGTAGGATGGTGACTATTTAATTCACAGATGGAAAACAATATACCTGTTTGAAGTTTTGTTATATCCAATATTTTTCTTTGTTTACTATAAAATAATTATCGCATAGTCAGAGGAAATATAGAAAGGATGACGTCCGGATAGCCAAGTGGGTAATGTGTTCTTTGATGAAAGCCATTATGGGTCAATTCTCCATTGGAAATCGTTAGGTGTGAAATGAACTCAGCCATTGAATCACCTTTAAAATATTGCTACAGAGGTAAGGGCTGAGTTGGTATTTTCACCTGGGCCCCCTTTGGTAGATGGCCAGCTCTGGAAATGAGATATTAATGAAGACATTTTTCATTTATTATGTTCCTAGTGGTCTTGTACCCAGCTTATAAATGTAAATTTCAGCATAGTAATTCTAAAATTAAACAAGAATTTAGTAAACAAAAAGTTTATGATAATCATAAGGGAGAAAGTCCACTGTTATGAAGAAGTGACTGTAATGCATAGTTAGAGCAGTGTTACTGAACTTTAACAAGACTGCAGAGCAACAAAAAGAATTAACTACAACACAAAAAACTATGTGAGATTTCTTGCTAGAACATCTGCTATTAAAAGCTTACTGCATTAAGCAAAATTATAGTTTATTAAGTGTTTTCTGTTCAACTTTCTCCAATTCACGTCAATAATCACATATAATTAAATTAAACCTTGGAGCACCTGACACATATTCATGGTTTTCCATTGAACACCTGTTAATTTACATTATTGAAAATATCATTGACAGCATACCATTGATAATATTTTTGAATATCTAAAATGAGTGTGAAGAGGAAAGCAAGGAGAACCCTGGAAAACTTGGTCACCTGACAGCACCATTTAATAGCATTCTCTACCACCTGGTGGAAGATGCTATTAGACAATATATTATCTATAATGAACAAGAGAGGGAAGAATAAAGGAAAAAATTACCTATTTTAGCTACATTGACTATGACTATAAGCCTGTCCATGTTAGTACCCTAAAAGCTGTCTTTTGATGTGTGGTAGGGGGTGTATGCACCATGACTCTACTTCCCTAATCAATTACTTTTGCCTATGGTTCGTGGAAAAACTTAATTCTAGTATCAATTCGTTCATTTATTTACTTGATCTTTCTCACAGCATGAGAACGGCCTATGTAACATGGAGGATGTATTGTATTGGCTACATCATCTCTGAACATGCTTTGTCTAAACTTATTTTGTAAATTTATCCTTTGTTGAAATCATAGCAATTCTTTGTAAAAAGTATAGCCTTTCATTGCCTCTTTCTGAGTTTTGAAAACAACACTTGTCAGCAGGGTCCCATACACTAGATGCGTACTCAAGGTGAGACATACCAATGCAAAATAACATTGCTCGCAAACTTTTTCTTAGGACCAAACGTCTATTCTCTTAATGATTGCCTCTAAACTTTGAAATGATAATACTCATAGTAGGGTTACTTGGTTCATTTTGTTATTTAAATGAAGAAAATCAGAAATATTGTAACTTCTTTGGCAATAGAGGAGCAAATCAGTGAGCTAAGTGCCCCAAGAATTATTCTTGCCACCCAAATATGGAGGAAATTAGAGTGAGCTAAGGTTGTAAGTATGGTCGCAGACTCTCCCATATTCACCGGAATACTTCCTAATCTTGGCATCTTTCTCTTGGTTTTCCTCAAAATTATGAGAATTTCATGTAAAACACATCATAATGTTAATTTCTGAATAAGTTAGTGCCCATAGTTAAAGGAAAGAGTTTTTCTAAATGATCATCTACATACTATTGTAAGTATATTACTTTTGGAGAATTGGTATTAAATTAACCTAAAAGAATTCTCTTGTTTATTATATGTATGAATTAACTTTCATCTCCAAGTGCTCCAAAAAAATTTAGATTCTCTATGGAAGCACGTTGTAAGTTGTTATGCCTCCTTTCTAAAAATAATTTACTTATCACTGATCAGCAACCTATTCTTATGTGTGGCTGTCTACTGTTGTCAGTTTTGAAAAGTCCTCTTTGATCATTTACTTCCAAGCAATAATAGAATAGCTTGTTATTTTGTTCACATAGAATTTCCTATGATTGTTTTACAAGTGGATTGAGCTAGCCTTTTAACCAAATCTTAAAGAGTCAACAACCTATGTGATGGGTGCTGCATACAGTTTTCTTCATCTGCAAAGTATCTGGATAAAAGGAGGGAAATTACTGCTGTGGTAATTTCATGGTAAAGCATTTTTTAGGCAAAAGGAAGTTAGGAGTTTGACTCCCGGAGCATAATGTAATTTAATCACTTTGCATTTGGGGTCTTCAACTTTTTTATGCACTTCCCTCCTTGTTGTATATTTCAAAACACTTTACTAGTGCTCCATTCCCTAAAAATGAAAATTTGAAGCAAAGAAATGATAAAAAATTTTGTTGAAATAGGATTATTTTCTTAATTTTTCACTTTTACAACTGGCTCTGGAAAAGGAAGGATAGTTGATTTTTGAGCTTGGAGAGGTATTTTTGCTCCCTACCACTGGATTTTAAAGCTTTGAGTACTATTCTCTTCACTGGTAACATTCAAACTATTCTTGGAACAGTCCAATGCTATCATCATAGGCAAGCTAACTTGATATTTTATCATAGAAGTGATTTTCCAATTAGATAAAATAGAAAGTTCCCGAGTTTTAACAACGAGACAATTAAAACTGCTATCAAGATAGAGAGTTACTGGTAGTATTATTTACAGATTTCTGAATAAATCTCTCTTTGTAACTTATTTAAGATATCTTGATAACTTTTTCAGCCCCTTATGTCATCCAACATCTTTTGCGCTTGTCTTACCCTACCTTGCATCCTACCTTCAAATAATTATTTCAGAAATTCCTATCCTCTTTATATTTTACTCACCCATTACTTGGTTAATGTGTACTTATGAATAGTAGTGGGAAATAAATAAATGAGCAACCAATACAGTATATAAAAGGTTTTCTCACCACAGTAGCAATACTATCTTAGTGAAAGATCTTACCCTCTCTCTTTTTCCTAAAATGACAGTGTTATTCAAAGGAAAAGGGAAAAAGAGATTCCAAGAAACATTTACTGAGATTGCATTTGTAATTCCAAGATAAAATCTCAATCTATGAGACACGTCTTGTGGTAAACACAAGAAAAAAAATGTGGTGAATCTTAGGGAGCAACATCCAATAAAGCATAATATTTTTTTAAGGATGAAGAAAGGTGTTTTAACTTAACATGTTAAAGCCATGTGGCTGAATCCCAAGAAATAACAAGTGTGAAAAATAGCAACATGACTGGAGCTTGAACCCAGGTCTCCCATTTTCTGGGCAAGTATTCTAACCACTGAACTACCATTCCATGTTAACTTTACACACTAAAAACGACTTTCCTCATCCTTGTGATTTCCTTTGGGGGGTTAACCTCATAAGACTGCTTTGTTAATTCTGTGGATCTATGAGCCCATCTGGCAGTAGTTCGTGCCACTATGTGGAGGCTGCCTGCTTTCCTCACATAAGCATCCCTTAACAGTGTGGAAGAGATGCAGCATCATACTAGAATAGATGCCTGGAAAGTGAGACACATGTGTTTGAGTCCCAGTCATGTTGTTATTTTTCACTCTTGTCATCCCTTGTTATTCTTTTTTAAATTCAGAGTAAAATTCTTTTTTCTATAGAGGAAAAAGTACTGTGATACTCTCATGGCTTATTCATACTATTTAATAATGTGGAATGTGGCATACTTGTGCGGGACATTTGAGCATTATTGCTCAAATGTCCCGCAAATTAGCCAATATTGGTGACAATATTGTTCTCATCTTACTGAACAGATTGCCCAATATTGGTCTGCTTTCATGTGCCAATTATTGGCCAATTTATTGGCCAATAAATTGACCATGTCATATGGACTTTTTGAGTCTTGTGTATGTGTATTCATGTACGATATTAGCACAGTTAAAATTTGATATTTCTGGTCATAAGCACCACTTAACCTATCATTTTATGCATATATTATATTTATTATCCATTAAACTTCAGGATGTGTATCTTAAAGAATAGGAAATTAGGTTGGGGATGAAAATAAAATTAAAATGCAATGAAGAATCTATTGAAAAAATTATAAGAAATTGACAAGCCATCTGGGTATGGCATAAATATTCATGAGAACCCACACTTGAAGATGAATCTATCATACCTTTGAAGTCATTGGGAAGTGAAAAGGCAAGTGAGTAGTGAGTGGGTTAAGAATTTTGTTGACAGATGAATAAATAGAAGATATAGCTATCATAATCTAAAGAAAGTTACATATTTGTTGTATTCCATAATGAAATGATGCTGTATGCATGATATGTCATAAATTAATATTATTCTTCCTCAGTAAATTTCATGTTTGAAATTTTTACATACCCCTACTATGACCTTTTTGATAGTACTAATTATGGTTTAAAGCAGTTACAATCCATTATTAATGATGAATAATGTTATGAATAGTATGAAACTGAAAACTCATTCATGTTTAATAATGCAACACTATCATGTAATTCAGGTTTTATTTAAGTTCAATAATTAGTATAGGATTTACACAAAACTTCCTTTCTTTCAAATGTAACAAATGTTTTAACTCAATGATGTGATATTGTATGCTAATATTATACTAAGTTCTCTGATAATTAATTAAAAACGTAATTTACCGAGGCTTTCCATAAACTTTATATAAAAATCCTTTTTCATTAGGATTATTTTTTCATTCACAAGGTTGTAACATAAATGATATATTAATGATGAAATTACCTACCATCAAATTCTTGAAAAATGTAATGATCTCTGAGTGTCTACTTCCTTAATTAATTATCTCTCTTCAAAAATCTGTATCCATCAATAACATATTCAGCTAATGAAACTATATACATTTACTCATACAAGGGATACTATCATCATGTAATCCTATATCTGATGGGAATCATGCTATTGGAAATATGTTGAGGAAATATTGAGAGCTCCAAAAATGTTTGAGTGACAGTGTTTTATGTAACTTTCAAAACTTGGCATGGAAATCGCTCACAGTAGCTTTACATTTCATGAAAACACTTTTTGTGTAAGGGTCCAACATCCAATGTTCTCTACCTGAGGTATTTATTTATTATAAAACTAGTACTCAATATTTTGAAACTTCAGTACGTCGCTATAAGTTTCCCATGGTCAGCTATGATAAATATTGAGATTATGGCATTGGAAAACAACTCTATCTCAGATCTGAGTAAACATTATTTTAACAGTCATACTTTCATATCTTCATAATACGTATGAAAGGGAAATTTTAATATGTATATTATAAGCGAAGTGAAAACTAAAATCTCAATCCTTTTATAAATGACTGCCCTTAGAAGGTCTTGAACGGTAAATTCAGCGACAAAAACATCGAAAGAGTTTTTGGGTACCATTATGAATATTTGAATGAAAGGCATTAGAAATTCTAGGTAATTCTTCACTTCTAAAACAGATGGCGCTCTATGAAACCATAAAGTTTGAGGAACTTCCGCGTGATGTCGCGATCCAAAGAAAAGGCGCGGGTGCTACTTGAAGACAGGCGCACAGTTCGGATTTGGATACACGCTCGCTCGGTTAAATCAGTAAACCAAACAAGCACTTGAGATTGTGACTCCGAGGTGACAGAATTAAAGACATCGAGGGACATGGCCCTAAGGAAGTAAGGCTCTGGTTCTCTTATTCTTCCATAGGTGTT
Organism: Ladona fulva; assembly: GCA_000376725.2. Classification (NCBI taxonomy): domain Eukaryota; kingdom Metazoa; phylum Arthropoda; class Insecta; order Odonata; family Libellulidae; genus Ladona; species Ladona fulva. The sequence goes on along the minus strand of KZ308137.1, from coordinate 417,814 downwards.
GCTAAATTGTGAATTTTACTTTGTGTGCTTCAACATTAACACCCGGAAGTGTTGAATGAACTTGAAATTGCTGTGACCGCTTGAAAGGTTGCAAAAGTACGTAAATGAACTGATTCTAATTTACTATCTCGTGGAATGTTTGCCTATATTAGTGGTGATGATTTTGGATTTATGCCAACGCTGTTTGTTGTAGCTACTTGTTTATGCCAACGCTATTTGTTGTTATTTTTAGTTACGAACTTAGTGTTCATGATCGAATTTCGTGTTTGTGCGTGTTTAAAATTCCATAATGAAACTGGTAATTAATCCTTGCGATAAATATCTAACAAAAGATACGTAGGGTTGAATTAAAAGGTAGCGTTTGCGAGCAACTTTGCTGCGTTGGTGAATTAAAATGTAATTACTTAGTTGCGCAGGTAAATTCGCGATGTGGCTGACGATTCGATATTAAGAGTGCATTGACGCGATGCGGTAACATTGATGAGGTGACATTCTTCCGCGATTGATCCCCATTTCGTAGAATAGCATCCTTGCCAGGAATTTTCGCGGAGAAGGGTCCCGCTTCCTCGAGGAAGAGGTCGTCCGGGAAGGAAATGACTTTAGCCGATCACTATGACTTTGGCGGATGGCGCTTCGCAGGTCGTCCGCGTTCCCTTGGAGATCGTTTTCACGCGTGCTGGAGATGCATCCATGGGGGAAAACCCGTCCGTTTGGCCGGCGTAAGATTCACCGGACCATGCCGCACCGTGGACGGCGTGATTTAAGGCGAGTGACCTTCGATTGAACTCGCCCTCGGTGAACGACCGCTCGGGCACACGCACGCGTAACCGTCAATAAACATAAGAGAGTAGTCCGAGAGGTGTGGGCCGCGGAGTAATTCCCTTTAAGGATAATGATTAAAGCAAGGCGGAAAGGCAGCTCTCATCGATGCGCTCCGGAGTGCACCTTTTAGTCACCTTGACCGTCCCTCTCACGAATCGCGGAGGCTTTAATGGGTGGTGGCGGAATCTTCCCTTGAGGAGATTTTAATGACCGGTGATGGCGATCTTCTCTCGGGACCTTAATTAGGGAGTCGATATTGAAAGTGAGTTGATGAGAGGAATTCTTGGGTTGTGTTTTTGAATGATTGTGCATTGTAACCATCCCTATTCTTTTGGTTGACGGTTTCACTAATGATTTCGATGAACAAAGAAAATGATGGTTTACGAATTAATTAATCAACGCAATTCATTGATTACATATTAATTTTTTAATATCAATTTTTTTGGATTCTTATTTATTTCTTGAGGATAAAATATGTGATTTATCAATTTCAAGTTCGGTGGAAAGCAAAAAAAAAATGCTTTCGCGGATTTTTTAATTCGTTTAGTAAATAATTTGCTATAGATGCCTTATTTTTGGGCATTACATAGTGACTTCTGCTATTGGAGATTTGGCTTGCTTCCCATTCGGCTCTAGATATTAGAGACGTACACTAAGAATTCTAACGTGCTTCAATGCAGAGCTTAAGTTTTTATATGAGAAATCATGAATTTACATCAAACAGTATGTTAGTGTAAGTAATAATTGGTGGCAATCAACGATGGAAAATTCGTAGAGTACATGCGGAACAACGAGAACATATTTGTTGCTTACTCGGTTGCTCTGAAAGAGTTAAAGAAAGATTTCACATATCCAATTTTAAGTTATTTTTTTTAAGAATTAGTAAAATCGATGCCGCATCAAATAAAGTTTATGAGTGACATTATCGTTCAATTTGCAGTAACGTGATAGATATTCAATTATGTAAGGTCCCTTATTAGCATAACACTAGCGAATAACCCTCGGCAAAACTCAGAGTTTTTGCGGTCTTCGCTTACGTCAGTGGTTCCTTCCCATGAATTAACATCAGCCAAATAAACCCAAGCATTTTCCCTCCTTTTTCACTCATAAATGGTACAGTCAGTTTTTCTAATCGTGCGAAGTTAGTTCCTTCCACCTTGAGAATCTGTTTGTGGATTTATTCACATTTACGCGCTAAAGATATATTTTAGCTCTTTGGAAAGTAAAAAATTGGTACGATTTCCTGGTGGATATGTTCATGACTAGAATGGAAAATATAAGTTGGGTCGGTGGAAAAATATACACAGAGGCACTATAGAGGGAGAGGGTTTTAACAGAAATAGCTAGGCATCGACTGAGGAAATGAGTGGATCAAATACTGAGAGGAGAGGGATTGCTGAAGAATGTAATAGAAGGTAGAATGCAAGAGAAAAGGCAGAGGGGAAGACAAAAAGATGTTAGATGACATAAAATGTGGGTTAGGTTATCAAGAGTCGAAAGAAATAGCATTGAATAGGGAATATATAAGCACATGAACCTACAGAAAGATAGAACTCGTATATATGTAACATTTATTTAAAGATTGCGTACTTTCCGATCTTTGAATTTTCAGTCCTGATCGTTTATTGTTACATGGAATCTATATATATTTTTATTTTAAGTTTCCACCGACGCTGTAGAAGTTAGTTTCACCTTTATGACTTCCTGTGTTTACTTTTCCGTTCATTCATCAGTATTTAGTTGTAATATTCAATTGCTGTAATGCAATCAATCCATTGAGATTATTTAACCTCCCTTCAATGCAGCAATAGTTAGTCGCTCGACGAAGTACCTAATTTCTAACGGTAATCATAAATTTGTTAATAACTCGTAGGTCGACTATTTGTAGAATATCAATACTGGAATACACGAACTAACACTAGATCATTGTAAATTAATTGGTAAACATGTATGCAGGGAATGGGTTAGTGAAAACATTGAAGTTATGTATAAATATCTTTTCTTCGACTATGCTTCTATATGCGGTAGATTCTTGATTTATTCCCCAGCAATATACTACCTAAGACCACAAAAAACTATTTTGACTAGTGAAAATCATTACTACTTCCAGCAAGTTTCTGAACGATTGATATTCATAATTATTTCTCTCGATAATTAAATCTTTAATTGATACTCGATCTATTCTTATAATATCAAACGTTTTTCTTTTTTCCAGCATGCAGTTCTCATTTATATTTTCTATCTTAATCATTTACTATCATTTTCATTTCTCTATTTTATCTTTCTGTCATCTATTCAGTATCCTTCCCTATTTCATCGTGTTTCAAGACCGTCTTTCACCCATTCGTTGAAATTATTTTCCTCGGACCATTAAGCATCTCGATGATGAACAATTAACATCTAGATGTGTTTCTATCTTCATTCTACTATTTGAATGTTTGTGATAGTCCCTCGCCAACTTTATTTCCTACTTTACAAGAAACTGGACTTGATGCACCATTACCGAACTTTCTTCTCTTTAAGAATATATAGTAAATAAAAAAAGTCACTCAGACTATTCTTCATCCACAACTAGATCCAAATGCTTGTATTCCGTGAAATTCTGAATTCATTGTAGTGGAATAAGCGACATTTAAATGTAGAACCACAGAAAGAGTTTTGTTTCGTTTAAGAAATAATTACGTGAATTTGGAGATGATCATTTTTTCTTGTGTCTTTGAGGAAAGCTGGTGTAAATAGGAGGTTATTCAAGATTATGGGAGTGATCGGTCTCATCTTGAGTTAGCAAAACAAGCATGTCACTTAGAACATGGAGCTCAAGCTAAAAATCATAGCCGTGTTTCTACGATAACTATACGTTTATTGGATTATTCGCTAGAAAATTTCATTTTCACATTTAGTTGGGTTGGGAAAAGAGACACTAATATTGCTGTTTATTTAAGATAGCTCCTTGACAAGTTTCTAGATCCATCCCTGATCAGCAGAAAATTTTAGGTATTAGTGAATGACATGCATTTTAAGGAAAGAGAAAACTCGATGATCCATCGACCCTAAATCTAAAATAGCCGAAAAGGTCGACAAGGAAAGTGTTGAACCGATTTGAAAGTCATCCTGACTTTAGAGAGAAAAGAACAGGATTTATCGGGAATATTCCCCTACAACTTCATGAATCACTTCAGCCAGTGAATGAGCATTTTCCGCTTGTATGTTATTAAAATCAGGTCAAATTTACCAGAAAATGCTTGTGTAAAGGAAACAAATCCACTGTCACGCGTTCGTCCGGAAGATACTAACTTTCCTCAAGTTTCTTTCTCACCGGTAATCCCTCTACAAAATCATAATTTATGAAATCGCATCAGAGGTTTATTTCATTCCGTTATCAATTCTTCCGACGGTTAAGAAATTCAGGGGATCCCAAAATGTATGCAACTATTTCCGCAAAGGATGTGGTTCACTGCTAGCTGAAACGTGAAATACTGAATAGGAGAGCGGAATTCAGTTGCTAAAAAATTATATTTTATCCTGTAAAAGACATGATAATATCTACCTGCCTACCGTATACTCTCCAGAAAACCTTACGGTTAAGGGATTTCTATAGAATCAAACATTGTAAGTAGCTTTACCATACTCTAATGGTAAGAAACTTGAACTTGTTGGACTGTTACTATGACTATGACGACGACTTTATTTAGCCTAAAACCGGGAAGGAACCGGAAAGTTGGCGTAAAACTAAGTTTGAGTTTATTTCACATGCTTTGAGCACACCAAGGCCTGGTATTATAATATATACTTAAAATGGACTTTACCTAAAGTTCACTTTAAGGTCTGGTATTGTAATGTTTTGCTAGAGTTGAAGCGAAGATTATATTAAATCTCCTATATATATGATAAATTGGCATGGAGAAGCACAATAATCTTCACTTTAATCGTAAAATATGTAATACTGGGCTCTAAAGTGAACTTAAGTTAATGTCCATTTTAAGTATATATTATACTACCAGGCCCAAGCATAGAGATTTTCTACTCAATAAACATTTGTATTCAAATTATTTATATTATTTAAATCTCAAAACGGATATGATAGGCCTTATTATAAGGGTATTTTTCTGTTCATTTATCTTGTTTGACGGAATTCTCCCTCACTTCGAAGATGATATCCTTGTGATAGCTGTGTAAGAAAAACTACTCTTAAACAAAAGGTGTGAAAAACGTCAAGCGATTATTTCTTCATTGGTGCCCTAAGGCGTTCAAATATTATCGATAACACCAACAAAATGCAGCTTTGGACTTCTATGCTTCATTTAAAGAAATAACAAATGTGGATGGAAGCGTGAACACTAGTTACTAAAATTACATTTTACCGTGACGTGCATAATTGATGTATCCAATAAAATGAGCGGGAATTAATTTCGGTTCCTGGTTTAAAGTGGAAGAAAGCTTAGAACTTTAGCTGAATTTTTTGATGGCCTCATATCAAGGTTTTTTATGATCATCGGTGGAAATCGACATTTCTTATAAATGCCTGCAATTTTGGCTTTTGATTTTGATTTGATTTTTTCCTGTTCTTCTTATCTTAATTAATAAATATAATTTATTCCCTCGTTAAATAGCTGATAATATCATAGTTGGTGATCATCAGCTGGTCCTTTTTGCTTGGGCTTCATATTCTCTGGGACGTTAAATTAACATAGGGGCAAAAAATTTACACAAGCCGTATTAAATTAAAAGGATCTGGTTATAAAATTCCGCTTCATATAAAAATGCTTCAATAGATAATAAATGCACATAGTGGTGTATTTTTGCATTATGTAACATGTGTTTTCAAATGCATCACGATATGAGTTGGAATTAACCGAAGAGATAAGGATGGAATAAGGAAGGTTGAATTTATTGTACTTAATGAATGAATAATTTATGCTTATCTACTCGCAACACTCTGGATCGTGAATTTTAGAAAAAGAACGAGTTTAAATTAATTTTATCATCAAAAACGAATTTTAAGTAGGCATAGTTCATTTTTTTGCCCTCAGTTTCATTGCTCCACCTTAGTGTTTTATGTCGTGCTAAAATCCTCTCGGATTAACTTGAGCAAAGCTTCTGAATTATTGGAGAATTGATGAAGCAAATTTTTCGGTTCCCAAGGGACGAGTCAAGACTTGGAATTAGACAACATTTCGAATTACTGGGAATTCTGGAATCATCGAACTGGGAATCTATAGAAGTTAGAAGATTTAAATAAAGGATTAATGTAGTGGATACATTTAGAGAAGGCGCGTTCAGAGGTGATGCAGCCGATACAATACCCATCCAATCCCGTGTTATATAGGCCGTTTCGATACTGCGAAAAATATCAGGGATATAGATGCTAATCTAATCGATTCAAAAACTTATTTTTTCCGCGAACGATACACGAAAGTAATCGATCAGGGAAATAGAGTACCCTGCAAGCACCATGCCGAAAGGTGGCTTGCAGGGTACTTACTTATTTATTTATTAGTAATACATCAAAATACAGCACTAAGCAAATTATGGTTGACGATCAACAATAATGATAATAAAATCGATCTACAAATTTAAACAATGATATAAATATTAAAACAATAACAAAATTAAATATCAGCATTACAGAGATCCAAATCAGTCTCTTGTAACCATTATTACAATTGATTTTAGAGGTAAATAAAATGCATCGAAGTTTTTTATTGGAAGATAAAGAGTTGAAATTTGAGGGTATGCGGAAGAAGAGTGACCGTTTTATTATTGACATACGTTGAGTCTTCAGAGAGAAGCTAGTTTAGTAGAAGAAGTATTTTTTTGGAAGAGAGGCGAATTGTTTTTCAAGGGACACGGAGAGAGAAAAGAGAGAGTAGGAAAGTGGAATCTACCTTGTTGTTGATAATATTTTATAGGAAAGCAATGTCGGAAAAAGTACGAGAGGTTTTAATAGAGATAAAATTAAGATAATTACCTGCATACACATAGACGTTATCTGATTCAGAATTAGCATAGTTTTACGTTACACATCCCATAAGGGTTAGGTGTAGGGAAGAGACTTGATAGTCTCAGTCTCGCCCGAATAAAGACGCATGATTATTGTTGTGTGTATTTGCAGATGAAATAAAGAATTCCAAATTGGCAGCCGCAAGAGCCCTTCCAGAAGGAGAAAGGTATCGGAATTCAACGTTGCTGACCAAGGGCGCTCAAGAAGGCCGTCATGGATTCGAAGCGCCGTCAACAGCAGCAGCAACAGCAGCAGCTCTGCGTGCAGGTGAGTGCGAATCGATGGACAGGGTTTCGACTCCGCGACCCCCTTCAAGGATGGACGCCTTGAGGAAGGTCACCTCCTCTGTCACGTTCACGCGAAAGAGGGGAGAGAGGCCATCAACGCCTCCGACGAAGGACAGCACGTGCCCCGCAGTATCTTCCGAGATTATCAAAAGCAGTGTTTTTCCTGAGGGAAAGCGCGACCGTCGCGGTAGCACGTCCGTACGATTCTTTGAGCGAAACAATGATCTCGATGATTCGTTGGGACCGATCTCGGAGTTGACCGCGGTGATCAACCCTCGCACACATCCGACCTATTTTTTGCAGAAAAACGTGGGCGTGTCGTCGTAAAAAACCGTCCGCCTCAGAGTACGGTATTTAAATGCTGGGTGAGAAGTTTTTGGGTTCCGCAACGTCATCTTGTCACTATTGTCTTCGGCAGCGTTTCTTGAAGAGTGGAACAATTGGGGGTCCCCGAGGTGTTCTTAAATTCTGAGCAAGAAAAATATGATGGGTACTCTATTTCGTAATCCATTATGGAATGGTACTAAAAACACTAGAACGCCAAAATATCACCCGAGCTCGTACTCTGGTCATTGAGGGGCTCTCGGATAGCCAAGTGGGCAATACGTTCGATTTTGGTGAGAGCAGTCACGGGTTCGATTCCCGGTGGGAACCTACCTCACCTGTCGAAGCAGTTTTGACAATAATACTAATACTCCGGTCATAGATTCGATAGGTTCGCAGTTGTGGTTCAAGACATAAGTAAATTCTTTTTCAGAGTTTACCTTTCTTTAGTTCTTGCAAACCAGTAATCAGGGATCCAGAACGAAATGTCATCCTCTTTAATTTCACCAATGAGGAATCGTAGCTGAATCGCAGTTGAATCGCAGCTGATAGGACTTTGAGGCTATGTAACCACGTTCTCAAGGGTAGTCAATCGAGTGTCAAAGAGGTGGCTTATTTCTTGCGAGTTCGTTGTTTTTGAGTTTGTTGAATATTGTTGTGCCGTATGGAATCCACACGAGAAGTGTCTAATCTTGGAGCTAGAGCGCGTACAACTCAGAGCGGCTCGTTTCGTTAAGGGAGATTATAGTTTCTATAGCAGTGTATCAATGATGTATCAGTGAAATGATCAAAACCCTCGACTGGTAATCTCTTTAGGATAAAAGAAACGAGGGTAGGCACAAGTTATTCCAGAAATTTTAGCGCTGGTTTGCACGACGAAACACGCCTAATAAATCAGAAATAGATTTTTAGAGGATTCAAGAGCAGAGTAGATCCATAATTAAGAATTTACTTACTTTCAGCATCGCCTCCTGAAGAATTAATTAAAATTTATATTTATTCACCTAATTCTGAATATAATTGTGCAAATTTCTCTAACATTTCTCAGCTTGTAGGATTCAAAGGGTAGATCTACTGGTTTTAATTAATTTTCTTCACGTTCGTGCGTTATTAATTAAATCCCTCGTTATGTAAGGAACTGAGTCCAGCGGAAATCATCCTCTTAAAATGACACGAATTGATTCGTTCTGCTGTATACTTTTCATGTCACAATATTTAATTTGCGATGACTCCATTCCTGTAATTTTCTCTGAACATTTAGCTCTTTTTAATCAGCCAGCTTCGCTAAGAGTCTGCCAATCCTCGTTCGTGGTTTTCCGAGTCTTCGCGAAGCAATAGGCTCACTCAATGATGAACGCAATCCTTTCAGAGATAATAGCCCTATCTTTGTAAGAGCTTCGATGCCAGCTGATTATTATCCGAGGTTGATCGAATGCATTCATTCGGTTTCGCCGCTAATGACGGCGGCGGCAGCTTCCTGCTTTTGTTGCGCTATCTCTTGCTTGATTCGCCATCATTACGCCCAGATTCCCTTCGCTGTTACAAAATGAACTTGAACTCACTTGAGGCGCAAATGGCTGTTCATTGTGCGACATCGAGGATCCATTCCTGTCTTCAACGACTTGACTCCAATGCTTGATTCGAGGAAAACGTTTTCAATAGCTTTTGTCTTTACAAATTTCGCTCAATGGATTTTGTGAATCACGAAATGGCTGTATTTAGTCGACCATTTATTTGTACCGAATAATTTCGAAGATTCCTCATTACCAATAAGCAACCAAATGTATTGAGTGCAGCTTTTAAAGTCGCCAAACATTTGACTAAATATTCCTAAAGAATGTGACGATAACTCCATAAAATCTGCGAAGAATAAATGTTTTATTCCGCTCTTGAAAATATATAAAAACTGTTGTATATTACATGTGTATAAATTTAGAATAAGACTATTCTTCTCTTATTCTTAATCCATGGGGTGGATTCCCTGCAGGTGAGAAGATCAGATTACCAATGGAAGTTTCCCGACAAATTCATCGAATCAAAATTTTTAGAAGTTGAAAACGTCATTCCGGTAAACAACGAGTGCGATCTCTGAGAGGTGACGACCAAGCGTTACAAGGAAATAATCGCTAAAACAGATAGTTCCTTCCAGTCGTTCTTCCGCAGAGCATTAAAGAAGAGAACAGGATTAGGGTAGACCTTTGGTGTCGATACACCCCCTGACATACGCCAGTGGCGGCTTGCGGGGTATGAATCTAAATCTGTACGAATCCTATTTACATTGAAAATTCCGTTATTTAGAGAGAATAATTAAAGTAAAGAAATAATAATATTTATGAAGCTGTTTATGACATAAAAAGAAATAATTAAAGTTGAAATATTTTTAAAATTATTACTTCCATCGAGGAGAAGCTGTGCTATGCCTAAATTTCCCTAGATACCGTTTGAGTATATTTTTGTTATTACTCGAAATAATACTAATTACCATAAACATTATCATTACGCCAGAAACTTAATTACTATTAATACAGTGATCTAACTTAAACTTAATACAATGATCTATATCATTGCATATTAGAGAAAATTCGATATTACTAAACAAAATCTCCTGAATGAATAGAAGCGTTTTAAAGTAGAGATGCTTTTAAAAATCAGCGATTATGTTGCATTTGATTATTTGATTAATATGTCTTTGAAACAGACAGGAAAAAGTATTGGAATTAAGGTAGAATCTGTAAGACCAATGCGAGAAAAGAACAGAATGAAGGGAGATGATTAGTTGCGACAACGGTAACTTATGTAGCTGTTTTAGGCGTTAGGAGTGAGCCGAAGAATAGATTCAGTACTGGCCGAGCACTAAGAGCTCTCAGATAGGGCGTCAAGGTATCTACGAAGAGGTTATTGTCATGTTCCGGGAAGGAATTTCAACGCCCGCATATACGGGCTGTTATCTCCGAATGTACCGCTTAGCCATTGTTGGAAGTGGGCCATAGTGCTCAGGATACGTCAACCTTTTGTCACCGTTCTTAGCAAAGTTTGAGAGGTTAAACTTTCGATTGGCTGGTGTCAATCTTTGTCAGCAAGTGAGGACTCCTGCAGAGTTGTTCCTTCTGTGGAGACTTTTCTTTTGGGTGTACCATTCTTCCATAGAGACAATGGAGGTTCTAAAATTCGTTTCCCTAAACAATCGTCTCCTCTCATGTTTCATAGACTCGTTCCGCATTCTTCCACACTCGAGTCATGAATGCTTCGACGTCAGATTTTCATGCTTGCCTTCCGCGTCCACTGTGGTACTGAAAATAAATTAATTAAACTTTAGCGATGTAATCAATTATTTTTTTGACATCCATAAGAACAGGACGACAAATTAAGCATATAGAAACTCTAATTAATTCCAAAAAGGTAATTTTTATGGAGCGAAACATGGCTGTTATTATTTAAGAAATAATAAATGCATTATAAGGTACTGAAGAGCATTGCTGAGAAATTAACGGTATATTAGAGTTAGGAATGTCTTGTTAATGAGTAAGGTAGGAAATAGAAGAGAGCTAGTGAAAAGGATCATCGCTATGAAGACAAAATGCATTGGGAACGTAGCAAAGGAGAAAAAGAAGCATGATGGAAGGAAGGGAGAAGAAAGAATAAAGATAAAGATGGTAGGCAGTTTGAAAATAAAGGATTTGAAGCAAAATGAGTATAGCCAGAGCCAAGCAGTCCTATGGGTGCAAAGGGTGCATCGCACCCGGGCGGTGATAGAAAATTAGCCAACCATTATGATCATTACAACATTTTTTTTTGAGTGATACTCCCGAATTATCTAGAAAAGGTTACGATACGAAATTAAAAATAGGAAATTGGATTGGTTTAGAGGAAAGAATTAAGGATAGCTCAAGACGAGAAAGGGATATATGTGCTGTGAATTAATCGAGGAATTGGAATCTGCAAAAGATTTTCTGGAACCAAAAATAAATAAGAATAAATCCTCTTCAGGTTTTGGAATATATATTTACTACAGATTTGATCGGAATTTTTTCTTACTTTCAAGCTTTGCGTATTTTATTGACACTTCCAGAGACTGCAGAAGTAATAGTAGATCCATAATTAAGAATTTACTTACTTTCAGCATCGCCTCCTGAAGAATTAATTAAAATTTATATTTATTCACCTAATTCTGAATATAATTGTGCAAATTTCTCTAACATTTCTCAGCTTGTAGGATTCAAAGGGTAGATCTACTGGTTTTAATTAATTTTCTTCACGTTCGTGCGTTATTAATTAAATCCCTCGTTATGTAAGGAACTGAGTCCAGCGGAAATCATCCTCTTAAAATGACACGAATTGATTCGTTCTGCTGTATACTTTTCATGTCACAATATTTAATTTGCGATGACTCCATTCCTGTAATTTTCTCTGAACATTTAGCTCTTTTTAATCAGCCAGCTTCGCTAAGAGTCTGCCAATCCTCGTTCGTGGTTTTCCGAGTCTTCGCGAAGCAATAGGCTCACTCAATGATGAACGCAATCCTTTCAGAGATAATAGCCCTATCTTTGTAAGAGCTTCGATGCCAGCTGATTATTATCCGAGGTTGATCGAATGCATTCATTCGGTTTCGCCGCTAATGACGGCGGCGGCAGCTTCCTGCTTTTGTTGCGCTATCTCTTGCTTGATTCGCCATCATTACGCCCAGATTCCCTTCGCTGTTACAAAATGAACTTGAACTCACTTGAGGCGCAAATGGCTGTTCATTGTGCGACATCGAGGATCCATTCCTGTCTTCAACGACTTGACTCCAATGCTTGATTCGAGGAAAACGTTTTCAATAGCTTTTGTCTTTACAAATTTCGCTCAATGGATTTTGTGAATCACGAAATGGCTGTATTTAGTCGACCATTTATTTGTACCGAATAATTTCGAAGATTCCTCATTACCAATAAGCAACCAAATGTATTGAGTGCAGCTTTTAAAGTCGCCAAACATTTGACTAAATATTCCTAAAGAATGTGACGATAACTCCATAAAATCTGCGAAGAATAAATGTTTTATTCCGCTCTTGAAAATATATAAAAACTGTTGTATATTACATGTGTATAAATTTAGAATAAGACTATTCTTCTCTTATTCTTAATCCATGGGGTGGATTCCCTGCAGGTGAGAAGATCAGATTACCAATGGAAGTTTCCCGACAAATTCATCGAATCAAAATTTTTAGAAGTTGAAAACGTCATTCCGGTAAACAACGAGTGCGATCTCTGAGAGGTGACGACCAAGCGTTACAAGGAAATAATCGCTAAAACAGATAGTTNGAAAGGGATATATGTGCTGTGAATTAATCGAGGAATTGGAATCTGCAAAAGATTTTCTGGAACCAAAAATAAATAAGAATAAATCCTCTTCAGGTTTTGGAATATATATTTACTACAGATTTGATCGGAATTTTTTCTTACTTTCAAGCTTTGCGTATTTTATTGACACTTCCAGAGACTGCAGAAGTAATGTGAGCTGTTAACTCGTAATGACCATTCACTACGTTAGGATACAGAATATGCATAATTAATTGTTAACTGATGTTTTGTGACCAATGTAAGCTGGGGAGTGAAGTCGTAACATAATGATTTTTTAAAGTCTTTTACCTGTAAATCGGGAAATCTGTGGCGTTGGTATTTAATTCCTAGGGGCGGCAAATTATGTTCTCACCCGGGCGGTAGATAGGCTGGGTGCGGCTCTGAGTATAGCGTAGGAAGCTGGGGAGAGACCTACTACTACCCTTTATTAATTTCTCCCAGTATTTTTAAAAATGTTTCTCTCGAAGGCAGGTAAGATGAATGATTCATTATAGTTTTACATAGGGGAACTTATTTCTGACGCCTATCATTCAGAATGGTTCATTCTGATCAGTGTTGTATCAATGTTTGTGCTTATGTAAATTTTTCAAATTATATACACTCAATAAAAAGAAATGCTCATCTTTAAAAGTTTATTGAGTCTGGTAAAGATAACGATTAATTTGTATACAGATTATACACTAATAATGTGAGTGCTGTAGCATTTCTCCCAGAGAAAATTTAATACGACCGGTTTCGCTTCTTTACTAAGTATATTTGTTTTGTTATGTATAGTATGATTTATTCCTTGAAGTAAAATCAGAGCAATTCGATCACATTTTGATTGATTTTATTAGCCCTCCGGCGAATTTTAGAAGTTGAATTGCTGAAAGAGAAGAGAGATTAATTAAACCAATTATTTAAATAATTCTACTTTGATTATTTAAAAATAAAGTGTCCAAGTTGAAAAAATGGAAGATTTTGGATTAATCTTTCGAGTTTTTCTGTGGACTTTATCTGCCGGATGAGTATGAAATCTTGAAGGTGATTGATCGAAACTTTCAAGAAAATTCGTTTGGATATGGGTCGTTGACTGCAGTCCGAAGGAACTGCATAATATTGACGAGGGGTAGCCCCTCCATTGGCGTTTGAGACATTCCATCTGGCGAAGGAATTCCTGCAGATTTTTTTTATGGAGACCAAGTCGAGGGAAAAAAATTCGTATAAAAAGCGTAACAAATGTTTTCGGTTGATAGAGTCGCTGTTGGTTAGTACTCGAGAATCATTGAATCATTGCGATATCTTATAATATCAAGTGGCTCGAATGCTCGGTGTTTAGATGTAGATTTAGATTCATACCCCACAAACCGCCAGTAGCGTATGGCAGGGGGTGTATCAACACGAAAGACTTCGCATCTCTAATGCTCCCTCTAATGTTAACACTCCCTACGTCACGCCGAAGAGCAGCTTGCAGGGTATTAATGTAGGTGTAAATTAATTTATAAAAATTCTGTAGGCATACAAAGAAGGCAACACTCGAATTAAGTTTTCTTCTTAAGTTATCAAATTGAAGTTGGTACGTAAGAGAGACGAAAATCTGTCAAAATACTGTAAAACCTCTGCAAATGAACCAAATGCGCTTCAGAATCACCTTTAATAACTGTTGCCTCGCTCTGCCAAAATGCAGTCTTTTTACAGAGCACTTGTGCCTGTTTCCATATCTTGAAGATTCGAATATATTTATTATTTCTTTTAGAATAGGACAAAAATGTATCTTTCATTGTCTTACCTATGTTTCAGTAGCGTTTTTGAATGTGATAATTCGAAAGCTACTGAGGTATGAATGATGCTTAATAATAGCATGCATCGTGGTCACTCGTATTCCAATGTTATCAATACTGTTATCTTTTATAGCACCATTCTGCTGTACCTGCGTTTACTCCTTCCTCTCATAGCATTCTGGCTCAGTAAAGAGAACAAGAGCAAACTAACTCATTCCTCATATTCATGGTAAGCCTCATTCTTTCTTGAATTTGAATTTTAGTGTGTGCGTACAGGCGCAAAAATCCACCAAAACGTTCGACTTCGAACCGTACCGAAAAATTCGTCATCCGAGGTATTTCTGTAGCTTAAAACGCACTGTTGCATGCCATCTAGCGGATTCCAGAATAAAAACGTAACCTGGCATCGTTATTGAAATAAGTACCTAAAACTGCCATTTTTACTTCCGTATGAAATTATGTAAAGCAATTGACCGTAGCCGTACAGTTGACATGTAAAAAATATGACGGAGCCCTCAGGCAAAAACGTTTAAGCAACCCCTGTTACAGTTGTAAATTTCATCCCCATACGCCAGTGAAACACCTGATGCGAGATGGAGTGCAGTGAACCCTAATGACAGAGAGCCCGAAAAGGTTTTTCCACGAGTTCCTCCGATGGTACCCGGAAAGATATGAAAAACGTCTAACGGTCCTGCCTCTAATCTTGTTATCTGATTTGATGGCTGCCCTTTCTATTTTGCCCGTGGGCGTCCACGATACGCCTTCATCGGAAGGGCGAAAAAAAGCCCCTCTCTGAATTGTAGGAGCTCGTCCCATCGTTTCTTTTTCTTATATTCGTCAACTTGTCTATCACTCTTCAACATTATGTCATCGGCTAATCTGTTTCGCCTCCTGTGTTTTGTTAGGATCCGTTCTAAATGGATTCAATTTGTACCTTTCCTTGATACGGAGATGAGGATGAAGACCGAGGAAGATGCATTGAATATGAAGGACTTAAAATTGTGTCTAATTCAATCAGCTGTTTAATTGAGGAATTACGCTTTGAGTAATGAGGAATTTAAGCTGGGTTTATCGTATTGAGATGTAGCCACCGTGTTTCTTTGAATATTAGCCGATGTTTCTCCTTGTGAATATTTAATCAATAGAATTAATTAATGAAAATATATTTTTGAAATAATAAAGATTTAACTGTTTTACAGTGTGATTATAATGCTCCGAGATCATTACGCTCTTATAAGTCAATATGAATCTATCTTAAGACCGCTTACGAACTTAGGAAAAAATACACCACAGCAGGAAAACATCCACAATAAGAGGAGTGTGAAGATCCTGCGAAACCTACTGAAAGTTAACTAAGTTTTAAGGAAAAGGCAAGTTAAATCACATCTGAAAAGCAAACAAAATGGTACATACATATACATTATTTCATAACAAGACCTAACAACTGGATATAAATTGTCATAAAAAATCAGAAAATAATATTATGATATACAACGGTTCCAAAACAGGTTAGTACTAGGTTAGTACTAGGTTACTACTAGTTTAGTTAACATCTTAGTTAGATAGCTAGATATAAATCAAAATTTAAATATTTTTTTCAAAACATTAATTTTCATTCCAAAACATTTTTGACTAGGTAATGTAAAGTGCTAAGAGTGTAATGCTTTAACAAATGTTTTTAAGGGGTTCCCGGATAACCAAGTGGATAGTGCGTTCGCCTTTAGTGAATGTGGTTCTGGGTTCAATTCCCGATTGGGGATCAACAAGCGAAGCGCTTTTAAAAATACTTCTACTAAAGAAGTTTTGAGGTAAAAGTGGTGGCAATTTGCTAACACTAACAAAAATAAACCTTTAAACTTCCAAGCGGAAATGACAATTATCTCGTTTACTTTTGGAGTCTTTACCCTAAAGTTGGAGCTCAAACTCAATATCAATTTTACTGGAGAAATGTTAAAGGTTGACAAAATAAAGGAAATTAATGGTCATTGGTATTGTATTGAAAAGTGATTCATTATTATGAAGTGTTGTAGCAAGTTAATTTCCCGCGGCTCACGAATTCCTCGTCGAAATGCCAATCCCTGGAGGCGTGAGTTTGAGCAGCTCTTGGGGTTCCCGACCTTTTGGTCTCAGTACCCACGTGGCTTTTGTTT
The DNA here is from genome assembly GCA_000376725.2 of Ladona fulva. Taxonomy (NCBI): domain Eukaryota; kingdom Metazoa; phylum Arthropoda; class Insecta; order Odonata; family Libellulidae; genus Ladona; species Ladona fulva. Next base: position 401,131 of record KZ308137.1, on the reverse strand, counting down.
CGGCCCCGTATTCAATATAATGAGAAATAAAGTCTCATACTATTCATTACAATGAGGAATAAATTCTAAAGTCAACCTCGCTCACTCGGTAACATTCATAGATTTGGCTGACAGACCATTTAAAAACCCTTTGACCAATCTAAGCGAGCCCCCTGCCAGATCTAGAATCTTGTCAAGGGGAGAAGGGGCGGTTTTGGACAAATATATGCTCATCATAAAGTTGCAGTATTCTTCGTGGATCGATTCTCTACGATATATTTGTTATTTTATGTCGTCTATATTCGAGAAATTTAAAGTAAACCAGAATAAATACGCTACCTGTTTATAGTTTCAGCTACTCGTCTTGCTCAAAGCAAATGGCTTGTTTTGCGAAGTCATCATGGGGGAATCAACCCCTGGATCCGCCATTGACCCCTGAGGTTGGGGGATCCCCCAACCTGGGGGGTTGCGAGCCCCTGATCTAAATTATAAGGTAAACGATACTCATTTCTTTCAAGTTTTCTATTAATAAAGTCGGCGTAAGTCTTCAATCACGATCGCATTGTGTTCTACTGTAGTTTCTGCAATTCGCCCCGTCATTCTTTCCTTTTGCACGGTCATTTCCCTCACCGTTTCCACATATATCCCAGCACCATTTCGCGTGCCCCCTCCCGTCCCATAAATAGAACCCTTCCTCGACTTGGGCAATTCATCCCCTAACCTTCCTCCCTCTTCCTTTTCCCCATTTCGTTCATCAGACTTTCTCCGCATCGTTCGCGAGCGGAATCCGCTCGTGTAAGGCGCAAGGCCATATGAGTAACAAGACCGGGTCCAGTTGACGTCCTAGCCTCCCCGGAGGGCGGGTGACGGCGTATGATGTAGGAAGACATAAGAGGCCGGTGAGCGTTCTTTTAGGAGGGGTTGGAGGTGGAATGCATGCTTTCCGGAAGGAATCGCCCAGAGCAGTGATTCCAAGTTGATTGACCTCGGCCGTGACCGCGAGGAGATGGAGCGGTGTGAGGCGCGGAGGAACTGGTGGGAAAGAGGAAGGAAGAGGAGATATATAGAGAGAGAAAGATGGCACTTAAGTGATGAGAACATGCGTTTCCACTTTCTCTTTCTCTCTCTCTTCGATATGCACGCGAAAAGCTCGAGCTGATAGACAAGCTGTTTTTTTTTCCTTCTCTCTTCCTTACGTTTTTCCTACGCGGAGATTCGCTGGAATTCAGTCGAATGCATTCATACAGCTCTAAGCCCTCGTCCGGTACATTAATTTTACGTGGAAACGGTTGAATTTATTACTTCTCTGTAAAATAATTATCATCATGGAGCAAAAATCCAAGTCCTAAGAGATACTTTGAACTTTACCAGAGGAGCATCTTGTGACTTGCCTAGGTAGAGACGATCGAAGACAATTTCTTAGTGAAATCATCACCACTGAGTTTTCAGATGCTATTTTGTCGTGATAATTGCTGTAGAACCAGTAGTAGTAGAAAATAGCAGTATAGTAATAGCAGAAAAAAAATCACTAACATTTTTATTCAAGCTTCTAGTGACATCCTAGGCCAGGGATGGCTAACCTTTCGTGGCGAAAGTACCATATTTGAAAATGTAAAGAGCTTCCGTGCCGTTGTAGTGCTAAACCATGGAGTGAAATGCTGACATTATCTAGTTTATTGTCATCGATGGGATTAATGTGTTGCAATTTACTTAAAGAATTATCAATTGTCATTACTAATGAGCAGATACCACATTCATAGACTCTGGGGCTTCATTCATTAAGTGAAGAATGCATTACAAGGATGTGCAGAGTTTCGCATGCCAAAAAAATTCTCTCGCCTGACACTTTTGGCACACATTCCATAGGTTTACCACCTCTGTCCTAGGCAAATAACTAAAGTCATCGAGGGGGTGCGATTGTCCCTTCACCCTCCCCGCTTGGATCCGCTAACGATCTCGTCTCTTAAACCTTTCCTGTACCTTTCGTTCTTTGATGAAGAGGCCTAGTCTCGAACCTAGGTCGTTTTCCTGCAATTTGTGGTAGAATATAGCTTAAAGTATCTTTTGAAACTCGTAATTATGAGCTAACGGGCTATGGAGGTGAGAGAGGAGTGAGGTCCGATGAAGGAAGTTCATGAAATACTATCAGTTGGATGGATTAGTCGATGCTGGATGAATTTCGAACAAAATAGCTAACACGAAAAGTGAATTTATTCAGAAAGTCAATATTTATGAAACTTTTGTATTTTTCACTTTCGGCGACTAATTCTGTATGTGCCCAAGTTTCCCACGTTTTCTTATGGGAAATCTATGAGCTCGTCTTCGACAAATACCATGGTGTCAAGGAGAAGGGTTATTAGAAACACGGGCTTATAGATAATTTTCTTTTATTATATAAACATTATTGCGATTACGAATAGAAGATAATCTACCATGACTATAATAGGAATTCTGAATATAATTTCCATTGTTTATTTCAGTTGCATGTTTATGGTGTGTTAATGCAGTAACACTTCGGATATCTCGGTTGACTCCTTTATTAAATGTTCCTTGGTATTTGAAACGGTGGTGAAAGTTATTTTTGCATCGAGTGTTAATGTAAACCGTTTTGGATTAGTGGCGTGCCGTTACACAAACGGCAGTATTTCTTGAATCGCCAATTGAATTCCAAATGCGAAACACTGAAATGTCTAGTAAATCTTAACTAATCGAATCAAACCACCTTGCCAATTAAGATCTTATAGCAATGGTTTGTAGGTCTTTAAATTAGAGATACATATATCTAAAACTTCTTATCGTCGTTGTTTATTCATCATCATTGGAAGAATAGATAGGGACTGTCCGATAACGTTGGTAAAATAAAGAAATGTATTAATTGCAATAAATAAGTCGTGTTTTGGCGGTGGAGTTATCGATGTTTTGCCTCACATTATAAAAGTTCTTTAAGTTGCTAAACGGAACACGAGTGATTGGCAATATAACGATACTGAAAGCTACCCGAAGTTCATTGATAAAGAGCCGGAGACGAGCGCTGTAAAGAATTGTGCGCAGCTATAACTTTCGCCATTCATATATGTTTGAGATATGTATCTTTAACTTTTATTGAGTGTTTGTTTTAATTGCCAGTTTTATCATTCATGGGGAGGACGAGACAGGCGAACAGCGAGAGTAACGTGTATTCACGCAAGTTTTCGTATCTGTACGGCAATATTGTATCATTTGTAAAATTTATTTCTAATTATCTACTGCCTGGAAATCGGAGATCAAATAAATAAGTAGTTTTCAACGAGTATTTTTAATTAAAAACAACCTAAATTTGATATTATTTGAAAGACACTGTGAAATCATGATCAAGCATTTTCGAAGCACCGGAAGAAATTGATTACGCTTGTAAAAGTACGATGAATGAGTAGATATATCGCTGTTTGCATTACGCTATGATTTTACACCCGCAAAACATTACGTCGACATTTGAGTTTATTGGCAAAGCTTTTCATCTTCGAAAGCGATCCGAAATTAAGTCTTATCATACCTTGTTGTGCAGGTAATTAACAATATTCAACTTTTGTACAAGTTGAAGTAAATGCTTTTGTAAAATTCTGATACATTTCCAAATACCCACTGGACGTATGAAAGTTTTTAATTGGAAGAATGTGATCGGTATATGATGGGGATTAGGGGGTTAACTTAGGACAATTTTTATATATTGTATGTTGAAGGACAAGCGGTTTTATGATCATTTTTTAATGATGGAAAAGTGTTCCGAATGGCTTGGAGAAATGTTCTGATGGAAGTGTTTTTAGCATTTGCGATTCTTATAGTGTGACTTTAGTAATGTATGCATTGTCTTCGTGGACCTGTTTTGATATTGTGAGTGCTGCCTAAGATAGGTTTTACAAGAGATTTCCCTCCCTTCTGGGGCAAATTCCATTAGAATTCTTACCATCAATTCATGCAATTTCATTTTTTATAAAATTTATGTATACATGTAATGTAAATTTCTTCAGAATTGTACCCACTGTCACCAGGTCACGCACCTACTTGCATAGATAAATTTCTAATGATAAAGATAATAAAAATGAAAATGTGCATCAGAGGTAAACATAATGACGTAATGTGTCACCTTCAGCCATATTCTGTAATCAGCAAAATATTCGGAAAAGGAGTTCGTAGCCATGCGTAAATATCCCCAGAATAAAATATTTCTTTTTGGGTTACTTCTGCTCAAATATTCAATCTGATATAGTTTTTACATCTTGGAAAATAGATCGTAATTTTGTTTACCATGATATTAATAGTAACGGATTCTCTTTAAACATGCCTTACATCATCATTCTCGCTGCAAAAATTAATTCCTTGACCTTGTGTTCATGAGAAATATCTGAGAAATGCTTCTCTTTCTTCATGAAAGATTAAGAATCCGCCGAACGCAAAGAAACCAAATTTATCGTACGATACCTAGCGGTCCTGCCAGAAATGTGGAAATTCCTACGCGGCCCACCGATAAAGAAACTACTCCATTTACGGCCCGCCGATCGAAAAGTTTACCCGCACTGCGGTAGGGATGGGACCATCATTTCTTTGGGCGCGCATTCATTTTCCCATTTCGTCATGCGTTACGAGTTCACCTTGATGGAATGTCTAGATGCGAAGAAATCGGAAGATTTCAACGACCGAAAATAAAATTTACCGTTCAAAATGGAGGGAAAGGGGAAATGGAAAGGGAACTTAATATGCTAAGTTACGGATGAATCGGGAAGCCGGAGTGTGATGCTGAGGGACAGGAAGCGAGGAAAACAAAAGCGGAGACTTTGACGCACGCATGGGAATCATCGCGTGAGTGCGAAAGATTATCTTCCCACGTTTAAGGCAATCAGAATTGTATAACTGTATTTCGAGATGAGTTCCTATTTAATTCAGCCAATTATGAAGCATGAAGTTATCCTTGCCGAGAAACGGCGATGCGAATAAATAGCTAAAAACCGTGGAAGGCCGTCGTGTTTTTTTATATTTTTTTAAATAAACAAATCCGAGTAACCTTACCTAACTTTTGAATACAAGGCTGCGAAAATTCTTTCTTTCTGGACTGGCTCAAATGTGATTTCAATGTCGGGAGAATTAAATCGCCCGGAGTATTTCAACAATTCGGCCTGAGTAACCTCGTGACGGCGTTTGCTGTTGAGCAACAGCGAAAATCCTGGAATTGCAGACCAGTCCAGGTTTGATCTTATTTGGACGAGAATATTTCCGAACATCCACGAAGGGTTTCCTTGTGCAAGTCGCGGCAGAAGATTTCGTAATTACTTAGCGGTGTATGAGGAGTATGGAAAGAAATGTTTCTGCAATCAAAAGCCTTGGTTTGGCATTCATAGCATTACCACCGAGAGAGTATTAAAATATCCAACATATCTATTGACCAAAGGCAAACTCAGTCATTCAAGAATTGAAGAGAAGGAAGTTCATCTGTTGCATTTCAGAGAGTTTCCAGTCGGTTTCTTGAAAGTCCAGAGGTCTCCAAACTTATTTAAAGACCGGTAAAAGCTCACAGAAAGATCTAGGCGGGCCTAGAGTCTTAATTTTATGCCTTCAAAATATATAATTTGTCGTGCTTAGAAAGGAAAATGAAGCAGGTTNAGGTGTTGCGGGAGGAGCTAAGATGATTTTGCCCTTCCAAGAGAGTTTGCTTCAAATTAAACCTCTGAAAATACCCGAGGTCGGAGGCTCAAGGGAGAATTGAATCATCCCTATTTTAGTCCCATTTTCGTCGAATAAATTTTGAATACGATCCACGACGAGAGAGAGAGTTATACGCGATGCGGTTAGCATCTGCCGGAAAACGCGTTACAATTTATTGTGACGTAACGGCAAAATATTGTGATGACGCGGAAGTTGATGTCGGTTCAGGTAGATTGAGTTTTTCGCTCTTTCTTTTCTTTTTGGAAAAAATATTTCTCGTCTCGCATTTCTATCGTCTTCTTTTCAGGTCTTTTTCTTGAGGGAAACAACCTCGTAAAGCTGTCTTGTCTAAGAGCGTGTTCCGATCTGTATATCTGCATGAGTTCTTGCGTGTTGACATTCCAACCGGCGGAGGATGGTCTGTTTGCGGAACTTGCTGCCATCGGTTCGGCAACCTCTAAATCTTTTCCGTTGTCGATTTAAGTGGATACCGCAGAATCAGATCGGGCGATCATAGGTTTTCGAACTCCACTATGCGGGAAAGCACAGAGAAGGGGGTTGAAAGAAAACGTGAAAATCCAGATTACATGACGTAAAAAGAAGATAAATTAGCAAAAATAAAAGAATAGAAGAAAACTATGAAAACCTCATGGTAAAGGTAATACAAGTTAACAATAATGATAAACATACACTTTAAATTATTATTGAAATAATATAAGAGCAATTTCAGTTGCGGAAACTTTGCTTCTGAGACTTAGAGACCCGTTGTTTCTTCGATTTGAAGTGGCCGTCTCGATCGGAGTCCGAATCTCAAAATATCGAGTTTCTTCAAACTAATGCTTACCTATCTCAAGAAAATCCGTGCTCTTCTTATTATATCTATTCTGAAATCATCAATAGTTCACTGCATGTTTTGCGGCAGCGCGTGCCGTTCTCCTTCAAGATACAATCGGGAAAATCAGAAACACTTGCATTTTCATTATGGCGTATCAAGAACAGATTAGCCACTCTAAACCAGCTGAGATGTATCAGCAATCACTCGTCTTCTGAGAGGAAAGGTTTCCGAACAGTAGGAGTCCAAAGTTAGACCAACGGTCACGCCTCCGCGGGCATTGCCTTGGAAGTTCATGACTCAACCTTCGAAGAACAAGATAATTGTGTATACTTTATTATTTGGCAATAACTTGCCTCTTAGTATCAAACTGTCGGTGAGAATCTCCTTCATTTAGGTCGAAGTTGTTTGAGTAACCTTCAAAATCCCATTGAGTCCTCTAAGGTCCCCTAATTTTCTGCTAGTTCCTCTTAATAAGGTTTAATAGGCTCGTAACATAAAGGTGATGAGAGAAACATGATTTCTGAATCAAAAGAGGACGGTAAAATTTTTTTATCGTTATAATTACAGTATCTATCCATCTTCGATTATATTCCATTCTTCGTTGCGTCTGTTTTCCTTCACTCGTTCTGAACGTATGTTTATCTATTTATTACGCTTTTATGGTTACAGCTCGATATTCTACGCTAGATTTTTACCGAATTACTGGTAAATAACAGGAATCTTAATATTAAGGATAAAAGATGTTGATGGAATAATAGGTCGTGAAGACGAACTTAAATTTTATAGATTTCATCTTGCTTAAAGAGTGCGAATATATATTCTGACAATATTACTATAAATCGGAAAGATAAGTTAAGCTTCAAATACTTGATTCTAACTCATGGGAAAGTCAAATGTATTGATAATTGTAATATAAAATAATTTAAATATTAATCAATACGTAATAACTTATTTTGAGACTTAATTATCATAATTAAACATGTTTAATGCTTGGAGATTCCTGCTGCCCTTATTTAATTATTCCAATACCTAATTGGAATAATTAATTTTTTTGGACATGATAGAGAAAATGATCCTCTGAATTACTTTTAAATTACTTTTGCTCTTGGCTGTAATGATAATGATGACGATGATTACAACAACTACAAAAATAATAATAATTATTATAACTTCTTTAACGTAGACAGGAAGGCCCCAATTACACCCAGTTTAATAATAATTATTTGTTATTTAGACCTCATCTTGAGTATGCGTGTAGTGTATGGAACCCTGCAAATAAGTGTTGCATTCGGGAATTGGAAAGGGTGCAGCGAAAGGCGATACGTTTTGTGAAGAATCGCTACGATAAATCAATGAGCATTACGAGCATTACTCGTACTCAGATGCTTCAGGAGGTAGGATTAGAATCCTTAGAAGCTAGAAGATTTATAAGAAGGATTAATTTACTGGATAAATTTAGAGAAAACACGTTCAGAGATGATGGAGCCGATATAATGTGTCCTGTATGTTACATAGGCCGTTCAGATACTGCGAGAAATATCAGGGATATAGATGCTAGAACGAATCGATTCAAGAACTTATTTTTTTCGGCGAACGATACACGAAAGTAATCGATCAGGGAAATAGAGTCATGGTGCAAGCACCCCCTGCCACACGCCGAAAGGCGGCTTGCAGGGTACTTACATAGACATATTATTACTTACAAACACAAAAACCATCGCCTAACCTGAAAGATCCGATTAACTCTTTTCACCACCGCGGCAGGTACAAAAACAACTGAGGTATGAATGATGCTGAATAAAGGCAACAATTTTGGTCGTTTCTTATCAAATGCTATGAAAAATATTATTCACATGACAATTGAATTGCAGTTATGGGAACTTGTTCCACAAATGGGCTGCTGACTCCGTGAAGAAACCAAATAAGAAACTACCCCCTCCTCATCTTGCTTATTAAGCATACTTTTCTATCCAAATGGTGAAATTCCATAGAATCCAGTTAGCCTTCGGACTCATGGCTTTACAAATAACACCTGAAATCCTATTAGTAAATATCAGGTGTATAAATTCCAGTTAGTCGCTGTTAAAAGTTATTGATAAATTAAAATCGCTCTGCTTTCATACATGGCCATTTAATCTCAATTGTAATATTCTTGAGATACAGCGGAAGGAGGGCAGTGTAGGTGAAACAGGTAGAATGTGTGAAGTTCAACCGAACATTGCTCCACAGAGAAAGGAATGTGCCTTTCGTAGGTAGTGCCTTTCGTAGTAACAGTACCTGACCCTGAGGTCAGCTCAGGTACTGTTACTGAGAAAATTAGATGATCCAAGGTGTTGCGGGAGGAGCTAAGATGATTTTGCCCTTCCAAGAGAGTTTGCTTCAAATTAAACCTCTGAAAATACCCGAGGTCGGAGGCTCAAGGGAGTATTGAATCATTCCTATTTTAGTCCCATTTTCGTCGAATAAATTTTGAATACGATCCACGACGAGAGAGAGAGTTATACGCGATTCGGTTAGCATCTGCCGGAAAACGCGTTACAATTTATTGTGACGTAACGGCAAAATATTGTGATGACGCGGAAGTTGATGTCGGTTCAGGTAGATTGAGTTTTTCGCTCTTTCTTTTCTTTTTGGAAAAAATATTTCTCGTCTCGCATTTCTATCGTCTTCTTTTCAGGTCTTTTTCTTGAGGGAAACAACCTCGTAAAGCTGTCTTGTCTAAGAGCGTGTTCCGATCTGTATATCTGCATGAGTTCTTGCGTGTTGACATTCCAACCGGCGGAGGATGGTCTGTTTGCGGAACTTGCTGCCATTGGTTCGGCAACCTCTACATCTTTTCCGTTGTCGATTTAAGTGGATACCGCAGAATCAGATCGGGCGATCATAGGTTTTCGATGCGTTACGATGAGTATCTTGATCGGGAGAAACCCATTGGAGGAAGGGTTGCCAAACTTTTTATCTCAGCGAATCCTTTGACAGGGCCGTCGGGTTTCAACAGTGATCATCCGCTGGAATCGATCAAAAAATAGTGAAGAATTTGCCGAAATGACCTTTCTTGGTATCTTCTAATCTGATTAAAAGCTCCAATTTATGCATATGTCACTGATCACTAAGGTTACTTTGCATTATTATTATTACAAGCTGAAGGGCCCGTTGATTCTCAACGGGGAAAATGTAGGATAGATTTACTGAACGGAAAGAAGTTCTATATTTTGAAATCCCGTTTAAAAATGAGATGATTAATGAAGCACTACCAAATGGTCGTTTGTTTGTCCCTGCGATTCGTCTATGCAAATTATTCGCAGCTGCAAATGATTAAATCTCATAAAATCTCTTCTTTTCCACGTATTCCGTCATTGATTCTCACCGTGTATTTTATATGGTCCTCAATTCCCATTATATTCTAATAGGAAAATCCCTGAGCTCGGATTAACAAATGGATTTAGTCGTCAGGGGAACGGGTTGTTCATAACCTCGAAATTTCACAAAATGTTCACGTATTTTATTAAAATTATCGAAATTGCGAGTCAAAAGCAATGTTCCATGGCCAAAGTAAGAATTTGACTTATATTTCCTTTCTTTTGGTGCTTATTGCGATTTCGTACGACTATTCTTTCTAATTTAACTTTTCAAAAGAAATTAAGCCTGCAAGCGGTGAATTTGAGGTTTACGTGCATTTCTTATGGAAACTGAAGAATAAAAGATATCACGATGGTTGAGTTAATATCTCTGGGTAGTGCTCCGTAAACCATCTAAGAGATCTCTTTGTTGGTTTACGAAGTACTCTCCGGAGATAATATTTCTTGCTGCTGCAAGAGTTTAAGCCTATGGACCTTAGTTGCCAATTTAGCGATGCTGTCACTAGATAGATGCTGTAGCGATTTTTTCCTTCTTTTATTGACCATTTTTTATGTTATAGCGATATCTCCTACTCTATGGAGCATAGTCTATTACGTCGGCCCTTCTCAACGTATTCTTAACTTAACATGTTTTCTTATCATAAATTAAAATAGCGTTATTTTAGTTCATAAAAGACGTAATATTCATAGTATGAATTTAATTTGTGTAATTTCTGAACTGAATCCATTAAAAGAAGCAAATTTAAGCTATTTTATTTTATAACTACCTTTTAGGGTATTTTTTCTGAGTTTAGCGACTTTCCATCTACTTTTCAAGAGGCAGTTATCTATCGACAGTTTCAAAAGAAAATTGGCATCTATGATACGGACCTTGAATCGGGACATAGAGCCATGCAATTCTTTTGCATTTCGCATCCAATTCTTACTGTATTTTTGTTCTCTCGAGTTCTGAATTTTCCAGTTTTCCTGTACTCTCATGTCGTTCTTATAATTCACCTTGGAAGAGCATCACCAAGGTTACGACCGCCTTTGTTTACGTGACGTTTACGTAATAGGGCATCCAAATGTTGGGTATGACTAATGCCGTGTATATTGTACGAATGAAAGGCGGAAAAGGAGCGTGGCCGTGTTTTTCGAACGCGTTGGCGTGATTGAGTGAATACGTTGGAGGAGGATCCCGTAATCTGCGTGCGGATAACTGAACCGTATTATGATCTCATCAATTACAATTTAGGAGATTACGACGATCGATAAACAACACGGCGGAATTAATCGGTAACTGCTTTCATCGATACGACGTTCTGTATGTAAGTAGTTATTAATGGTAGATTAACAGCTTGGTTTGATTTTTTACGGTAACACGGTATATTTTAGTACTTAACCGAAGTTCTCAGTTTCAGATGCAATTAATGTTTAATCGCAAAAACGTTTGTTGTTTTTGAAATGATATTGCAAGTGAGTTAAATGTAGTTTTCTCTGGAATATTCCGATGAATATTTGCTCTTCACACATCAGGTATCAATTATTAGGGTGAAAAATGATGATAAAAAAACTTTCAGGTTAAAATTAGTTTTTTGGATGCAGGGAATTGGTTAAATGGCTGCTTGTTGGACACGATATGACAGGGATACCGGACATTTAAGTGTCAAATATTGTAAAGAGACTACTACAGATGGAGTGCCTCTCTTAAAGTGTGTTGAGTGGTGAGTTTATTATTCCTTACGTTCGTATTAATGCGAGTATGTTTCAATCTGAGTAACAGTTGTTAATGAGTGTGAATCTCATTGATTTATGTTGCAGTTTAAATGGTTTTATTGGAGAATTTATAGTAAATAAAGTCTCGTCCGCTTACAGTTCAGTTCCGCGAAACAAAAAGTTTTCTAGCAAGCTATTTCGGGAATATATGCTCGATCCTCACAAGAAGTATTTTGGATGCCGCACGATGATTTAATAGTGGCTGCAGACATTAAAGTTTCTACAATTTAATTTGAAATTAACCGACAGTTATTTCTAAAATGTATTGTATATTGGTAAACCCGTATAATAGATAAATTACATTGATCCATTTATTCAGCAAAAATCTTTCTCGAGTAATAACGTATAATTTCTGTATTATATACCGGATAAGTTCAAATTCGTCTTTTGATTTTCATATTGTAAAATAACTATAAACTACATTACAGGAAATAAATAATTATTATGCAGTGTGGGTATAATTTTTACTGTAATGTTCCCCATTTAATTAACTGCAAAACTTAAAATCGTAAAAAGTTAACTGAACATGAGTAATCATTAAATTAGTCAAAAAGTAAAAATGGATTGTTAGAAGATACTCGGCTTCAACGATAATATCGAGAGCATTTACTGTTAATACTGAAATAAAAGAGTTTTTATCACTTAACGACAGTAAATTCAATACCATTGGGAAAACGTTGAAATATTATTAATGTCTTACGATTACGTTTGTGGCCGCAGTATAATGCACTTGTGCTCTATTGAGAGACGCTGCTCTGGATAATGTCTGAAAGAAAAAATGGTAACTTAAAAGGATCTAGGAAAGGTATTTGACTTAGCACGGAAAAGCCTTGGGGCTGAATTCCTAGGATTGACGGGCGTGAAAAATAGCGAAATGACTGGGACTCGAACCCAGGTCTCAAACTTTCATAGGATAGCTGCCCGGAAAGTCAGAGACCTGGGTTCGAGACCAAGTCAAGTCACTGTTTTTCACACGTGTTAATTTAGGGTAGGTTCAGAAGGCTTTAATTTCATTATGGGAGGGTAAAATAAATATTTTTACTTTCATTGAGACTAAATTTAAAGATATCAAACTCGCAATTTTCTCGCAATTGATATTTAAGACTAAAAGTTAGGAAAATAGGGTATTTTATATGCCGACCATTGCGGTAACTTTCCTTTAGTTTTATTTTTTCATTTCCTTCTCCAAGAAAAAGTCGATCCCGACAAGTTGCAGTTTCACAAACATACGCTAAGTTTGTTAAGATTTATAAGGAGTACATGCATTCCTGACATGACAAGGTTAAGTCGACCTTATGAATCAAAAGCCTTCCAAATAGGCTTCATGTCACTCGCCAGCGATAAATTTAGGAAAACTCTCGTTCCGGAATTTTCATTCACGGCGACGTGATAGCGGCATTCTCAGGCGACCGAAAAGAGAGGAATGACGTCGAGGTAAACGCGTGATCGGAAATCGCGATCGCGAAACTTTTGCGAGGAAATAGCGTTTTCAATCAGTCAGAAACGCGAGCGGATTATTGATTAGCAGGAAGTTGGTGAGATATAGGGTTTTGAAATTGTCTTCAGATCGTTTGCAGCTATTTTTTTGTTTTGTGCTGTCCTCAGCTGGTCATAATTCCTCGGTGTGCCCGATTGATTATCCTCGTGTTTTTATCGAAGTTTTCCACTTTTCGTTTGCTTTCAAAGAAAGTCTTCATGGGTGTGTTTTTTATGGAGTGTTTCATCATTCTTCTGTAGAACTACATCTCCATTGCTTATACCATATTGTTCTCTTCCCTGTTGTCGTAATAAGGTTAAGGGTTAGATGTAAGAAGAGACTTGTTAGTCTCAATCTCGCCCTGAATAAAGTCCTTTATTATTATTAATAGTGCATTTTCAACGGCCGTACCAAAAGACTATCCACACGTCTGAGTTTTATACCAGTGGTGCTATGTGCCTATGTTTAAACACGTTCACTGCGGATACCTCCGTTTCCAATGCATTTGTCACTCCAACGGTGGAGTGATCCGCAGTGAACGTGTTAAAATTGGCTCAAGAGATGTATCTAAAGGGGGGTATTTCTTCTTAGTTTTTCTGAACCATTTCCAATTGACGACCTCGGTGGCGTAGAGGTTAGAGTGCTGGACTCGCAGAGGTCCCGGCTTCGAATCCTGGTCAGGGCATGGTTGTTTGTGTTCGTCTTTACTAGGTTAATTGAAAGAGCGGTCTCATTAGACTAAAATTCGCCGAAATAAAAACATGAGTATAATTACTATCATCCAAGCTTATACTACTTGCGGTCAATTTTTTATTGCAAAATATCTTCTTTGTCTACACCATTCTACTTAGGTTCCGATGGTGAGAAACCGGTACATATTTTAATTACATTTGAATTAGTTATTTTGTGCCTCCGGATAGGCATCTGGGTAACGCGTTCGCCTTTGGTGAAAGCGGTTCTGGGTTCGATTCCCGGTGGGAGCCCTAGTGCAAATTGTCCTCAGTTGTCGAAGCACTTTTACTAATACTATTACTACTATTAGTTTTATCTGCATAATGGACAAACAGTTGGTTCTGGAAAATTGCGCCTCGGATAACAACGGTTTTGGTTAACGACGACAATCTTGCAACAGATTACCGTAGTTAATCAAGGTACCACTGTACTACAAAGTCTTCAAGTGATTGCCCCTGGATCTGCCAATCATCGATATTACTGTACTGATATACTTGTGCAACCTCTTAAGGTTAGAACGGATGTACGAGCGTTAGCAAACTTCCTCACTTTAACTTCTAAGATGAGAAATCATAATTTCTGCAGGATTAGGACGAATTCCTTTCAATGTCGGTTTCGAAACTTTTTAGTACGAAAAAAAAAGAAAATACCTCCGGAGAAGCTCGTTTATGAGTGATAATGATAGAAGGACTTGCTAAACGCTTATGGAAACGAAGGTAAACAAGGAAGTGCACGTGGGAAAAGCGAGCGGAGGTCGTCTCTCCGGCCCGTGACGTGTTTAATGGTCGAATCGGAGACATGGCTGTCGCTAATGAATTCCCAATGATCGTAACAGACGCGAGCCAGATACAGTATCGAGATGGCCTACGAGGAAGGCATTCGGTGGTACGGCGAAGCCGGCTATTTGGAAACCACTGACCATGTAAGTTACACTATTATTATCCATAGAATCTCGAATGGATTTAGTTAAACATTCTATTGTGTATTGATCGTTGTAGGATTGTGCTCACGGAATTCATAGTCCATTATAATCTTTACCTCAACATCCTCCTGTAATTTTATTGTTAAAAGTGCTTTTACAGTTCTGGTATTTCGCACGGCCCCGACCGGGAATCGAACCTGGGACCGCTTTCACCGAAGTCCAACGCGTTGCCCAGTTGGCTATCCGGAAGCCCTAATGTTTCCACTTTCGGTTATTTATCTAGAATATTACTGGAAGTTTACGGAGGTCAGAATTGTGGAAATGTTAACACCCAATTTATTTGTACGTCATCTCATCCCAGAGAAGATCTGATTACCGACGAAAGCTATTCGAATAATTCATCGGTCCAGAATTTTCAGGCGAAGTAAAAGATATGGTCATTCGCGTAAACAACGAGCGCGATTTTCGAGAGGTGGCGATCGAGCGTTACAAGGAAATAATCGCTAAAACAGATATTTACTTCTAGTCATTCTTTCCGCATAGCGTCAGAGAATCTAATATGGTAGATTAGGTAAGATATTAATATAGCCTCTGCCATACGCCACTGGCAGCTTGCGGGGTACAAATCTATATCTAAAATTGCTGTGAATTCGCGATAATCACAATCTGAGCTGCCAAAGTACATACAAGTACTTCCATGTGATCAGATTGTTACTTAACCCGTGAATATCCAAAGAGTGGTAGATCGTTTTTATCAAGTGAACGTCTACTACATTTTATGAAGCTGGAGAACGGCCGGCAGGGTGATACTTTTCCACGGACTTTAGATTTGCGAGACAATTAAGAGCGCATGACAGACTGGTGCCATTCGGACAAAATTAATTGGATCTTGCAGAAAAGCGTTGTAGTCGCGAGTTACGAAGTACTTCCGAAGATGAGGGAAAGGAAGAGCCGAACGATAGGTTAAAAAAAACTTGCTGCTGTATATCGTTGAGCGTTGCCAGTTTCCTATAGGGAAGACTGAAATTTAGATGTGCTGAGTGAATTTAGAGGAAATTCTCTCTCGGGAATACTCGTAGAGATTACGAGAATGTAGAATTATCGGTTGGGAGATGTATGCTGGGATCAGCCATTTCAAACATGAATTCAACGATTGAATGTAATGAACGAATGTTGAACCGTATGCAAGGTAAAAAGATTGATATATGCGAGCAATAAAAGTGAAAGCCAACTATTCTATTGGTTTCAACAGTGTTTAGGCATTACTTGAAAGTCACTGCGTAACTATTTAAGATTACATATTTTCACGCTAACTCGAAAAATAGCGAACTCATAACTGTTAAAACCAGACAAATAACGGTCTCTTGAATCTCGTGTGATCTCCAAAATCTAGCATGAGTTTGTGACAAAAGGATGGCTTATCCTGAAGAAGGAACGAGACTGAAAATTATCAGTTTCCCTCTCAAAACAAAAGTAATGCATCACCGCTCCCGCTACCATATCGTGATGATGGAACATTTTTCATATTGCCTCGCGGATAACGATAAAGGAGAATTTTTTAATTACATAATGCCTTAAATTGGTCATAAGCCTCTCTGTCTACTTCGCGCTTAAGATTCCAAGAAATGATCTCCCGCGCTCGTTCGTCTCCGGAGGTTGAAGACCTAAATTAATTTCCCCTCTCGGAAGGATCATTGTATGCCTGTCTGTGTATATGTCTGTGGGTTGGCGACCTCTTCACTTCCCATTTCTTCCGCTCGCTTCCCGACGACGGGAACTCTGCAGGAATTGCCCATTCGCGTTCGCTTCCCACGTGGGAAGTTACCGCTATCCTCTCCTCTCTCTTTCCCTTTGGCACTCTCCTTTAACTC
Source organism: Ladona fulva (assembly GCA_000376725.2). Classification (NCBI taxonomy): domain Eukaryota; kingdom Metazoa; phylum Arthropoda; class Insecta; order Odonata; family Libellulidae; genus Ladona; species Ladona fulva. The sequence goes on along the minus strand of KZ308137.1, from coordinate 384,525 downwards.
CCTTGCCAGCTCCTCTCCTATTCCTTTTTTCTGTCTCGGTCTTATTTTACGTGACTTTTCGTTCCTTTTTGGGTGGGTCCTTTCTGACTATGTTATCCTTGTTTGTTCGCTGGTTTAGTTTTCTCCACATTATCAACGGTGTATATTTTATAATCATAATTCTGTTTATTAATCAAATCAAATATTGATGAAGTCTTCACGGGTTTTCCACCAGGTCAAGTAAGCAGTAGCCGACGTTTCGATAGCTAACTCCGCCATCGTCTTCAGGGCGCTGAATGTTTTTTTTGTTTTTCCTAGTTTCTTTCCTAGAAACTTTCCTAGAAAGTAATTCCTTCTAATGATAACAAAAAAAAAATCATTCAGCGCCCTGAAGACGATGGCGGAGTTAGCTATCGAAACGTCGGCTACTGCTTACTTGACCTGGTGGAAAACCCGTGAAGACTTCATCCATAGCCTACACCAGGAAAGCACCAAATCTTTCATAAATCAAATATTATCTGATTAAACTAATCAAACACGATCTTCATTCGTGAGATGACAAACATTGACCACCTCCAACCTCCTTGTTTATTCGGCTATCTAATTCTTTTCATATTCTCTATCACATTGAACATTTTCTTAGTTGTGCAATGAATTAACACAACAACAAAAACAACAATAATAATAATGCGACTTTCTTAGGGCGAGGTTGAGAATATCAATTCTCTTCCTACATCTAACACTTGAATATGGGTGTGCTTATAATATAGAAGCCGTAAATTAAATTAAATGGCATGCAATTCAATCTATTTTAAGTGTTTGGATATCTCGGGGTTGTTATTGGTTCTATAGTGAAATTAAAGCACATTTCAATTTGAGAAATAATCTGAATCAAACACGTAGGTACCACCACCGGAGTCCAATGGAGTAATATCCGTTTTCCTCTGTTCCTCACTTGCTTCAGGATCTTCATAGTGGTCAATAAATATTAAATAAGAAATGAATAGAGACCTTTGGTAATGAGTAGCTCCTATCATTATCGTATTTGTTACCTAAATTACGTTCAATTAATTCCTTATCTAAAGATTGCCGCGGGGATAAGAGAAGAAAATTTTAGATGCTCGGAAGCTTAAGTTTAGCGAGGTAGCAATGAATTTATCTTCACTTTACCTAGTTTCCAGATTTCAAGAAATTACGACAAACCGTTAAAGACAGTAATATTCAACACAGCAATCAAAGACAATTCATTCTTTACCCTTTTAGTTAAGTTGAATTGCAATTCCTTATCAACGTCATTTTGTTTAAATAACAGCAAAAAAATGTTTTACTTGGCTAACTTCTCTATTTTTATTTGATTCACAGCGTGTCAAATCTCAAATATGCCCACAAAATACTTGAAAGTTGAATTATCGGTTTCATATACAAAACAACAAAAGACACCATATGGTTAATATGAATAAAGGAGAAAAAAATTCCGGTTTGGATGTATCCGAATTACCTGGTGAAAGGATAAGAATATAAAAATGACTGAGCAATTCCTTCTAATGATAACAAATAAAATAGAAAGTTTATATGTTTGAATGTGTGTTTATGTTTTCGCCTTAAACTCGATAACCCAAAGTTGCACAACATTCAGATTTTAAATATTGTGAAATAATAATAATTTATTTCATCACAAAACATTCAGGCACACAGAGAAAATTCTGCATCGAATGTAAATTCAAGGTACACAGAGAAAATTCTGCATTAATTGTATTCCCTACGCAGATAATAGGCTACTCTTTATTTACCTGATTGTCTCTCGTTCGACTCCAGAACTGTAAAAGCGTCTCATAAGAAACGCATGTAGAGTTCACTTTCATCGCTTGCAGGGTTTATTTATTTTGCAAATTTAATCAGAAAGAATAGTCGTACGAAATCTAGAGTAGCACCACAAGAAGGGAAATTAATAAAATCTTTATTTTGGTCGTAGAATATTCCTTTCTAGTCAAACATTTTGTGAAATCTTGAGGTTGCAAACAAGCCGTCTCCCTGATGACGGCGACAATTGTTGAAGCCGAGCTCTCAATAATACTCAATACAACTAAATAATCCACCACCCTATAAAACTAGTAAAAGTAATTGGGAGAAACTTGGATATTGCTGGGTATATTTTTAGGTTCGGCGAGTCAGGCTTTATTATCTCCTCTTGTAGTACTTGTTCCCTTCACTCGCTGCACACGTAACCTGTCTCTGATCTCGGTTCATCTTCTCATCTCGTCCGCTATTCTCGAGTACGGGAAAGGAGCTTTATCGATGGAACGTCATGTAGTGCTCGTCTCCACGACGCGGATGGAAATGTTTATAGCCGCGTGAACGGAAATGCGAGGTTTATTTTGATGGACGCCGGTTTCTCACGCCGAGAGACTTGTTTTAAGTTGAACCAAGGGCATACCCACGTGAATTCCTCCGTAATTTGTATTATAAATATTTTCGGAGTTAAGAAAATTTAAAAATAAAGTGAGAATTAAGATAAAATTACTTCTCCCTCTAATCGTTCTCTCTGTATTAATTTGGAAATTCGAGATCTTTGCTGAGCAGGCATTGAAGTCTCCACATTATAAACTTCGCTTACAAACTTTCATCGTCATGCGTATCTACTCACATGCGTATTACTGCGTTCAACCATGCCCCCATGGATTCGTGGATTCTTTTCCAAAAGTTTTGGTTCCATCTTCTTTTTCTAAAGTTTTCTTTCTCCTCTGAAGTACAAATTTTGAGGTATTCAGCCTTGCGAGCGTTGAAATCTCCTGTGCTGAATCTATAGTTTTCACGCTTACTGTTAATCTCGCGAAAAATATTTGACGATTAGTTAATCCTTCTTGATAATCACAAGATAATTCTTTTCTTTCTTCTTTCTCACGATGTACGTTGACTTTATCTGTTTTACCCATTTAAAAATAAGAATGTAAGATATTTAGCAGTCTGTACACAGTTTAAAAGATCATTTATCCAGTCATCCCCATTTTCGTTGATTCCAATGATTGTGTCGATAGCCGCCTTATCTATTTATTTCTGCGATATATTTTGCAATTCCTCAAAATAATGTTTTAATTGTCACTGCAGTGCGTGTATTTAGAAGGCAAGCCAATGTAAGTAATTTATCGTTTGTTTATTCATCGCCTTTCCTCTTTGCATTGGGCAGATATCCTATCCTTTAATTTAATTCTCTAGATTTTAATACTTGTTTGATCTTATCCTTCTTCTTGTATTAATTACTTAAAAGCTAAATTAATACGCATGGAAATAGTTATCGGTGTGCTCTTTACAACGTACGGTACAGCAACGAATGAGTTATCCTTAGTTAAGTGAATTCTTCATTAGGTCTCTTAATTTTACATTATATTATCGTACAACAACGATTAAATTATTCTCAGTACAGTCAATTTTTCGTTAATACCAGCCAGCGAAACATATTTACATAGGGTATATTTCGCATTTATAGTCAGCCACGTCAGATGGCACCATCTATGGAAGTAATGACAATGAACAATGCCAGCATCTATTTAATAGATGAAACGTTCATCTCATGAGTAAAGTCTGTCTGTACAGTTTTCAGCCCGGAGGCCGGCTAAAACATCAACCCTTTTACCATAAGCTATCTAAAACCCTGGAGATGGAATGGGGCTTACTTTAAAAGATGAGGAGTGAGGTGATTTGCTTTATCGAGTAAATTGCGTACATACGTCATAGTCGTTTCTTATTAGTATAAGAATCAGAATGATGGTGAGCAACTCTTGTGTCTCTGAAAGGCACAAAAAAGTCAGGAGACCATCCTTTTAGGAGTCTAATGAGGATGCAAGACTTGTCGCATCTCCTCTTAAACTGCTATTCATTAGCACCATGAGATAGCAGTCGGCTTTTGATTGCACAACCTCTTGGCGAAGAACAAAAAGAATATCTCGTTAGGAACTGAATTTTAGCTGGGGAGTAGGAAAAAACATTAAGACCGCTATCAGATGCGAAATTCCATTGTTTTCCTGCGACGTCCCACGGGGTCCCATCTAGGAATCTTCTTATTTTCGGCGACTTCTCTTCATATCCTGCTTCTTCGCCTTCTCCGTTCTCACTTCCTACTCCGAGATGCCTCCCCACCCCCTATCTCTTCCTCCCGCTCCGCCACCCTCCTCAACTCCCTCTCTCAACTTGACCTTGACTTTCACCCCAAACGTACACATCTTTTCCCAGACGCGATCTTCTTCACAGCTCTGCCTCGCTCTTGGCATCATCGACTTGTCTGCATTTCCCGGCCCATTTGCTTCTGATTCATTCTTGAGATTCGCGAATTCCTCGGATAGCTTTTGCCCCCGTACCGGAAGGGAGGTCCTCGATTGGAAGTATTTTCACACGGACGATCTCTTATTGTTACTTAATGGAATCACAGTTTTCGTAAGACACCTAACATTAGTGTTCTACCTTTCGGTAGGTTTATGTGCCTTAATATATTTCCCACAACACCTTTTATTTAATTTCTTGGTAATTTACCCCACCCTTTATGTCATCTAACAACTTTTGTTGTCGTCTTCCCCTCTGCTTTTTCTCTTGTATTCTACCCTTCATTTCATTACATCTCCATCTACATAAATACCCTGCAAGACACCTTTCTGTGTGTGGTATGAGGTGTAAACACCAGAGTTTCAGTTGCCTCTTCAGCTTATTTTTATCACGTATCGTTCGTGGAAATAATGAGTCCCTAAAATGACTTGTCCTCTCAACTATTTCTCTCATATTACGCTCATTGTCGGATCGCCCGATGTAGCAGGGGGGTCTCATAATACCGATTACGTCTTCCGCAAATGTGCTTTCTCTGAACTTATCAAGCAATCGCAGTCTAGCTTCTAATCTCATTTCTTTCAAGGATTCCCAACCTGCGTCGGAGAGCATTTGCGTAACTCTTGCATTTCTATCGTAGCACTTTTTAGCCAATCGTATCGCCTTGCACTGCACTTTCTCGAGTTCGCGAGCGTATGTTTCATCCGCTGGGTCCCATGTACTCGCCACATATTCCAGATGGGGCTTAACTAAGGTGAAATAGCATCGCTCTCTAACCTCTTCCTTTAATATTCGACGTTTAATTACAACTAATAACCTCGACGTTTAATTACTTTCATTCATATTCTCTCCTCCCAGATTATCTCTAGTACATCAAGTGCCTCTGTGTTTTCTACACGTGATAACTAATAGAGGAAATCGTTCAATGCTTGAGATCTGTCCGAAAGTATTCAGCCCGAAGGCCGGTTGGGATCTCATTCCCTCCACCATCAGTTGCGAAGAGCTAGGAGACGGAAATGAGGCTTACTAGGCAAGATAAAGAGTGAGGTAGTTTCAAGGCTTGAGATATTGCTGGAAACAGTTCACAAACTCGAAGTCTTTTACGGCAGTAAATACTTAACGAAATTTTTACGAGTTTTCCGGTTATTGCTTTCTTTAAAATTTCGCTGTTTTCTGATTAATTTCTGTTACGTAAAAACGTTCATAGAACTATACAAGTCTTCCGTGGATAACTTCACTTAGGCCTGAGTGTACACGGTTGCTATTTACAGAAGTTTTATTGGCCATGAATATACAATTTCATACCGTAAAATATACGAAAATGACGATTTGGAAACGAGACGCTTCCTATGTTTACTCTGAACTCCAAGGTTTAAGAATGATTCCGTTCTCATACTGGAGGTAGAAAATTCCTTGCAAGAAGCGCGCTGTCTGCCTTCTTGTTTGGAAGTTTTTCCTGGAGCGCTAAAAGACTTCATTGATATTGAGTATGGAGCACATCAGCAAACATATTTATGTTGGTTTGGAGGTTGATGAAATAAATGCGAGGCGAGACTCTTCGCTTATGGCCGTGAACGGAAAATTTTTGGGAAGATACATTCTTTGAGTGATTTAACATCTTTGTTCGCTTAAGATCTTTCAGCTTTTAATAGGTCTTTAGCACATACATATCGAACGCTGTCCAAGGACGTTTTGAAGGTCCGATTGCTACTTAATATTTTGAATGGCTCTTTGGAGTATTCAGTCTTCCGTTACTAATTTACGATAGATTTATGAGGAATTTTATTCTTTCAACGTTCATTAAATTTGTATCGAATTTTGTTTAAATGTCTTCGACCGTGATTAATAACAATAAGCCATTATAGCGATTTTATAGGCATTTCATAGGAAATAGGTTTTGCTCATGTTTTAGATACTTTGACGACCAAGAAGAGCTTATTCTTCATCAGTGTACTATGCCTTATACTTTTCTTTTACCATGTAAAAGTTTGCACTCCAAGACATGTGGCAGATTTGGGTCCTCAAAGATAGACTTTGCAGGATACAATTGATTTAGTTCATGAAGGAGACTTCTTTTTGAGTATACTTGCTGTCTTTATGGAACTATACATTTTGATTTTATTCATTTACAGCTTCCAACGAAACACTTTGTTGATTTTAATTTCTTAAAAATATTTGGCGGGAAAGCCTTAGTAAATTTTAAACCAATTCTATGATAAAAGAACGTAACCAAGAAATGAAGTGTAAAAGAGGCTCTACAATGTAAATTAAATGATTATTGTTTATTGAATTATATATATCGAACAATTATTAGCACATAGATATTGAAAAAATTAACACTTGAACGATGTTAATTTTAAATTAACATATTCAGGGACCAATCTGGTGTAGCTCGCCAAGTGTTTTCTCTTCACCATGTCGTCAGTATTAATTCAATTAAAGGATCCTAAGCTACTATCTATATAATTGCAGTTTATAATAATATAGAGGCATAAAAATCGATTTAAGAATCGATTACGATGTTTCCCCATTTCCATTTGCGACACAACATTTTCCTCGAAGCTATGAGGAATACGTGGTAGATGTAGCCATTGCAGCTGCTTTTTCAATTAGCTCCTATCCGCGCATGGCACCATGAGGAAGAAACAGCAATACTCCGTAAAAAAAACACTTTCCTCGTTAAGCATTGACGACTGATCCAGGATTACTCTTTCCTATGGAATTTCGAAATTATGAACCCAATGAAGAACTATCACTCATCAGGAACATCGCAAAACAAAATGGCTACGACACATCTGTAGCCAATAGCATAATGAGAGAATACAAACTCAATTTTGAATCAAAGCACGATCTTAAAAAAATCATCAGATGAAAAAGAACATAAATTCACAGAACTATCATTCGCACCGGGAATCAGCTGTAAACTTAAAACCATATTTCCCAAATTCAACTTCACTCCAATCGGTAGCAGTAAAGTATTAAGTCTTCTTAAAACTCTAAGGAGCCAATTCCAACAGGAATCAAATCCGGTATCTTTGAAATTTCATGTCGAGATTGCGACAAAGTCAAAGTTGGAAAGACAAGATGAAAAATAGAAACCAGATTCCAAGAGCATTTGGCCCACTTTAAACATAATCAAATAAACAAATCAAGTGTGACACAACACATTCAAGAAAATAACCACAAAATCAACATATAAAACTTAAAATACCAGTACAGAAGACCTCAAAACTTTACGCATACGAGATCCTATTCATACACAGAAAGAGAAAGCACATTATGAATTATAACCTGGGACCAATACCTTCTTCTGCTTTGTTTTCATTTATTAATGTCGCAACACAGAAAGCCTAAATACTCTACGTCAATTAATTCATCGAACTAATAATCTAAAAAATAAAAAACGTGATTCAGCAACCAATTATACACAATTTTAATTACGAGGAATGATGAACAATGAAAAAGCAAGGAATGCAAGCGATATCTTGCTGTGGTAAGAGCGATCGTGATTTTAGTGGTTGGCAGATTTCATCGCCGAGTCATCACTTACGACAAAGAGGTCGAACACCGATATGAATGAAATGCTTTCCAAACACTTGGTTTGCTTGTGCCTTGCATGAGGATGCTCCATTAGTAGCTCTTTCTTACTCAGCAGCCGTTTATTGGAATGACGCTGGGCTGTGAATTAGATTCTAAAATCGCATCGGGGAAGGGACAGCGCATGATTCGGTGGATATGAACTAGAATTCTTTCGTTTATAATTAGAAAGGTAACTTATTGCTGACAGTTTACCTTTTCTTATTTTCCCGCCTTCGTATTAAATTTCAATTGCTACTTTCGGTAGGTTTTACGTAGGTTTTTGACGACCCCCTTCTCGTAGGCGTTTTTCTGTAGGGTTTTATTTTTTTCCCCTAATTTCAGATGTAGATTTATTTAAGCCCACATAATATTTCATTTCTTTTTTTGATTTTTCTTTCTTGTACCTCCCAAAAGCTACCTCTTTCTTTTAAATATTCATTTACAAAGGGTTGGATGTAAGAAGGAACTAGGAAGTCTCAATCTCGTCCTTCAATAAATACCTTTATTATTATTATTATTTGAGAGACAGACTGACTGAAATAAACGCCTTTAGGATATATTTTTTTCGTATTCACGAGAAGAGATTTAGCAATGGTTATTTCAAATTGATAAACTTGTTTAATTGTAAATTTTACCTCCGTAGTCTTGTAACCTAGCAATATATTGTGAATAAATGTTCGTATTGTGTTTTTGCTATTTCTCTATGTATATGAACAAAACCTTAGTAAACTGAATTCTCTTGTATTTATAACTACAAATGATTAATTTATTTACATCGTAGAGTTTTGAAGATGGGAATCATCTTAATTTTGAGTTCATCCTAGATTCATACAGATGGGTGTCATATCCTTTTATCTGGTTGTTGTATCTAACATTTTCATTGGCTGCGCTTCTTCGCTGGTTGAGGAGGTATTTGGAGCATATTCTAAGGAGGAAATGTTTTCCCGCACTTAACGCATTGCAAATCCAAGTGTCATCTTCACACGGAAAAAATATTTTCCATTTGTCCTTTATGAACGTCTCACAAAAAAGGCAATTGTAAGAAGACCTTTCCCACACCAACGTGAGGCCAAGAGAGGACGCGTCCCCAAGAATTCGAGGCGTTTGAACCCTCGTCGCGGAAATTCTGAGAACGCCCCTTCACCCTCTGGAGAGGAAGAGGCAATTAGCAGCTTCCGCGGAACCTCCAAAAAACTTGTTCCTTTCCCGGTATCTTCCGCATAAGAATGCTATTGCTTGGGCGGTTGGATTGAAGGCAACTGAGATTATGAAGGAAATTGTGGGCTGTAGGAAGAGAGCTTGGGGTAGAGGGGAAAATAGCAAGCGGTCTATCAAAAAACAATAAAAAGCCTCTTTTAGGGTTATGCTGAACGGAATCTCAGCCGATGTTATGTAATATTTTTTGGAAGAACCTTGTGCTGAATTTTCAGTGCGCTTCGAAATCGAAAAGAGGTATATTTTAATGTGGGAAGGGCTAGTCGGAGGCCATTTTTCTAAATTAAAATATAGATTCGCTAGCATGTTCACCATATTCTGGCCAAGAAAAATACTAGGAACCCAATGCATGCTTTCAGACGGTAAGCAAAGAAGGCAGTCGTCTAAGGGCGGCGGTTGTTTGCGACTTGATGGCCTCTTTGTTATCAGTTGAAATCTCCCAGCATAATCAGCCATTTATGGGGAGGCATTAAAAAAATGAGAAAATTAGCGTTGTCCTAAAATCTTTTTAAATATTAGCAAATTGCCCTTTTCCAAGCTTTAAGTCTCAAAAGGAAGCCGTAAAGCTATATTTTCAAGACGTTTGAGTTAAGATTCCGGTTCTTCCCATAAGTTTCATGCAACACAATGTATTATTTTCTCTAGGACTATTCTAGAGTTATTTTCTCTAGACTACTCTACAAACTATTCATTGATAAATTATTACTAACAATTAAATTAGGCGAAATTGATAAATTGTAAACTGTGAGGGTTGCAGTGAACTGCCTGAAACGCCAGCAATATCCCGCCGCAAGGCTGCATTGTCTGAGGCAACTCATGTGGGCTATTTATGCATGTATCCCTAAGGTAGCGCTTCTAAAGACAAAGGCGGTCTGATTTTTATATTTTCATATTCTTGCTGACTTCCTGTTCCGTAATTTACAATACAATACAAACATCTTTATGGGGCGAAATTGGGACTGGCGTGTCCTGTCTTCAATTTAACCCTTGTCAGCATTTGATACAAAATACGAGTATACGTAACAGGATATAAGGTTTTAAACTAGAATGTGCACTGATTCTTAACAGGTTTGATGCAAACAGAAATTAAAGAAGAAAAGAAATAATGGTTTTCGGGAGAAAAAAGCTGTGATATTTTGTCACAGAAAAAATGTTTACCCTTCAGGAAAACACCCACAAAGAGAAGAGGGCGTGAGAAACCAGAGAAAGTTGAAGGAAAGACTGAAAGGAAGAGAGGGATAGATTACATTATTAGATTGCGTGAAGGATGTCAAAAATTACTAAAGCTATTGACTTGCGCAACATATATCAGAACGTAATTATTCTTTGTTAATAAAAGTTGAACTTGAAATAAATTTATTCATTTCTAGGCGCATTTCTTTGCGTAAAATGTGTTTAGTGAGCAAATTCATACCCACCAACTGCTTCGGATGATGATGCACTCATATTAAATTCTGAGACTCCCCATAGCCTACAGATAACCAGATAAAAATCTCTGCTTTAGGTCACCACACCCATGTGTACAGAGGATTTTAAGCAAACTTCCTTGGGCTAAAGATTCTAACACGCTAGTAAAACTAGACCTAATTTCCATGGTTTCTGCGGAAGTATAAAGAATACTTATTTTTCATTACCTTAAAGTGGTTTCACATTTAAAGGAACATTCAAAATGTGAGGCCCACAAACCAATTTCGTGCGATCCTCTGTATCAGGGATGGCGAACCTTCTGTGGTAAGAGTGCCATGTTTGATAAAAATAAAGGACTTGCGTACGAATGTGGTGCCAAACTTTAGCGTGAGACGCTGATACGTATTATATATTTTATTATGCCAACGATGGCATGAAGATAATTGACGTAAATAATCATTATTTATTTATTAATAATAAATCAACATACACCACTAGGCCAATTACGGTTGACGATCAACAATAATGATAATAAAATTGGTCAAAAAATTTAAACATTAATATAAATAATAAAACAATGACAAAATTAAAGATATCAGCCTTACAGAGACTCAAATCAGTCTCTTGCAATCATTATTACAATTGATTTTAGAGGTGGATAAATGGATCGAAGTTTTTATTGGAAGATAAAGAGTTGAAAATTGAGGGTATGCGGAAGAAGAGTGACCGTTTTATTATTGACAGATGTTCAAAATCGACATTTAATTACTCTGGTGCTTCGTTTTAAGTGAAGAAAATATAACAAGGATAGTGCCATCGGAGTACGGCGTGCCAAAAAATTCTCTAGCGCGCCACTTTGGGCAAGTGTCCGTAGGTTCGGCAACCCTGCACTATATAGCTCTTTCTTCCGATCATTTTGCAAACCCTTGATAAGGAAAGTGAGCACAAAGGAAAAACTTTATAAAATCTACCCTGAAAACACGCTACTATTCTCACTTTAAACATCATTGAAATGCAACAAAAAAGAGAGCGGCCGTCGATGAATTATTTTGAATTTTAAACTAAAGTGTGATACATTATCTGTAGCCCGCGAAGTTTTTATAGGAAATAATGCGGCCCGCTGGAGGTAGTAAGAGCTAGGACATCCCTGATTTAACGAGAGGTTCCTTCTAGGAATCGACGGTATACAGCAAAATACTTAGAATTCATTTTATTTTTACTTAGAATTCATTTTATACATTTATGTGATGTCCGAACTGGTATAATGTTAATGACAGAGAATTTACGCAATTTTTCAAGCAAATTTTCAGCGATATTTTTCTCTTTGTATAACGACTTTTTTTGCTACTTTAAACGGTACCTTTAAAATTTCCACTCAAAAAAATTAATTGGCATCTCTGAAGATGGCACTCAAGCAAGTTTATCTCTTCTCACGGGCGGATACAGGTGGAGCTCGGAGTTGCATCCAGTAAAATATTGAATCCGGACGCATTCACTCTCTCTTGCTCTTCCGGCGACATTTGCTATTCTGCCAGCACCGCCGAAGAACGGTACCTATTCCACGGGCAGGCGTGGAGCGACTCTCGCCCGATTTAACTATTCCCACTGCTTCCTTCTCCCACAATCATATTCGGATGAGGGATTGCCTAAGCGGCGTTTTACCGTTATCGCAAAGACCGCAACAGCCCGAGGAATGCCTGCTTTTAACAAGAGTTCTTCCGAATGTGGGCGAAATATTTGTGGGTGTTTGAATGTATAGCATTTGGGTTGTCAATCTATGGGAAGAATCCATCACGGATGTGGGCTGAATCCCTCTCTAGTTTTGCGAACGTTTTTGAAGGTTTTGGTGGGAATCTTTGGAGGCTATGAGAAATTCTCGAGTCTGCACATGCCTAAAGGGCTTATTATTTTATTATCATTATTGCTACATATGTTACGGATGGACGAATAGTCCGGTGGTAACTTACTACTACTCTACAATCATTACAATACTAAACTATGCAAATAGAAGAATTTACAATGCTAATTTCAATAACACAGCATTTCCGCCCACCACAGAACAACCATCATCAAGCCTCACAATACCAATATAATATGTATATACATTCTCAGAATTCAAAAACACGCCATCACTACAAATACATCTCCTTGCTACAAAAATACAACTCGCAACATATCTGTCACCTAGCCCAAGTATACATCAATTCATTCGAATATTTTTAGTTAATTCTACTATTTAAAATGCTAATATTTTTGGAGGGGTTTTCCTCTCGTATTTGGGCGAATGCCGGGCAGATGTCGTTATTATTTTGTCCCCCTTGACCATTGCCACCTGGTCCACCGACCAACTTGCAATGATATATTAAATAAATAAATAAATGTTCTCCGGGATAGCCTACATCGTCACGCGTTCGTGCTTCGTGAAAGAATTTTTTTAAATAATACAATTAGTATATGAAATGAAATAGAGACATTAAATGAAGCTACTGTATAATATGTCTGTGAAATTAATATGTCAGATTTACAGTTACCACGATTCTCATATAGAAACTCATTGCACATACGTCGTCTTGAGGACACGGCAGACCATAGAGAAACCCTGCATTAGAGCACAAGGGGTGTGAAAAGGAGAAAAATTTTCAATTGGATTCTCCGAAGGATGGATTCGTAATACCAACTTTATAATGATGCGAGGAA
>KZ308137.1:309152-370790 GCA_000376725.2 Ladona fulva | reverse complement strand
ATGAATGAATGAATGAATAATAAATTTATTTCACACACAAGATTACAAATCCAAAAAAAATAAACAAATATAAGTGAAATTAGGCATCCCTGAAGAACCTTTTATAGGGATTGCCAACACTTTAAACATAGAACGTATTCGGTAGCAAAATACACTATAATTTGGAAAATACAGAAACAAAAGAAAAATTACAAACTAAATATAGTGAGAAAAGGCATTGTAAATCAATTATTTTAGAAGATCTTCCAAATCTTTTTGTAGAAAAAGCCAATTTTTCAATTTGCGAATGAAAACTTTTTCATTTGCAGAGGACGAAATGTCCTTTGGTATCGTGGAGAACAACTTAGGAGCTAAGAAAGAATAACATTGTTTATAGAGCTGGACATTAGGTTTGGTTATATCAAAACAAAAATTCCTTCTTAGATTATAAGAATAAAAACAGGGCTTATTGATATGTCCACCACAATTAAAAAACACAATTGAATTCCATATAATATGATATTACTGGGCATTTGAAATATCGGATTGAAAAAATTATCGGAGTTCAAAAATCGTGAAATTTTAATGACGAACTGACCTCAGAAATACGTTTACGTTGTAGATTACCTACCTGTACAGTTAAGTGAAATATACGGGTAGCGCCTATGATCCAATAAATCTCTTGAACATAGTTTAATATCATTCGTATTTCCTCAAACGTCTAACCATTCGTGATAATCACGTATCAGCTAAGGACGAGATTTATTTTGGTCGACACGAATTATTTGTTCGCGTATTTAACCAATCTGGAAAGAATTATCATACATTTCTTTCCCGCCTTCTTCAAGGCAATCGGCAGAAGGGAGATAAGCGTGCGAATCAGTTTGACATTCAGCGAAAATCCGAAGTGTGAATAACTATTAATAGGTTCTAATAATTTTTAAATTTCTTTTACAAAATACCGCCACCGACTTTCATGCTGTTTTGAGATGAAAATTTATCCTTTAAAAACCGCCATCGAAACACGTTTGAAATCTATATTATATTTCATGGTCGAATATAATTGTATAGGGCTTCCTCATATTCAAACTAATTATAATAAGCTAATAACAACAAACTAATTGTAACGATGCTAGAGTATTTTATAACTTGTAATTGGGTTTATGTTGATAACATTTTAAAATGTTTAACTTTTATACATTTGTGGATCATTGTTAATTTTGTTTATAGCGACGCGTCTCTGTTTATCTTGCTCATAGCTACGCTTGGGGTATTGTTAGATCATTGACAGTGGGAAACTAATACGAAATGAACTGCGGTAAGTATTGTGTTACTCGATGAATAAATTATTCATACAAAGATTCGTGGTACACTTTCATGTATATTTACAAGGATTGAGCAACAAATTAACGATTGTTTAAACGTTTACGTAATCATTTGTTTACATTCTCAAACTATTCGATTGTTATCTTCCTGTAGCGCTATTACATTTTTATCTATTTAATGGTAAGTTTGATGGTATCAAATAGTCCGCATGCTCGAAGTTAAGTCCATCGTGATGAAGAGAGCTTAAGCGTCGCAGTGGAATAGTCTCTTATTCATTCACTCACGTAATAATATTTCTGAAAAATAATTCCGTTTCTCCATAATCATTTACATTATTAGAACCGCGGTTAGTTGGAAAGTTTATGGTTCTTATTCGTTGAAACGTGTAAAAGAACTGAACCTATTTCAAGCCTTCCATTGTTCCCTATTCCTTGTCTCTCTCTATAGCTATCGACATTTCTCTTTGTCCTTCCTAATGTTATCTAATAGCCGATCCCTCCAATTGCTCTTCAATCCTCCTTCCTTTCAATCGCATCTTCTCAGTTAATAACCTATCCAATTGTCTTTCCTCCATTGTATCATTTCTATCGATCTACTGCTCTCCCCGATTCTCTGCGGTACACTTCATCATGTCTGGTCTTGCCCGACCACTTAATCTTCTGCGTTCTTCTTCATACCCACATCTTGGTACTTTTTAGTCGGTGGTTATTTATTACCGTGATTTCCTTGTTTCCTCTCCTAACCAGACAGTACTCCATGCACAGCGTTTCGCAAGTTTCTTCCTAAGATTTTTGTAATAACTCGTCATGGTATGTTTACAACCATCTTTCAGGTGTATTTCATCAAAAATTCTTCGATTTCAATCCGGAAATATTTATTTATTTATTCCATGAGATATACCTGTTTTTGTCACAAACAAAAAACAATAAAATAAAGAATATCACAAATAATAAGAGAAAAATTGTAAGATATCTCAAATGAAGAGACTTATCACAACTTACGAAATTTAGATATATAAAATACCACAAATAATTGAATATGAATGTATAAAATACGTGATAATATACGATTAATAAAGAGAACAATTAGCGAAAGACAATGCTAGTTGGAAGGAAAGAAAGTTGAATTTATTCAACAATAAACTTGTACGAGATTATCGTTGCAAATAAAATAAAGTGAATTTTACTTAAAAACATGTAAATTACGTAAAAAAAAACTTTAACTGCATTATAAAGTGATAACGAAAGTAAATTTCTTAAGGAGGACCATCTGAACAGCCGAGAATACAAGAGCTGCTGAGGTATTAGGAATGCTAGAGAAAGACATTCCTTTTGATTGCTCGTTATTGAGTGGTGTAAAAAGTGTTATTTATAGGGTAATTACGCTGCATTTGCGTGGACCTGTTCGCCTCTAAGAATCTTGGCTCAACCTAGAAGAGAAGGGAAATCTACCTCACTCCTCATCTTACCTAGTAGGCCTCATTCCCTCAGAATGGTTTAGGGTTCAAACCGGGCAGGCTTAAAATTAGTAGATTTACATACACGGGTTCCAAGTTCAAGGAATTCCCTAAAATAATTGAATCTCCTCTGACCACAATCCGCATGCGACCATCTCAAACCGAAACCTTTTTCAGCTTCTCCCGAGATGGAATTAATGGAAGTTTGTCCTTCGAAAAAAAGAAAAGAAAACTGTTGTACTCGGTAGACCCCTCTAACTTGTATTCGCCCGCGCCCTCTGACCCTTGGTATAGTCGATGACGTCGCAGGTGCCGCAAAAATGGTGGCGAGCGATCTCCAGCCCGTGGGCATCAAGAAGAGACGAATCCTTGCCCTTGGCGAACTCTCCGAGGTCGTTACCGCTGTGGGAGGAAAGGGGGAGAAAATGCGTGGTGAAGAAGGGGCGGTTCAGGTAAATCCCAGCGAAGTTCGCTCGGAAGATGTGTCGAGTTGAGACTCGAGGTGATACAGTGAGGAGATTGAAATTTTCAAAGAAGGCATCTGACTTCCGAAGGCGGAGATGCTCGCCCTTTACTGCAGGGTGACGATTTTTCATTTCATTTAGTTCTTATCGACCTTATTTTTCCTCCTCGGCACACTTACGAATAAACTCGTGTAATTTTGGGGCGCACAGTCTGAAATATTAAGCCCGGTTTGAATCTCAAACCCTCCAGTATTAGATATCAAATGCTTGAAAGAGGATGAGGCTTACTAGGTAAAATGAGGAATGTGGTAGTTTGCTCTTACTTTCCTAATTGAGCCTTGACAGTTCCTAGATAGATTACCTAGATAGATTTTTATATTATCTAGACCTAGATAGATTTTTATATAATTTTTAATTACTGAAATTCTACATAAATGTATGACTGGAGAGGTTAGGTGTAAGAGAGGCCCACATGGGCCTAACCTCGCCGAATAAAGTGTTTTATAATAATAATAATAGTTCCAGGAAAAATATCCCAGTGTTGCGTACGGTCTCAAAGAATAACACTTTTCGTATTCAATAAATAGAGCCAAAAATGAATGCTATCGATCGGCATCCATCACACCTCAGTAGCTTTCAGCACATCTCAGGTTAAAATCAAGACAACACGAAAAAGACCGGAGAAAAAAGTGATTGGTAAGTGCATTTTGTCTACAATAACAAATAAAAAGATAAGAATCGTCAGCGTCTTCCGCAGAAAACAGCAATGAATTTGGCGACTCGACTTACGTTTGGTAGGAAATTTTTAAGATCGTTTGCCTGAATTATATTTATGCTGCCGATATACCAGTTTTATTTTGCAGGGGATATGTATGCTTGTTGATGCACTGTGGTCGAATCTTGGGTCTTGGCCGTCGTCCAAATTCCGATTTTAAATGCGTTTAGAGACAGGAAATTTATTAAAGAGCAGCATTAGCACAAATTGGATGTTTCGTCCCTATGGAGGAATTAATCGGTATCAGGGGGGTTTGGGTAATATTTTTAAAAATTCAGTTTTCTATGGACAGAGGTGGATATAATACGATTATTCCCCTTATTATTATTTATTTAGGCAGAACATTTTTTGCCAACGAAGAGGATATCAAATTAATACCAATAAAAATTACGTTTCATGAAATTTGAAATTTTAATCGTGTCATAATATGTTATTTTATGCACATTTATACAGTGTAAGGGTGTGGACAAGGTGATTTACTCAAAACAGGAGGCGCGCTCCTTAAAACTCAATGAGAAAACAGAAGCGAAAAATAGCGACATGACTTGTACTCGAACTCAGTTGAAGTGGCATGATAGATATTGGTTAGAATACCTGCCCGAAAAATAGGAGGTCTGGGTTCGAGTCCCAGTCACGTCGACATTTTTCACTGGTGTTTAACTCTGGGTTATTACAGTGTATTAATTTCTTTCTTCGCAACAGTAGGATATTTTCATTGTTTAATCGCTGAAAAATTAAGACGTTATTGTTGTATGACACTATTGGTGTATGACGATCACCAAACAGCAACAGTTTATGAAGATAAACGCGCAGAAAAGTTCTAACTAAGAAAATGTAAAAAAAGTTGTTTATCCTAAGGAATAACAGGTGTGAAAAATAGCGACATGACTGGAATTCGAACCCACGTCTCCCACTTTCCGGGTGGGTATTCTAACAATCGTTAGTGTGGTTGTTAAAATTATTAACAGTTGTTTATTGCTTTTACTAAGACATATTTCAAACTTAAATAAATTTCATGGATAATTTTATGAATAGATATTCGCTCCTCCATTCGTGTACCTCACATTTTCATTAATTGCGTGTTATCTGTCAATTTGTGTGTTATATACTCCGCAACTTTAATTACGGTTTACTTGATGAAAATGGTAAAAATTGATCTCTGGAAATTCAGGATTATTTTTGAGGAAACTGATAATATCGTGGATCACAATGAAACTAAATACGGAGCAAGAGTGTCTCTCGAAAATCTCATTCGAAGAATATGTTAGAAGCGAGGAAAAACTATAGTTGAGGTTTATTTGGCAACAAATCATCGTCATCCTCTTGAAAACATCCTCTAACATGCCTAACGGAAAGATTAACCGTATAGGAAAGATAGAGCTTTTATATCATTTTAAAAGTGCAACGAAGTTTTCATCTTGTCAGTCTCAGGAACAGGATGTTTTCTTTTCTTGCCTTTTTCCAACTCTTCCCGTGTGAAACGTAAGACGTGACGTCTTGGGACCTCACAGGATCATAAGCCACCTCTTACTCAGATTTTAGACGCTTAGGTGATGATTCTTCCCCAAGGCCATATTTTGCAGTGCCTTTTTTTTTACTAAATTGCTTCAGTCTGACCGCGTAGTGAACGGTCTTCTTGGAATGGGGGGTTCTCTCATACCTCATCATTTTCTCACCTTTTCTTCTGCCCTCTCTGAAGAATCGCTTGGGAGATGTATGCAGCGCAGGGTCGTCAGTTGCCCTCTAACGTTTGCTTAGAAAAATAACCTCTTTTCAAGAGAAATAATAGCGTGTTTTGAACACATCGGGCTTAATTTCACTTTGAGGCCTCACTGAAAATCACGGAAAGCTTTCATAACTCTAAATGGAGCATCAAGCGAACTTTTGTGGAAAATTCTTCCATCTCATTGATCACGTTCGTTGCCTATTGGCCTTTGTTTTTTCACTTATGTGCTCAATTACTGACTAACATCACGTTGATGTTAGTTCTAATAACAACCAGAAGCTCCTAGTCCCAGTATTATAATATATACTTAAAATGGAAAGGACACAATAAAGTACTCTACTAAAGTTCACTTTAAGGCCCAGTGTTATAATATTTTTTGAGAGTTAAAGTGAAGATTACGTTAATCTCCTATATATATAGTGGGTTAGCAAGTAGATTATCTATAATCTTCACATTAACTCTAACAAAGCATTATAATACCAGCCCATAAAGTGAATTTTAATTAAAGTTCATTCTAAGTATAGATTGTAATAATGGGCCTTAAACACAATGAAAATTGATAATACTTTTCACAGCTATCGATAGGGAGGGACCTAAATGATAAATAAATGCCATGTTTCAGCAGCATGCCTTAGTAGCTTCATATCACAGCGATGCGTCAGACCGAAGCATAAGTAAATGCAAGATACGTTTTCTCAATCCCATAATAAAGACATTAAATTTTCCTGTAATCAAGATATAGCAGCAGTATCTGAAATAATATCACTGCTATCCAATTCAGCGGCTGCTATAAAATATTCTGACAGTATTCGGAGGACACACTAGAACATCTCAGGAATCCTTAACATCTATTAAAACGCTCATACGAATAAAGTTTTCCGTTTTCTTAGCCGTTTATGTTTACTCCATTTTTCTCCCTCAATTTTAAACAATCTCTAAACTTCCGTTCATAAATTACGACCCCGAATATCAAATCATCTTCTGTGAAAGAATTGAGAGAACCCAAGGTAAGCAAAAAGTGAAAAATAGCAACAATACTGGGATCCGAACCCAGGTCTCCCACTAGCTCTTAGCTATTTTAGATGTCCCCGTATCCTTATTAAATAATAATTTAATCTAATAAATAATACGAATAATAAATATAAATAAGACAAAATTATTTATGAGACCGGTTTAATTTAAAATGCCCGAATCCGATCAAAGTTCTACATCTACATAAATACCCTGCAAGCCGCATTTCGGCGTGTGACAGGGGGTGTAAACACCAAGCGTTCGAGCTACCTCTTTAGTTTATTGTTATCGCGTATCGTTCGCGGAAAGAATGACTCCCTAAAACGACTTGTCCTCGCATCTATTTCTCTTCTTTTACGCTCATTGTCGGATCGGCCGATGTAGGTAGTATCGTAGTAGTATTATGGTTCAGTGCTTCGACTATTTAAGTCATTTCGTACGAAGGCCCCCACCGGGAATCGAACCCGGGACCGCTTTAACCTGAGTCGAACGCGTTGCCCACTTTACTATATGTGAGCCCAATGGGGCATCGCAATCACGGTATTTATATTATTATGATGAACAATGTATTTTTTTATTTCATCATTGAATTTTTAATCGAAAATCATCCTAATGTTTGTGATTAATCGTGAAACATCGGTAACAAATCCGCAGAGGTAAAATTGAGGGTATTTCAGACTTAACTATATCCTATTTTTAACGTCATTTCAAAACCTCTCAATTCCAATTTTTCATTCGTGCATACTTAGTCGCAAAACGTAAAGTTTTACATTAAAATTGAGTCTCGCCCTCCAATTGGAAGAACTGGATGCATGGTGGAGAGATTTTTGCGGGAATCAGCCAGGATATAACGAGCAATGACGTCATCGAGGGGCACCGTCGCGGGAGGAGGTCGTGAAAAGGGCAGGAACATAAAAGTGAGAAGGGTAACTATCAGAGAAGGAAAGCGAAAGTGGAGATAAATTGAGAATGAAACGAAGAAAGGAGAGGCCGAAAGATTCCTACAGGCTTGAATCAGAGACTCCATCTCTTGGCGTAATTCGAAAGCATTTCCTCGGAGAGCATTTATCACGGCTGCATCTTCCGTGCTTCACGAACGAAGTTTATTACGCGCCGATTCACATGGAAAATGTCACGCACTATATCCATTTTTTGTGGATTTTAACGGTGCATTGCCCCCGGTCCTCTTGGAAAGTGATCTTAAACCCTCTGAAATATTAAAATGAAATGAAAAGAGCATGAAGGACACAACCCATTCCGGATAAGGAACTGTGCACCTGTATCGCTTGATATACTATCTTAATACCTGAATGCATGGCCAAAAAGGCGTGTATGAGGAAATGAATAGAAGGTATGAATTTCCAATAAATTTACTTTCAAAAGAGATGGAAATCACGCACTGCCCCTATCCCGTATGGATTATATTTGAGCCGCAAAATATTGCGACAGTAGTAACATTTTACTTATACAATCATTAAGATTCAATCTAAATGACGTTGAAACGAATATCAATGTCATTTAATAAATGGTAAAATTAATTTACTGAATTATGGACTCTTCCGTACAAGGGAAACATTTAAAAAATGAATTTTAAAAAGTTGACGCAATGGCTGCAATATAAAAAGGATCCCAATGATTTGGTGCAAGAGTCAATCTTGGTATCATCACTTCTTAGTTTTGCAGATGGTTAACTAAATAGAATAAAATACTTCTTTATTCAGGGCGAGATTGATACTAAAAATTCTCTTGCATTAACCCTTTTAAAGTCATTTTAAAAGCAGATAAAGATAGAGAAAAATAGCAATAAAAAAGAAGAAATATATAGAGTGGATTAAAAAAAAGCTAAGTCACGTACATGCTTAGGAAAGAGTGTCCAGTGCAGGGAAACACCCGCAGTAAAGGGGTTGTGAAATCCTGAGAAACCTACATATAGTGATAGCTTAAATTAAAAATTCAAAGTAAATTACTTTCTGTAACCCGAAAAGAAGACATTAACAATAAAAGTAAAAAAGCGTACAATGGCGTGGTAAAGTTTCCACACCAGAAAACACTGAACTTTGGAAAATTAAATAGGAACAACAAAAACTTAATGTTTCCTTTTAAAATTGCAGTTTTTATCAAAGTTCGTTCAATATATTCCTGCAGAGATAATTAGACTCAAAATATTACGGCGAGCAATGAATTCAGTAAAATGTTATTTTTTCGTCGAAAATCGCACCATTTTATGCCGTGGGAAAAGTGGTCAAGATTTTACGATCGGTTGAATCTCGGAACGCTTCCTGGACCACCTATCTGGTAGTTGTCTTCATGATTCTTTTTGTACAGTTTCTTTCTATACCTAAAGGGGGATAACGGAAAATTATACTAACAGCTTCATTACGAAATAATTTAGGATAGAGAAATAAAAAATTGCCCCACCAAGTCTAACATTTTAGATTCGAATTCAGTGAAATCTTATGTTTTCTCTTATAAGGCTCAGTTGCATTTAACGATGAAATTTTGGGATCATAAGAAAGCAGTATCTCCATCTCTATCTGTTACATCTCTATGTATCCAAAAAAAGTTTCTTTGGTTCCGTAAAAAACATTGGATGGAGACCTTGCATTTCATTCCTCTTAGAAATACGCGTAGTTCTCCACATGTACAGAAAAAACTTCATGCTCGTAAATCTCTCATGGGTTTTCCTAAACAATTATGCTCATTACAACTTCCAGTCACTACGTGCGTGTTACGCTTCAATCGCTCAAAGATGCTCATGGTAACAATGAAATTTCTCCTCGTGATTTTCCCCTTGCAATGTTGCGGCTTGTATCACCATTATTCTCTATATAATTCTCGATCGAGTCCAAAGAGTTTCTGGTTCACTTGTGCTGATCGCACCGTGACGGACATCTTGAAGAGCGCGTTAATTTTAAGGGAAGATCCATGGCAAAAAATCATATCCCCAACCGGAAAGGGCCAGAAAATGTCCTTCCTTTCTCAACGTTTTTCTTTCTCCCGTTTGCAGGCCTTGCACCACCAGTCCATGGGGAGCCAGTGCACCCACGGGACGCCGCTCGGCTACCTGCCCTCGCCGTGGGTCATGTGGGATGCCGGAAGGCTCGCAGAGGCCAGCAGAAGACGTAAGCAGAAGAAGAGGATGTGCACGGCGTGCCTTCTGGCTGGAGTCGCCATCGCAGTGCTTGGAGTCGCAGGCGTGGCCGGACTTGCGGTTTACTTAGGAGGTTAGCGCTCTGCTTTTCTTACGGAGACTTTAACGCTCGGATACCTTTTTCCCAAGATCAAAGGAGGATTTAGAGTAGGGGTGGGCAAACGTTAATTCGGGTGGGCGCTGAAAATAATTTAGCGGGCCGCACTGGAAACTCGTAAGTTTTGGTTGGGTCTCAAGAAATCTCTAGGGAAATTTATCTGATTTCCTTACAGTGAGCTTGCATTTTTCTCTAATAAAGGGAGTTGATGCACCTCACTTTAAAACTCAAATATTAATTTCTGTTCTGAGGATGTATTTCTTCTCTATTTTCATCATTTTTTCAAAAGAATCTGATGCTATGAATGCATGAATACCCCAGGATAAAGTCCCCTTTAGCACAAAACCGATTGAATATAGAATTAAAGGAATCATAGGTAATCCATTTAACGTCAAAAATGTGTGATTGATTACGGATTTCATTCTCAGATACCTCTTGGGGCTCACTTTGTCCATTCCTGTTATAGAAACACTGTGGAGGTGAGGGCCGAAGATGAACAATTTGATTATGTTTTTGCTCTTGTATAACAATTGTCTTAATTCCTTTACTTCACACGATAGATATTTCAAGATTTGTGTTTCTAAAGTTTCATAATATATATGCAGTATTTGTAGAAATGCTTTCTTAAAATTTGCTAGTTTTAACAGTCTCAGAACAACATAAAGGAACATGTAATCGAAAATCCCTAAGTATCTGCCGATGCCTACAGCGTAAAACATTCCGAAACTCTAAGAAAGTTTAAGTGGCAGTTATCTAACCGGAGGGCAGATAGGACCTAAAGTCTTTTGATCCTATATCTGTCCTTGACCCAAAATTCGCTTCGCAAGCTATGAAAATTTACATGATTTACTGTCCATTTCCCGTCTAATCGCCGCTTAACACGTGCTTTCATCCTTTATTATTTTCATTATATTTGTCCTATGATGGATGTTTGTTGGACATTGGTAGGTGAAGAAAAGCGAAGGATAGAAACTCGTTTGAGTTAAAGATACGTACAATTCCTTTGTTTAATCTTGATATATTATTTCATGTGATTGGTGAATAGCTCATATACTGTTTTTGACATAACTTTGATTGGATTCCAAATTAAACCCGTTTCATAAATAATTTCGTCTTATCAATATTTATGATTTATTCGATTCCTTTTTTATTTGATATGGCTACTGAGACATCTAAAATAGCTAAAAGCCCTCTGGTATCTTAAATGTATATTATTCTAATCACATTGCTGCATTTACGAGTCGTTGTCGTTGCTATTGGTCGGATTCACATGCTTTTGGACCCTTCAAATGAATGTTTTTCTATATCTTGTTTTGTTCTCGGTTATTTGGCTCAGAATTTTCCAGTCTATCCATTTCCCTTTTACCAGCTTAATATTTATTATCTCTACATTCTATATTCGAAATGACGATTGGTTCGATGACACGAGAGGAAACTTTTTAAGTTCAACATTTATCGGATGCAGGCTGTGTCTAATTTAAACATTGATGATGCTGGTAGGTTTCTCTCCTTTTCAGGCCAACGTATCACTTACGAAAGGGTGCCGAAATTCTATTTCTACCTCGTCCATGCACTCATATTAGTATTTAACAATTGTATGAACGTGGCGAGCCCAAAAAATGAAATTCATACCATTTCCGAAAGCCCTCTTTCATGCTTCATTCCAGCAGATAGAAATATAAGCGATGTCTTATCCATGAACATCCTTTAGTATATCCTAACAGCCTCCTAATTTTAGGAAACAGGGGCGCCAAATATAAGAGACTGATTATTTTCAATGATAGGAGAATATATTCTAATACATATACGAAGAGGCTGAACAACAAGAGGTTGATAATTGTTTGCAATCAGAATGAATTATATCTAACGAAAAGAATAAAATTACGTCAGGTATTGCATTGTTATGTGAGATTTGTCCAAATAACTTAATATACCTCATGCAACTACGTTAACTTCAGCTGACCATATTCATCGTTACTTTGCTTTATGGACTTGAGAAGGAAGCAGGCATTCGATTTTCACCAATCTTTTGTAAGACTGTTCCAGCTAGCTACCCCGGGACCTTGGGGTTGGAGCGTTAGCGTGCTAGCACGATAAATTCGAACCCGGGACACCAAGGTCCCGGCTAGTCGGATTTTTCCGGTTAGGGGATGGTCGTGTGTGTTCATTCATATTAGTGTTATTAATAGTTATTAAAATGGATGTTTTTGGGATTTGCTTCTTGTTTCCATTACAGAAGTTATTATTATCATTAAAATTATATAAGGAAGATAATTTCTATACTTTTCTTCCCCGAATAACCGTTCCATTCCCGAATCAAAAGATGTAGTAGTTTATTCCCTTAAGGAAGAGTGCTAGTATACTTTGAAAACGAACAGCGTTTTTCTTTTTCTGAAATTGATAAAATGCGCATTCTCCAACCCTTTAAAACTGATGTTCCAGACAGATAGATTTTTCAGCGATCGTGATATACTCGGTTGAGTCCTAAATTTAAATATGCAAACTCTTCACAAGGTCATTCGTGCCTACTCTTTGGAAAACGAAAATCTAAACCTAGATTGGTTAAATTGGTTAAACCGTTTCATTAGTAATGTAATGACTCCAAAAAACATCAACAATTTCTAAATTTTAACTTAAATTTTTAAAATTGTTGATGGCTTTTGGATTTATTATATTATTGATTAATGTAATCTTCACTGGCCATTTGAAGTTGTTTTGCCTTTCTTTATAACTTAAGCTTTTCTCCTAATTGTGGTAGTATTGTTGAAAGTGCTGCGACAACTTAGGTCATTTCGAACGAAGGCCCCCACCGGGAATCGACCGCTTTTACAGAATTGTGTACAGTATGCAATTTCAGGACATCCACTACAGTACGTCTGTCACAATAAATACCTAGAAGTTACACTCAGCAGTTGTTTATCGAACATATTCGTGATATTATAGGAAAGTCGTAAAGAATGCAGAGAGTGGCAAGTAGAACCCTGAGAGGATGTCCATCAAGAGTCTGAGACATTGCTTATTTTTCCCTCATTCGGCCAAGTCTCGAGTACTCAATTTTAGAATTTAGAATTTTACCCCGCGAGCTGCCGATTGGTGTATGGCAGGGGGTGTATAACACCACATATTCATACCTAATCTATCCTGTTAGCCTCTCTAATGCTCCGAGGAAAAAACGACCAGAAGTAGCTATCTGTTCTAGCGATTATCTCTTTATATCGCTTGGTCGACGCCTCTCGTAGATCGCGTTCGCTTTGTACCGGAACTATCATGTCTTACTGCTGCGCGGTTTGGGTTTCTCATGAAGTAGGGTTAGTTTCAGAGTTAGAGATGGTTCAAAGTAGAGCAGCTCGTTTCGTCAGTGGAAACTTCAGGTTCGACAGTAGCGTTACAGCTATGATAAAATCACCCGGTTGGAACTCGCTCCGTTGAGAAGATCAGATTACCGATGGAAGCTTCTAGACAAATTCATCGATTTATAATTTTTAGAAGAAGTTGAAGACATATTCATTCCGGTAAACAACGAGAGCGATCTTCGAGAAGCGACGATCAAGCGTTACAAGGAAATAATCGCTAAAACAGATAGTAACTTCTGGTCGTTCTTTCCGCAGAGCATTAGAGATGCGAACAAGATAGATTAGGTTAAGTCTTTGGTGTTGATACACCCCCTGTTATGCACCGCTGGCGGCTTGCGGGGTATGAATCTAAAATCTAAGTCGAACGCGTTGCCCACTTGGCTGCCAGGGATCCCTAGATTTCCTCCTCTTAGTCAAAAAACATAGAAATCACATTCAATTGCTTTGATTCCAAGGAGAGGTGTTTTTTATTCTAAAGTCATTAACACTTTGAATGTCATAAATGCTAATGTACGTTTGGGTGTTCTTTGTATGCAGATTCGATTCAAACGAGAGAAATGATGGAAATGGTTGCCAACGCGTGAAAAGTGCATAGGTACGATAGTATCCGGGTGGTTTGCTTAGGAATGTAAGCGGAAAATGCGATGGTTGTCTTTTAATTATAGGTTCTTTTTTCTTCCCTCAGAGGATTAGCGCTGAAAATCTAATAGAAAATATTTCATCTTTTGGAATTTGCTCATCAAGTTCACAATCAGTACTGCCATTAACTTTAATGGATTGGCAAGAATAGTTTAGATTCCTTCAAGAGTCAAAGAAATTAGTCATAACTTATTTCATGGAAGGTACGGAGGGTGAGTGATTGATTAATCGAGGCGGAAAACCGGTGTAATTGTTAATAACTTTTTACATTTTCGTCTCTTTTACAAGCGATACCTTCCATCATAAAAGCGTAATTGTATTGATAGGATTCGTCGAGGAGAATGGTTTTATTAGAATTCCCATATTTTTTCTGGCTTACTTTTCTCCAAGACGGTTTTTGAATTCGTTCAAATATATCTGTAAAGTGAGCTTAAAAACGCAATATCAAAATGATTCTTTAGGCATTAAAAGCTTCCAAGAACTTTTTCCAACATAATTACCATCAACCTTGAAATTTACGGCCATATTTCAGTGATTACTTCACTGATTCGTCTTGTTGCAAAGTTACGACAATTAATTTTCACATAATCGTAGAACTTAAATTAATATAATTTATCCTTAATTTATCATCTAATTTAAAGCATTAAGTCGATAAGAAGTAACTCTAACAAGTTTTAAACGTCTGCTTAACGCTTTCAAGCTTTTCTTTGTGGCGTGATAACTCAAAATGCCTTTTTAAGTTACTTATTTGAAATCGTCCTCTTGTTGCATCTTAAGTCGAAGATACGTGGTATCTAATCTTGAAATGCTCAGTTTAAATTTATTCCATGATGTAGAAATTCATCAAAATTCATCATTGTCATCTTTGTCAGGCTATCATCTAATTTTCTTAAATTTATCTGCCTTCCTTATTTACCTCTCTGTCAAACCGAAAATCAATTACCTGGGATACCTCAGCTCTCAAAATGTTGTATTTCTCACGCTTCTTATATTTTCCGAATGATTTGTTTCTCCGATGGTTAAAGGAAGAAATGTACTAGTATTACTAGACCCTCTATCGAGATGAAATTGTTTGAGTAATTACACTCAGAAATAAAATACCATGAACATATAGAAAGCTTGGCATTCAAATTAATATTTATAGACTTAAACTGGTAAGAATATCTAGAAATTCGACCTTTTGCAAAAATAAAAGCATTTGATGAAAGAAAACCATGACCTCACTAATAAGAGTTATTATTGTGTGAGTAATTGTGGATTGATCTTGCCTGATACTGTTCATTGCTGTTATATTATGGCGGAAATATAGAACGGCATATCAGAATCTTCTAAGAATGTAGTTTAATGGTAAGAGCAACCGTCCAGCAATACGAATTGGAGAATTGTCCTACCAGACATTTATCTGTTTTTTTTTCTTGGGATTTTTCGTATGTATGTTCACGCCTTTACGTCCTATGCCACCTTTTAAACTTTTCCTATTATGATTTCATTGTAAGAATGTCGTTTTTTGCCGTAAACTTTTCAAATTATGCGTTTAATAAATTAAACCGATTCTATAACACTTCACTTTGCGGCAGATACATTGAAATCCATTCTGAAATTTGCACCAGAAGGAAGCACTTAGTTTTCGCTGCAAGGATGCGGAATCAGGTGGAAGTCTTGAGGTAAAATTTTTCCGTTCAATAAAAGTTTCCTATTTTTGAAAGGATAATTAAGACAATATCGGATTGACATTCACTTTACTTCTGATATTAGGGGATGTAACCATGTTGCTTGAATTTACGGTATGTTATTTCCTTACGCAACAAGTATTTTAATGTGTGTCCAATGTCAATGGCGAAAAAAGTTTTGCTCATTCACTCGTATTCATTTCCGACTGGAGATGCCAATTTATTTTTGATAATGTCGCTCTACGCACCCAAAAAAGTTGGTAAACTCATTAAAAATGTCACTGAAAGTAGTTAAAAAATTGTAATGACTTGAATTCCCCTTTTACATTAACTCAGATGTCAAACGAATTAAACATTATATAAACTTATGAACTTTAATATGTAAACGTAACGCTATTTTGGATTATATACAGTTAAATCATGATATGCAACAATTAAGTTGAGGAGCACACATACACTCTGTACACATTACAGAACATGTTGGTTGGAGTACACGATGTCGCAGAAATAGAAAAAGGTCGCTAAAAGAAGTAAACAGTCGCTAGATCTTGCGACAGAATCTCTTACTTAGCAACTATCCTTCCGATTGAATTGATATATAATAAAAATTCCTAGATAGCCATTGTACACAAACTTTCCACTAACACTCCACTAAGGCTAAAAACTGATCATCTTAGTTGATTTCTGTTTCGTTTGTTTTGAAGGATAGCTTCCAGACTTCCATGACAAACATCGCATTAATCCGTCAACGACGGAACAAATTTCGAAGGACTCGAGTCATTACAGATTCCATTTGTTTCGAAAGATAAATATTCGCAAGGGTGCCATCGAACATCGAATTTTCTGTAAAAGGAATGCGAACCACTGTCTCACAGGGATGACCTCCGGCGAGCGATTTCACACACCAGAGCTTACAATGGCGAGGAAGAAGATATTTTAGCCAGAGGCTAACCGACCAAACAGAGCTCTTTTCGAGTTTTTGCCGAGTTTTTTTTCTCCTTGACGGAAAAATGTTAACTGCGTTCCCGAGATCGCTGGATGCTTGGTCTCAGTCGGTTTATAGGATGGAACGCCTTTGTCAAACAAGAACAATAGGAGTGGAGACCCCTTTGAGAAAGTACTGTTACAATTATAGGCAGAACTCACGAGGGGTGAGCACATGTACCACTGAAGATAATGGCGTCACGGATTCTGCTAGCCACTGCTTGTGGGAGACTCTCACCAAAATGTGGTATTAACTGACACCGGATGGTGGTAAGGGAAGGAACTCGAGGAAAAAAGTGGAATGAACATTACCAGAAAATAATAGTTACATGATGTTTTGGTGAACAAAATCATATACAGTGGTTACGCGAGTACCCATTTGTCCTTGCTGGTTTCTTAAGCTCGAATGAATTCGCTGGCATGCTCCGTGTTGCGGCACATCGTAATGAATGTTTAGGATCTTGGAGAGAATTCTTTGAGAGTCCAACCGTATATAAACAATAATATCATGACTGTCCGTGACAGTGCAAGATCTTACTTCTGAACCCTTTGGCTTAATAACTATAAAAGAAAGGTTGGATATAATTTATTTCACGTGATTACTCACTCGAGTTAATGATCATCAATTAAGCTTAGTGTAGTTGTTAATTGCTCTTTAGATTGAATCCATTTAAATTTATACACTTCTATTAACATTAATTTTGACGGCATATGATTAAGGCATACATTCGTTGATGTTACTCTCGTAGTGCTATTAGTCTGACATTCTTGTAAAAACTAATCAACTCGGGTATTTCGTGGCTTAAAATCAAACTATCCAATGTTCTAAATCAGCTGAATAGAGGGCGTAAGTCATGTCAAATATTAATCTGTTCAAATGAATTAATATTCATAATACACAACCCTCTCCTCTGTATTTTCTAACTATAATGTTGAAAGATTACAAATGTGTATGGTGCATTTCCTCGCAGTACTATTCTTTAATTATAGTTTTACGTCCTCTCTATCTGAGCAATGTTCGTTTTTTTTGCCTAGCAGTTTTCTGATCTGCTAAATTGAAATGTTATGGTGATCGAGAATCGCTCACCATCGATGGGGTGTCGTAATTAAACACGACTGTTGAGTCAACTTCCACTCATTCCAAAGTTATGAATCATAAATGAATCACCCAATTCATCCTAAGATTACATCTACGGGTTTTATAAACTTTCTGCCCGGCTGTGTTTAGTGCGCTAAATTAAATATTGCTGCGGCGAAGATTCATTTCGGAATGGTCCAGTTAACTGGGTTGGTTAACTGAGGTTTTGCATATTTATTTATGCTTACAATGCATTGATACAACTTGAACAAACTAAGAAGCGAAATTAGACGCATACATTTTAGGGTGACTTTCTTTTGTTTGCATTCGTACTGATTGTGAGAGTTTCCGGAAAATCCATCAAAACATTTTATGTTACGCTTTATTTTTACATTATATTTATTTTTATATTTTATTTATTTTTATATTTAATTGCAGGAACTCCCCCGACGGAAAGCACGGCGAAATGGGAGTCCTTTCGGAGAGCGGGAGATGCACGGCCTGGAGAGGATTCTTCGCACAGAGTGCAAAACAGACATGGGATACTCCTACGAGCCGACCCCCCAGAGCGGACAACTCCTCCAGCAAGAAGTCCGTGGGCCATCCGACGCGAGGAAGGCGTTAGGTGGGAGGGAAGGGGAAGCAGCCCCTCACCTCCTTCCAACGACAAACCACGCGAGGATCAACCGCAGTTTACCTATGAAGAATCCGAAGGTATCCCCGAAGTCGAGGTGGTGTTGGACGGTCGCGAGGAGGACTTAACCCAAGACCCAAATAGAACCAAAAGCCAATCCGCAAGGTCGCCGTACGCAAGAGCCTCGGAAGCCCAAAGGCCGACGAATCCTTCGATAGCACACCTTCCTGAAGCTTCCGGTAGCCATGCGCCTCCTCCTTCAGCAAGTCTGAAGTCCATGACGGCGCCTTCTTCCATGGAATGGGATGCCGCTGCTGTCAATGGGTCTTTGGAAGAGGATGTGCAGTTGAGGGAGGGAAAAGAAGAAGAACGCGATGGCGTGAGAAGAAGGAATCACCGCCAGTGGGAGGGGGAACATGGGGAGGAGATAGTAGAGGGGGAGAGGGAAGAAGATGAGGAAGGGTCAGAAGAAGAGGGGAGAGATAACCATGGTGAATGGGAGGAGGATGAAGAAGAAGAAGGGTCAGAGGAAAGTGAGGAGGGAGAGGATGAATCTGATGAGGACGTGTTAGAGGAAGAGAAGGATGGTAGAGAGGAGAGACGCCAGCACCAGGCTTCCAATAAGATAGCCACTGAAGGCATTCCTGTGTTCAATATGCTCACAAAGATTCTAAAAAGACTGAATTCAAGCAGTAATCCAAAGGAGCTGGAAGTTTCAGGTTCAAAGAATGGAACAATGGGTAAGGATGGGTGTAATTAGTTTATATCTTAGAGTTTCCTTTTTAAATTTATGATTATTATTATTTATTGTGATTCACTTTATGCAAGAAATTGAGTGTAGTAATTGAAATTTTCAGGTGGCTGTTTCTTAATGATTATGTTAAACTTTTGATACAACTGAAGTAGTTATTGAAGCTGTTCATAACCTCAAAGTTATTCTAATTCTTATAAGAGCTTGAGTTATGACAAATATTTTCATATCTCTAATATTAAAATTGTAAGTATACTACTGATGTCATTATATAATAACGATGTCTCTAGTTGATGAGTCTATTTTTCCTCTTTCAAAATATTGCTTGTTTTGAAGAAGTTTTAAAATAACATACAGTTTTTCTTGGATTAAATGAACCAATGAGAACTAAATATTTTTCTTTTCCTTTGTTTCAATTACGACTTAAATATATTGCATAATTGGATCATGATTTATTTCTGAATGTCTTAAATTAAAGTCACATTGAAAACATCGATAGAATAGCTATGAGTTTCAGTAGTTGTAAATCAGAAGGTCATAAATAATTTTTTGAATGTTATTCAACATTAATATAAAAGTATATGGCATGGAGCATTACTTGAAGCAAGATTAAAAATAAGTTTTACTTTATATAGAATGAAAATTAAGGGTATTGAATGAGCAGTACTTTAACATACTCACAGAAAGACTCGTAAAATTTCCATATAAGTATTGCACTATTGTCACCTACTTATAGAAATGTTCAGACTTATAAGAGTTATATTTCCATACCCTATGTCCTACTTAGGCCCACTACATATTTACATTGTTTAGTCAATGGAAAAAGGAGCTTGGGTCCAAGTAGCCCCAACCTGGGTGTTTCTATGACCCAATTTAAAAAACAAAAACTTTATTACAATCAGCAAAACATTTTGTTCAAAAAAGATTTTAAATCATCGAAAAACATCTAAAACATAGTAAAGAATTTGTTATCAGCACAGGTTATGGACTTTAGGTATTGTTTTGTTCGGAAAGTCCAAAAAATTAGAAATTTTGGGTCCAAGTAACCCCAGTTTATGGTACCAAAATTTTTTTTTTTATCCAGAATGCAGTCCTGCTCAGTTCAGGTGTGCTGCTCCAAATGATGGCGTAATGTGTTTGCCAGCTGCATCTCGTTGTGATGGTGTTAGAGACTGTGTCTTGAGTGGTGAAGATGAAGTTGGCTGCAACTGTGCTGACACTCTTCGATCAAGGTTCCTTCACAGGAAAATTTGTGATGGAGTTCCAGATTGCTGGGATTACTCTGATGAGGATCAGTGTGGTAAGTTATGATACAGACTATCTTCATACTATTCAATGAAAGATGAATAGTAATCAGTAGGAATATTGTAAGTACGTAGATTTCCATGGCGTTAGAATGATCTTGTTATGGTTGTTGGGTTCTCAGCAGTCATCTTCAGGTTGAAGGCGACCTGAAGACGACCGCTAAAATGCAGTTGAAACATCGTCCAGCAAAAACTACCAACATGGCAGAGAACCTGACAGCCATGAAGAAATCAGTAGGAATATTGTCTTGAAATATTTTATTCTTAGGGAAAGAATGGAAAGAAAAACTATTTGACAATGAGGAAACAGGGGATTAAGTAATAAAGTCATGATTCAGAATACTCTTCTTATTATATTTCAAATTGAAGCTCAAATCAGAGTATATGTTGTTCACGTGTTTATGGAGTCTATGCTTCATATTTACATATGTATATAGTATTCATCATAGAGTTGTATAATATAACTCAATCAACCAAGGACATTTGACATTTTAATTTCATCTCCTTTAATATTGTAGAAATGAGCAAAGCTATAACAAAGGTTGAATATTTGTATAAAAGACCCGTGGGTTATTTCTTGAGCAATATGTTTTTAAAAAAGGTACATCTTATATGCTAATTTTGAAATCATTACTATCTGTATTATTTCAGATGCTTGAAAATCAAATCAAAATTACCATGTGTATTATTTCAGAAAAATATTTCAAGAAATATTTCAGAAAAATTACTATCTGTATTATTTCAGATGCTTGAAAATCAAATCAAATCTAAATATCTTTGGTTTTGATGGATTGCAAAATTCAAAGGAATGTTATTCCACAAAATCGTTACCAAAATGAATTAAGAGTTAAAAACCAAAGTAAAGTATACTTGTAACTTTCACTTTTAAATCATGAGAAAAATTAAAGATATTCACCACAAATAGTAGCACAAATAATACTGATTCCCTTGAATTATGAGTACTCAATCATGAGCTAAATCAATATATCTTTCTCTCCAATAGCATGGTGTGTGCCAGGGCATTTAGTTTGTGGTGGAGGAGCAAGGATATGCGTGGAACCAAAGCGAATATGTGATGGTGTGAAAGACTGTCCTGGCGGGGATGATGAATCGCAGTGTATAGCCTTATATTCAGGTGATGAAGAAGAAGCTAAAGTAATAGGCCCTGAGGCAAGAAGAGTCAACCAAAGAGGTCGACATAGTTCAGCTAGAGGCTCAGACCATGTTACGGCATCAATGATCACAAATGAAGTGCTCCCATATCGTTCTTCAGGTAAAGAGAGCATTGCTGATTTAAAATTAAATACTTTCAGTGAAGTATTAATATCATGAAACTACAAAAGATAATTTTCTCTCTTTTAGGTTATCTTTTGGTTAGGAAAAAAGGAGTCTGGGGAAAGCTTTGTCTGGAAAAGCCTGAATTGGAGGATGAAGAGCAAAACATGAATTCTGGTATTTCTGCGTGGAAAGCTGCTGAAATTGGTTATAAAATTTGCAAAGCTACAACACATAGGTTGGTTAAACTATGTCTATCTGTCCTCTTCTATTACAACAATTTATTCACTTTGTACTTTTAACATGAAATAATTATATCAATGTCATTGAGCAGAAATATTTTCAAGACTGGTTGATCCTCTTTTTCCCCTAATAATGGTTCTCAGAATCAATATTTTTTTACCTGCTTTATATCATTCTAGGTTGGAATATATCTACACTTGTTAACTCATTCCATTAGCCCAAGTTCATTTGCTCATACTGTGGTTTTGCTCAGTTAGGGCAAATAAACTTCTTAGTTAATGAAAAGTGTTGGTTATTGCAAAATGAATGGCACTCACATTCCAATCTTCAGAGAATTATGGTCTATTAAGATGAAAAATTGAGTCGAATAATATAAACTGTATTTAAGCATCCATAAAAACCATTAGAATGAATATTTCATTAAGTTAAAGTTTGTTTTATATACTTTAAACAACTCTGGTAGATGAGCATGTGTGTGTAATAGAAGAGCTCTGTTGAGAGAAATAAGTTTGGAGTTCCTGAGAATCTTGGCAAACAGAACAGTTAACTCATGTTTTTTTTCTTCAAAACAATCCATCAATGAATAATTTTATTTCTTCATTTATCTGGTTTTATGCATTTTTACAGGGCCTTTGAGGGAATAGAGCAGATTATTGAGGATGATGACACTAAAGATATTAATTCTACTAGATCATTACCACCATATTATCAAATTGAAAAAGTTTCAAATGATGCAGATATTTTAGAGTAAGTATTTTTCCTCTTTTATAAGTTTGCTTCTTTGAACTAACAGAAAGCCAGAAGCTTTATGTTAAATTTTAATTGAATTTTGGATAGCCTCAAATTCTTATAATATTTTTATCCATATTCCCTTTATATGGTAACATACTGAGGTTCAAATGGACAGATTGTGGGCCATATTCCTTTCAGAATCTACGTGTTAGCTTTTTACCACCAACATGGAGCGGTATATTAAATGATTCTTTGCTGATAACAAAATTGTAGTGCTGAATTAGTAATCTCTTTATTCAAAATTTATGATAAGAAAAAATTTTTTATAGTTTTGCATAAATACTTGAATGTTTAAACGTTTGTGCTCATTCAAAATATTCTCTTGACACTTGACTCCCAGTAGCAGTAGGTCTCTTAATCAATCACTTCTGTGTTAGACTTTTGTAGTAAAAAAAGTTAATTAAATGTCTCTCAGTTCTTAAGTTTATTGAATATAGTAAATATTTATTAAAAAATATAAGATTGTTTAGGTCAGCTTAGGCCTTATCTTTCAAGAGATTAAAGTTTTTAATATTTAAGAAGAAATATATCTACTCATTTACTATTGGTACATACAAGCATCTTCATGTTTTGTATTACTTTGTGCCCAGCAATGATGTCATTCTGTCATAAGTTTCTGTTTGATATCGTAAGTTACATTTTATTTTCAATCAATTGATGAAATTCTTTTATCCCACAGGTATATCCAGAATATACATACAACAGACTGTTCTTCCAAAAAAGTGGTGAGAGTAACATGCAAAGATTTGGAATGTGGAGTTAGGCCTAAGCTGAGGCTAAACCAATGGTCCAGGTAATGATTTAGTTTTAGGACATTCATATGGCTGATTTTTTTCCCTTGATCTATTTGTCCAGAGGTGCATCATGGCTATAGGGGGTCATTAAAAGATTAGTCATTGGAAGATTTAGCTCACCTTCTGTGAAAATATTTTGGTAAGCAAGGTAATCATCTTCTTCCCATATTATGGTGTTTAGTAGGTACTGTCCTTCTATTTGAAGAGACCAGAATTCCCTGGAGATAACACTTTGACTGTTAATGTAGCAGAAATGACTGAAGGCAGAATGATAGTAAGTTGTGGTGGAGATTTTATTCAAATCTTAGCAAATAAAATCAATGGTGAAATAATGAGCATAAGAGAACATGGCCAAGGAAGCAGCCTTCTGGAGCTTAAAATGACATGTAGATACTTCTCAGTCAATCACATCAGCAAAACTCAGCACAATATAGGAGAACTCATGGTAACATCTGTCAGTCTGCATTCTCCCATCAATTGACTCTTAAGCCTTAGGCACCAGACAGACAAATGACTACTGTGTATATGGCTACTAACTTTCCTAGTAGAACAAAACTTTTCAACTTCCTAAATTTATTTAGGGACTAGTTGTCATTTAGCATCGCTTTTATTTTTCAGCATTAATTCCTGTAATTCACAATTACAATGTGAGTTACAACAGCACTTCATATCCATTAATGAATCAGAGTTATTAATTAGACATTAAATACCATTATGTTGTAAAATTTTTGAGAAAAACATTTCTTTTTGATGTGTTTATTTTCATAGAACTCAAAGGATAGTGGGAGGAGGCAATGCAGCCCCTGGGGCGTGGCCTTGGCAAGCTGCCTTGTATAGGGAGGGTGAATTCCAATGTGGAGCTACGTTAATCTCAGACCATTGGTTGGTGTCTGCTGGGCACTGCTTCTTCCAGTAAGTATTATATGTCAATTCTCTTTATTTTCTTGCTTATTTATGCTGGTCATCTTGTATAATCAACTAAAAATTTTCCAAAATCTGGATTTTTGGAATTATTCATCCTCTGATACTTGAGTCTTAAATTTACATTAGCAAAAATACTCAATGAAATATTTACAGTGTACTTAGAACTAACTGAAAAACTTAGTATTTCTTTCATAGTATTTTGTTTAGTAACTGGTTTGTTACAGTTATAGCTTTACTGATGTAGCAGCCAAACTTGCTCCTATGAAACCTAAATTTCTTTATTTTTGTCAATGTTCTTCCTACTAACTTAAAGTAGATCATGTTCAGTAACTGAAAGAGTAAGTTAGTATAAAGAAGTTTTTTAGGCAAATTAAATCATGCATGGAATATTTTAGCTTATAATTCAGGGCAGTGTCTCTCTACGTTTGAGAGACTGTAGAGCATTGAAAGGAAAAGGAATAATTGGGATCCCTTAAAAAGTTTTTGCCAAATCATTTGCTGAGAGCAAGCAGAAATTATAAGAAACTTTTGTAATTTAATGGCCAAAAATCTGCAGCTCATTTTAATAAATAATTTTATGTCATACTTCTGTTAAGTAAATTTTTTTATCCATTTGTAAATTTTTTGTATAGCACCTGACCTGTATTCATGAAGCAGCTGTTTACTCTATGGAGCACTGCTAGAGAAACTGATTTACAGGATATCTTTGAAATTACTGCTAGTATTTTCTACTTGTATTTCCCTCAAAGTATTTTGGATGTAAACTTTCGTTTATAGAAGTCTAATTGAATTTATCTCCTTATTGCATGACCACTATTTACTTCTTATTTATTTTACTTAAATTTTTCCAGTGCTCGTGATGATTATTGGGTGGCCAGATTGGGAACCCTTCGCCGAGGAACTGATTTACCATCTCCTTATGAACAGCGTCGCCCTGTATCCTCAATAATTCTTCATCCTGGATATGTAGATGCTGGGTTCTTGAACGATATTGCTCTTCTTAGATTATCATCTCCTGTTGAAATAACTGATCATGTTCGTCCAGCATGTCTGCCTCCAAGACTTGTCAATGTGAAGCCTGCCACAGTTCAAGAAAAAGATGTAGAATTCACAACCAGTGATGAGGGAATCTCATATGATGAAAATGTTCCTTCAGGCCCATCAGTATTAACTACCTATGAAATCCCAACAACAGACTCCAGCACTGAACCTCTTTACACCATTAGTGATTCAAAAGATTTAAATGAGGATCCGTCAGAGAAAGATATTCAGTGGGAAAGTAATTTTGATGAAGAGAATGAGTTTGGAGACCTTTTGGATGATAACAATAATGCCACCTCTACTGTAGAGTATGATTTACATCCAGATAAACCAGGTTCAGAGGAGAAACATCCAGAGGAATATTTGGAATCTAGCTTCCCAGACTCAATAACATTGGAACAAAATCCAGAAAGATATGAAACAAGCACTTATCAGTCAGATAATCAGAGATTCAGAAGCACATCATCTGTGTCAAGCAGCATAAACATTATACAGACTACTGATGATAAAATTAAATATGAGAAAAATCATAGACAACCAGGAGGTCACCAAGACATAGATTTAATTGGAGGAGTGAATGTGACAGAGGTAGAACACATTGAGGATCATCATAGCTCTCAAAGTGCAGATAAGTATGTCAGCTCCACTGAAAGTCATTCCCTTGTCAAACTTCAAAATAATCCTCAAAACAGCAGTCAGAATATCACAATTGAAAAGCAATCAGTGAAATATTCAGTGAGTAAGACTTCTGAATCTAATCCTCTAAATAGTAATAATCAGGATATTACTAAAAAGGAAACTCCAATCAGTTCAGACTCCTCTTCATCAAGTAGTACTAGAATGGAGGCAGGAGAAGAATTCATTGATCATAATACAACACCAACAAAAATGGATGATGTTAAATTTCCTGAAGTTAAAAATGACAGTGCTGCACATACAATTGTCCCTGAGGTACATCTAGAAACTGAGGCATATAGCAACTCAGCATCTACAGATTTTATTTCTTCAGTAACTGAGCCCATCACTCCTGATTCCCTGGTAGACCAAAGCTCAGGAGAGCAGGATGAAACTGTATCAAATGACAGGAAAGCAAGAAACATTATTTCAGATAATGAAACTGAGGATGGAATACAAAATGGCAGGCTATGCACCGTTGTTGGATGGGGACAGCTCTTTGAAGTTGGAAGAATTTTCCGTAAGTTTAACCTTTTCACTTTTTATAGTGAAACATTCTATTTCAAATTGTGATTTTTAAAAGCTATTATGGGACATTTTTTCAACAGCCGATACCTTACAAGAAGTTGAGCTTCCTCTCATATCAACGAGTGAATGCCGCAAAAGAACTCTATTTCTACCTCTATACCATCTGACTGATGCCATGTTTTGTGCGGGCTATGATAGAGGAGGAAGGGATGCCTGCCTCGGAGACTCAGGTGGTCCATTGATGTGTCAGGTAAATGATCTTAGTAAAAAATTTACAAAGCCATTTATTTAGTCCAATTTCTTCAAAGCAGGCAATCAGAGGAGCATTTAATTTCATTTTATTTCTTAATTGCTCAAAAATATGAGAAAGTTGTTTCATATTAAGTGTTCCTTACAATATCTTTCATTTTGCTGGAATCAACTGTACAAAGTAACCATTCTTCAGCTATGCACGAAGCAGTGTTATGCTGGCTTTATTCCATTATATTTTTTGAGTGTATGAAAATAGGCAACTCTTTTTTGTCCAAACGTGATAATATAGTAATCCAAGCTGTGACTGAGATAGGGGGAATTTCATAAAGTAAGCATCTCTTAAGAAGACATTCTGAGTTCATGCCTGTTTTGCTTAATACAGTTCCATTAGATTGGTATCCTCATTCACAATACTGTTTTTATGATCTAATGATAACTCTAAAATAGCTTTTGATTGGTATTGTAATGAGTTGTTGAATATTGATGTTTGTTTCCTCCTAAAATGTAGTATTTCAACCAGCAATGATAACTACTATAAATTTGGATTTCAGGATATCAAGAGTTACGCATTTTATAGCAAATAATTAAATGCATATATTTGTCTTTAGGAAATATTGGAAATAGAACAAGCTTAGGCATTTTTCAGGTACCCTTAAGTATTAATTAATGCATAGAAAATCACTAGAAAATGTTTATACTAACAAAGTGCAATTTGATTTAATCGGAAGAAGTAGATTATAAGTTTCATGTGAATGATTGTATAGGAAAGCAAGTGTACATATGTTGAATGGGGATAACCATGTGGAATTTTTTCATAGTGTATTATTCTCTTCCTATGAAAGCAGGCATGTTATTAACTTCTGTGAATAACACAGCAGGTTGTATATGATAGAAGTTTGTTTGGGCTATGTTTGTTTTTACTGCCAATAAAAATTATATGAAGCCATTTGAAAAAAAAGACAAATAAATTTCAAAGGGGCATTCAGAAAAAGATTATAATATGAAGGGAAGAATAATTGTTCTTACTGAAGTATTCTGGTGTAATAGGCATCATCAGATTTGTTTATGGATTAATTATGGAGCTTTACTTGTTTTTAGGATTAATTCATTAAGATTATTCAGAATATAATGCATACCCATCTTTTGCTATTTCCTGGGAAAGTTTGCTTATATCATATGTATAAGTGCATATATTTATATTTTATCATTTATCCAATGAAAATTTATTATAAGAGTTCTTAGATATTTGGAATTATACCATGTGGTAATTATAATTTTCTTGCAATAAAACAGGAACCTGATGGGCATTGGTCATTGTATGGTATAACAAGCAATGGGTATGGATGTGCACGAGCTAATCGGCCTGGAGTTTACACCAAAGTGTCTCATTACATCCCGTGGATGGAGGAAACCATGACTAAAGAAGATGTTGCCGAAGAGGAAAGTAAACAGGAAGAGGAAAGAAAGGGCAAGGAAGCTATGGGGGAAGGGGAGGAGTGGAACCAGTGGTGGGAGTGGAGAAGGAGAAGAGGGGAGGAACAAGGAACTGCAGCAAAGCATTTCTGCCCTCATCGTTGCCCTTTAGGGGAATGTCTCCAAAGAGCTAGGATTTGTAACGGAGTGGTTGATTGTAGTGATGCTAGTGATGAACGGCATTGTCATGGTGAGCGGAATGTTGGCAGATAACACTTGTCTGATCCATCTGTGATCAAAGAAAACCAAAAGTGCTGTTGAAATTTATTTATATTTTCAGTACAAAGACAATACTGAGGCCTTGGAATGTTTTAGAAATTGTGAGGGAAAATTATCTCCCATCTTCTGAGCTTTTCAAGAAGCAGAGG
Organism: Ladona fulva; assembly: GCA_000376725.2. Lineage (NCBI taxonomy): Eukaryota > Metazoa > Arthropoda > Insecta > Odonata > Libellulidae > Ladona > Ladona fulva. The sequence goes on along the minus strand of KZ308137.1, from coordinate 342,027 downwards.
ACCATATTACTACCTGTGTCCCTAAATTTCATTCCTCCAAAGCAGTTATTCCCTGTGGTATATCTAGATAGTGCTGCATGGGGATGGTAAAACTTTCTTCCCCACTCCACTACTTACCCCTAGCTATGCCAGTGATGGTTCTGTGGATGGCTTCAAAATTTTGTAATACCAATTTTAATTTCATAGTTTTCATTCCTCTAATAAGCCAGAATATCAATGCCATGACTAAAGCTACATATATAGGCTAAAAAGACAAAAATTAGGAAATTAAAACAAAAAATTAAATACACTCATCGGTACTATTGAAAGTTCTTTACATTTTCTTGGCTCTGATTTTGTGTTTCTGGATATTTATTTACTTTCCTGATACTTGTGTGTGAGGGATACAGCATAGGAACAGTTGCCTAAAGTTTCACCTTTAAACTCATAGATATTTGTTTTAAGATGCACTGTATGTTACAGTTTTGGTGCTATGTACATTGCTAGGTTGTTACTCATTTATTTATTCCTGTAAAAAAACTACCTACAAGTCAGAGTATTAGTTTTCCAGCAAACTTGTGGGCAACTCTATATTTGCTGAATGTTGCAGGAAATAACTCCTCTGGCCCCATCTTTTTTTCATATTTAGTTTTATCTTCTTTCTTTTGCAAGTATAAGTATCCATTCTTCTTCTGAGAAAACAAGAGGATGAATATCTGGTTATTTATGTTTTCAAAAGGAAGGAGAAAAGTGGCAATTTTGATGGATTTGATTCCTAATTCCAATGTTTGCTCATGAATTGGATTATGAACAAGAAGTCATTATATATACTTCTTGAGATGTATTATTTACCGTAAAATCCTTTCGTGTTAATGCATTAAAATTTTCTCTGGAACAAATTACTATTTCACTGCATATATTTTGATTGAACTTTTGAAAGAAATAAAATAATATTAATATAGGAAGTAATGAGCCCCCAATGTATGCAATACAATATGATATGAATTATTTCATGTCTCATTTTTATATGTTTTCATTCAGTTCTTATAACTACACATATGCTGTTTAGAAAATTTACAGTTATTATGTACAATTCCTGGGAAATCATAAGGTAATTTATAAAAGCTAATAATATTCAAGAGAATATTTGGCTGAGTGAAGATTTTAATTTTCCAGAAGCATTTCAGAAATGTTGGTAGAAAGTTTCCATTGGAAAGAAGCATGTATTGACTAGTCATGGTGATTTCAATGAAATCCTGTACAATGTTTATTATAATTTTATCAAGTAGTTTTTATAATTATTCATATAACAGTATGCATGATACTATTGAAGGTGTTAGAGGATAAATACAAACGGATGCCTGCCTCGGAGACTCAGGTGGTCCATTGATGTGTCAGGTAAATGATCTTAGTAAAAAATTTACAAAGCCATTTATTTAGTCCAATTTCTTCAAAGCAGGCAATCAGAGGAGCATTTAATTTCATTTTATTTCTTAATTGCTCAAAAATATGAGAAAGTTGTTTCATATTAAGTGTTACTTACAATATCTTTCATTTTGCTGGAATCAACTGTACAAAGTAACCATTCTTCAGCTATGCACAAAGCAGTGTTATGCTGGCTTTATTCCATTATATTTTTTGAGTGTATGAAAATAGGCAACTCTTTTTTGTCCAAAAGTGATAATATAGTAATCCAAGCTGTGACTGAGATAGGGGGAATTTCATAAAGTAAGCATCTCTTAAGAAGACATTCTGAGTTCATGCCTGTTTTGCTTAATACAGTTCCATTAGATTNAAAATTTTTTTACATAAAAATGAAAAACTGTAATTATTTCTTCCTCTTTGGGAATATCTATGAAGAATAGATTCCTATTGGGAGGCATGTGGGCATGAAAATATTACCTCAAACCTAGCTTTTGTGCACTGCTACTGGTACATATATGGCAGCTATGTGGCCAAACACATGTCACCCTCTGGTGGGTCAAGATGGCTGTAAGAAGAGAGGCACGTGACCCACTGATGGTGCCTGCCATTGCAAACATGTTAATAAGTCTTTAAAAAATTCATTTATATTGAGTTAAGAAACCCATCTGTTTACAAACAAACTGTGTTATGACCAAATTTTAAGAAAAATTTTGCCTTAGATAATGAGCACCACTTTGATGTTGAAACTTGTGCTGCCAACATTGTTGCTATAAACCTGCCTACAAGTTATCTGTTATTTCTTCATATCCAATCTATAGTTCTTATATTACATAATTTATGTATATATATGTACTCAAGCTCAGTTGTTCTCAGTCATGCACAGTGTAAAATTTGTTTGGCAGAGTGCTTTGAATTGGTGCATTTTTAAGAGTATTTTAATGCTGATTGCTAACATAGTGGTGCGATACATTTCTAGTAAGTTAATTAATATCAGGATACCATTATAGTGTTTAGGGAAAGAATGGCTGCAGTTATTTCCTATGAGTTAATCCTTACTTTATTCGAGTTACTTAATCATGATTTACTATTTCCAAATTTCAAGGCCATAAATCCAAGAACAGTTGTAGCCATTTATGTACATGTTAGCAAAAGCAGAGAATGGTCCCCGCCCCTGTCAAATTTCAACTCGAGAGTATGGCTCTTCTAGCTTTGCTTATCGCGATTTATTCTTAGACCCAGCCCTGTCTAGATCTCTTCAGAATCCTAGCAAGACGTCTACCTCATAAGTGTGGTTACAGTCAGTTTAAATTACCCGCTACCATCTACTTCGACACTATCGATACAAGAAGAAAAAGTAGCACCCGTAGGACCTCTACCTGAAGTACGGCGGACCATCTTTACGTTAATGTTTTATTTCCATCTTTTGTAAATAAAGATCTCAATACCGGCTTGTTCTCTTATAATTTAATTTTAGAACTGAGTATAAATCGGTATCGAAGTTATAATGTCTATATCTCTGATTAGTTCGAGTTTCCTCAGGGTAACTGTTTGTTCAAAGTTCAGGAGTTTCTTTTTAACTTCTCAGAACGGTTTTTGTAGTGGTTCCAAGGACAATGTTGATAGTGAATCAAAATCGCCGGAATTGAGGACAGAATCTAGTGAATCGGTGAAAGATAACCTTTCTCCAAAATTGGGAGGATTTGCTCGTGCTTTCGAGAAATACACTGCTAAAGAAGAACCAGAGCAAGAAAAAGAAGAAAGCTTTGCCTCACTCCTTCGAAACTCCAAGTTTATTGATGTATGAATAATTTATCATCAACGTTATCTAATTGTTTAACTGGTTTAATCCAATGTAATAATTACATTTTAGTTGGGAGATCCAGAGGGAAAACTTGTGGAAGGCACCATTTATCACGTAGTAGACGACGATCTGTATATAGACTTTGGATGGAAATTCCCATGCGTCTGTACACGACCTGCAAGAAATGGAAGGTATGTTGATCGCATTTCTGTTGAAGGTAAATCTCACGAGCATGGAAGTTTGGTATTCATCTGATTTTTCTTTTAGTGATTATGTGAGAGGTGCAAAGGTACTGTTAAGATTGAAAGATCTTGAGTTATCAACTCGCTTTCTTGGTGCTGAAAGAGACCTTACCCTTCTGGAGGCAGATGCTACACTGACAGCTCTCTTGTATTCACCGGCGAGATCGGGCAAATAATTTTGTTATTCTCTGAAATTATGTAAGTTCAGTTTTTAAATTAAACTTTTTGAACATAGGATTAAAACTCATTATAATTACAAAAAATGACTAATTATAACCATAGATTTTAACTCACACAAGTGTTTGTAAGTTTTTTTATTTATTCTATCATTTTTCTAATGAATCAATCGACTCTATTTTAGGTAATTGGAGATTACTCAAGATTGTGTTACGTATGGTGAACTTGAGATAGTTTTATTAAGATAGTCTGTTACGTCTCATGATAAACTGAAATAATTGTAATTTTCTGTGAAAATTACTGTTAAAATTTTATCCTCATGGGAAATCACATGTATCTCATCCAGTTTTGTTATTAAATTATTGTACATATAATTGTTCTATTAATTTTAAGTATCCTCTAACAGAATTAATCAAGTGTTTGAATAGAAACATCTCTTATTCCAATTCTTCACTATGCTCAAAGACTCTGGTTATGTTAAGGATTTCTAGATTCTACTTCTTTCTCTTCAATTCTAACAATTCAGTATAATGTTATTTGAACAAGCCCAAGGTAGTTACTATTTTCATTATCCAGTTTTTATTGGCATAAATATATACATTTTTTGAGGAACAAAAGAGGTATCTATGAGCAAGAACATCGATTTTAGTTGTTAGATTCTTACGGATCACTCTACTCATTCTCTGCATGAAGGTCAGTCCTTTGAAACTAATATGTTAAATTATGATTTTATGAAGTCAAAGATATTTATGAAACATAATTTAGGAAAACATAACTTTTAATCAAGGTAACTTAAGCCCAAGAAAAAGCAGTTATACTGTTAAAAAAGAGGGTGGAAGTTTCCAGAAAATAATTATTAATTATTATTATTATAAAACGACTTATTAGGGGGGAATTGAGACTAACCAGTCTTTTTCACAGTCATATAGAATTTAAAGAAGATAGCTTAAAAGTGGGCACAGAGTAAAATTACTTCGTGGATTTCGAACAGCTCAGCGTAAAGTAAAGCGTTGTCATTAAAATTCCAGCGATAATTTTTTCTTGTTGATTTTATCTGTAAACAAACTCATCGCTAAATAAAACCCAGCTCTACAATCGGCGGCAAACCATAACCGGTTCCCCGGGGTTCCCCCATTAGCTGCATGTACAAATGTGAATTCTGAAAGGCGCAAGGTGCCCACCGTGCCCACGAGGGAGGCATGCTAGGATGGAAAGTTCGTAATCACGGTGATATCTTCTCTGCGTAGAAATCCTGTTCCTGAAATGTTTCTCTACATGGTAAGTTGATTTTGTAGTTTTTCTTTTTTATCTATGATTGGATTACTATTTTGGTTCAGAAAATTTCGTTATTATTGAATAGAAGGTCTCAGAATATAAGTCACCCTCTTGACAGTTGTTTCTTTTTAAAATTAATATTCTCTTAATCTTATTCATTTACTTTTTCGGAGCTTTACACGAAGAATATTTACCGGAGTAAGTGTCCCCTTTTTATGAATGAGATTTTTGGCATGGCGTAGTTAAGTGTTATTCATTACTCTCACATCTCTTGGACTGCTTATTAGAAAGGAGAGGAAATATATGATTCTCAAACGTCCAAGAACGTGTATCGAATCTATGCTCATCATCAAATCTCTCGTACCTAATGTAATATTTAGATATACTCTTCCATATCAAGTTTTTTTTTATATCAAAGCATCCATTTCCACACTTGGTGATGACTCATTAGATATTTGAAACTTAGATAGAAGCAAGCATTTAATACAACGTCATGTTTGTGTATTCTAGTTATGTATGATAAGGATCCCTTTTTGGTTGACGAACAATCTAGCAATTGTCGATCAATTTAAAGTTCAAATTTCAGTTATCAGTGGGTCTCTAATTCTCCGTTGCTTTTTGTATGTCAGCTTAAATAGGATGATATTAGTTAGCTTAAAATATTTTGAGTCAGTTCATTTTATTAAAAATGATAGATTTGTGTTGACCATTATGGTCAATTTATAAAGGAAGGACGTATATCGTTTATGTGAAGTAAAGTAAGGATGGCAGGGAACATAATTCAGATTCATACATTTTACACTATTACTCCATGTAGAATGACACGATGAATTCTGAACTTAATAACTCATAGCATATTACTTTATCCATTAGAGATTCAATATTTTTGGATATTTTAAATTCTAAGACTCATTGCTCATTTATTTCAATCCAAGATTTTCAAACTTGCTTGAAAAGTTACAGTATTATAACACTCTCTAACTTAGTGCTGTCCATTTAAAAATAACTAATATGTCCATGCTGGATGAGATGAGAATTTCAGTTCTGTGCTTCTGAGATTCTTGTTTGCAACTGGGATGTTTTTAAAATGTCTTAGTAATGTAGTTTTTATTTAAATTTGAATTCCATACATTTTGAAAAAATTTAGGGTTGAATATTTTCAAACCATTCGCTTTAATGCTAGATTCTAGATTTCTTTAGATTTAACATCAACAACAACATAACGACATTAATTAATTTTCAATTCCATTTCTTACTGGCATCGTTGATAGTATTTTTTTCATAACAACTGTTTCGTCTTTGTAATTGCTAATATTCTGTATTTCTAAAATGTTATTGCAGGCTTCGTACAGTCAACATGTTAAATCTTTGGTACATACATAGTGTAGAGTGATTTCATTTTTAACATCTTAAAGAGGTTTGATTAGTCTGAAAGATCATTTGGTTTACAACCTTAAGATTTTAGATAGATTTATCTGGTAATATTAAATAGGAATGAATGCAGTAGAGAATTTTAAAGAATGTCAGTTGTTGTTTAGACTGAAAGTAAGCTGAATTGATCCCTGCAATCAATATTTACTTATAGTCTTGAACTATTTCGATCCAGAGATAGATTTTTGTGTGTGATGTATTTTATGGCTTTAGAAAATCTTGTTTTAATGAAGTACATGCCTTGGAATCTTCAATATTTCTATCCCTAGGATTATAATGATCAATGTGTTTTGATTAGAGAAAAGGAACCTCTTCCCAATTTCAAGCTGTTTTTGTTAGATAGTTTTTGACTAATGAGGGGAAATCTCAATTATATGAACTCCTTTGGAATGAAAAACTCCAGATAAGCGTAAAAAAACAACTTAAATTCTTGATTACTCCCTTTAGAGGTGCATTAAATTGAACTTACCATAAATCTTCTTATGGATTTTATGAATATTGTTTGACTAAGGGATAAATATGTTAAAAGGGTTTAATTGTAATCCATTGCTAATTCTTTAAAGGATTATGCATTCAAACTCTTATATGATAGCAAATTGAATGGTAAAATGGACTGAATGACTTTGGAATAATTCACTGAAAATTTCACATACTTTTGGAACCAAACGTTGGTGTTGAGTTTCAGTGCTCAAGGTACTTGAAATCATAATCAGAAATGGTTTACTTCAAAATTTAAGGAATTCACAGTTTTTGGCAATCTGTTCTGATTTTAATTGATAGTAGCTAAAAGTTCAGCCTTCCTGAGTAATTGGGTGAGATGAAATAAGCCTATGCTTCAAATGTTAATAAATTCCTCAAATTCATAAATTTAAGATGATCAATGACCTAATTGTTTTTATGCAGGAAGTTTATTATCCCCTATATATTCAAATCATAGGTCATAACTCTCTCTCATTTTTTGGGACAACTTTAATCGTGTTGTGATTTTTTTCAAATCCTGGAATGAATTTTTTTGCAATTTTTGGAATAAAATTTATTNTTTCTTTGGTTTGATCAGTTTGTTTCTTGAAATTAAGTTCAACTCTTGTTCTCACTGTTTCTCAATTTTTCATGTAATTATTCTTGAATTCTAACTTTTAAAGTCTATTATTTGATATTTATTATAATTTTCAGTTCAATTTTGATCAAGTTTGTATTCTGAACTGGAAGAAATTTTGAATTTTCAAGAACATTCTGGAATTTCCATAAATTTTACTTTAACCCTTTGATGCTACCTGAACCCTTTATTGTTGCTTCAACCCTTTGATGCCAAAACAGCTTTTTAAAATTATACCAAGTCCCCATGGTCTATTGCTTGATATTTTTAATGATTTTTCAATTTTCAGTTAAAGTTTGAGTTTTGATTTAACCGATATAAATTGTGAAGTTTCCAAAACATTCTAGAATTTCTTGAAATTCAGAGGGCTTAGTTATCTGATCTGATTCTAGTTGTTCACAGCTAAATGTGCAGCCTTTCCAGAATAATTAATCTGTGAGATGAAATAAGTTCGTGCTTCAAATATTAATAAATCCCTCGATTTCATAAATTTAAGAAGATTGGTGATCTAATTCTTGTTATTATACAGGAAGTTTTTTATCCCCTATATATTCAGCTCAGATATCATAACTAATTCTCATACTTTGGTCAAACAAATTTTTAGGGCAACGTCTCTTGTGCGGTGATTTTTTTCAAATCCTTCAATAGATTTTTCAAACCTCATAAATAGTAAAATGTATTATGAAAGCTAAATTTTTTAGTACAGGCTGAGGTTAGTTTCCAAGGTGCATTTCTTTAGCATATTCTTTAAATTAGAAACTCCCTTAAATTCTGTTTGAGGTTTTACTTTATTTTCCTTTGGATCTATATGTTACTTTAGGTCGCAAAGTTTTCAAGCCCTTTATTTTTCCTATTTCCACATTTTAATTGAAACAAGCACTCTTTGCAATAGATACACTGCAGTTCCACAACAACCCTTCCATGTTCATATACCAACATTTTTTTAAGAAGCTTTTGTTTAAAATTTGATTTGATATAAATTGTTCATGACTTTTTTGTTTTTGTGAGCATGGTGTTAATCATTTTTAAGAACTATGCCCGTTGGCAAACTAACTTTATTTATGGAAGCAATTTTTTCATGTTCACATTATGCATTGCTTGTGATATTTTCGAAATTTATTCTAATTCTTTACGTTTGCAGATTAGTTTAATTCTAGTTATTTTTCAATTATTTCATGTAATTATTCTTGAATTTGAATTTTCATAACATATTATGTAATATATTTCATTATTTTTACGATCGTCAAATTTAGATTTTAATTGTATAATGAATTTGCTGGAAGAATTGTGTGGTTTCCAGAGCATTCTAGAATTTTCAGAAAATTTGTTTTGACCCTTTCGTGCCGCTTTAATCCTTCAGTGCTGTTTTAACTCTTTCATGCAGTCTTTAACCCTTTGTCGCATCAACCCTTTGAATCCACTTTAGCACTTTGATGACAGAAGTTTTGAGTGCTGGTAGTGTTGGGTTTCTAAGAAACATTTATTTAGTGTATTCTTTAAAATAGACACTCCCTTCAATTCTATTTGAGATTTCAAAGATTTTTCTTTGGATCCATATGTTACTACAGGTTGCAAAGTTGTCAAACCATTTATATTTTTTAGCTCAGTTTACATTCCACGTTTTCATTGAATCAAGTACTCATTGCAATAGGAATACTTCAGATCCAAGGCAATTCTTTCATGTTCATATTTTGAAAACATTTTTTCTAGCTGTCTCTATTTAAAATTTGAATGTGATAAATTATTCTTGACATTATTTATGACATTTTTCTNATTGCAATAGGAATACTTCAGATCCAAGGCAATTCTTTCATGTTCATATTTTGAAAACATTTTTTCTAGCTGTCTCTATTTAAAATTTGAATGTGATAAATTATTCTTGACATTATTTATGACATTTTTCTGTTTTGTGAGCATTTAATGTTTGGCTTTAAAGGTTCATGTTAAAGTAAGTCTAAAGCTGTATCATTTTGAAGTACTCTGTCTAATGGCAAATAAACTCATGCATTGCTTGTGATCTTTCATGAAGTTTCTTGCAATTCTTTACTGCTGCTGGTATTTTAATTCTCATTCTCATAATTTTACAATTTTTTCATGTAATTATTCTTGAATTCTAATTTTAAAGGTCTTTTAATTGATATTTTTGAATTAGAATTTGCAATAGCAATACAACAGTTCCAAAACAGTTCATCCGTGCTCCTGTATCTAAATTATTTCTTGGTGTCTATTTAACATTTGAGTGATAAATCATTCCTGGCATTTTCTGCTTTGTGAGCACATTAGTGGAAAATTTTCATTTTGATAGCAATTGTCATGTTCACATTATGCATTGCATGTGATATTCTTTGAAATTTATTGCAATTTTTCACTCTTGCTTGGTAGTTTAATTCTTGTTTTCATAATCTTTCAATTTTTTAAGTAATTATTCTTGAATTCTAATTTTCAAAGTCTATTATTTGAAAGTTTTCATAATTTCTTATAGCTGTCAGTTAAATTTTGATTAAGTTTGACTAACAAATGTACTGGAAGGAATTGTAAAGCTTCCAGAGTATTCTAGCATTTCCAGAAATTTTGCTTTAACCTTTCAAAGCTGATGCAGTTAAAAATAATATAGTCCCCAAGGTCATTCATTTTGTTAAAAAATAACAGTACTATTTTCTCGTTTCATTATTTTATTTCTTTCAGATCAATTTTTGTTTTCTGTACTTGTATTCTCAGTGATCTGTCTTTTCAATGGCTATGCTCAGAATTATTTTCACTTTGAATTATTCTGAACATAGTCATCGAAAAGAAGCAGATCACTGAGAATAAAAGTACAGAAAACAATTGAATTTTTGAGCCCCGAGATAGGCCCAGGTTTCTAGTTTTTGAAAGTCATTTCTTTCATCAATCACAAATTCAGTTAAAATTTCAGTTTCAAGTTTTTAGAGTTATTTCTTGTCAACAATCACTAATTCAGTTAGAAATTCAGAGTTAACTCAGCTGATAGTCAGAAAATGTTAAAATGTACTGAGTTCTAGAGAGAGTTTTATTAGCTGTNTGCCTAATACAAAAATTAAGTTTTTTCAAAATGAATTGGAAAATCCATGTCAACAAAAAGGCTTACTAAACTTCAAAATTTTGGCAATAAATCACATCAAAAATCATCTGCTGGTGTCTTTGCTGCAATTCCTCTCCACAAGAAATCCAGCCAAGTGGATATTTTAGATAATTAAACCTGCAGTAAGAATTTTTCCTCAAGAATCACACTTCAACATAGTATTGTGCCAAAAATAGCATAAGTATTACATTTTTTGCTTTGAACAGGAAAATTTTTATCTGAAAATGGATGCCAAGAAAACAACTAATTACTGAATTTTGCAGCAAGAACAAGTTTAAAAATATACTCTTAACTCTTTATAACATTGCAAGAGATTTTTTACAGGTCAAAATATTGAGCATTCTAATAACAATAGAAAATAAATGAGAACTTCCAGATACAACTGAACTTTTCACCTTAAAGGAATGCAAAGACCGGCATAGATCAAAGAAATTTTTCAAAATGACTTAGTTACAACATATTAGCTAAGAATAAATATTTGGTTTTTCATCCATTGCCATCAAATAAAATTATACTACATAGTATCCTGTTTTCTGGCAATGAGCCTAAACTGACCCTTTTTGGAGTACTTAGAGTTAAGCTCTCTCGAATTTTGAAAATTTACTGACTGGAGTAACATTCTAATATTTAAAGATTCTTCGGCAAATTCCTGTGACACTGGACTAATTATCAGAAAATTCGATATCAAACCAAGTTAACCCGAGCAACAACAAAATTTGCATGAATTTAACCACTAATGTATCACCAGTATGCCAATAACTGGCTTAACGAAGGTGTGGATAAACCCTAATGCTAAGACTTTAAAAATCACCAGGGCCGGTTTCAGAGAACGCATGCGATGGAACGTTTCAACGGAGGCTTTACCGTTTCAACATCAAACTACGAACCCATTCAATATTAAAATTTGGAAAATTCACTCAAATATTATTGAAAATTCGATTTAACAGTTTAATTATTGATTTCTCGGAGTTAAATATCGATTAACACATTAATTAACAGTCAACGCGACTGATCGAACGAGGACGCCAACTATATAGGATATTCATCGGGTATGCTCCACCCTTATGTGAGCGAATGCCTCAAGAAACCTCTGATTACGGAAACACCTCCCGCCTTTTCATTACAACTTTGCGAAGTCAATGCGTTTAAGTATCCCTGCATTAATTTATTAAACCCGGTATCACAAAATAAGCTTAAAGAGCGAATGAGTCTAAGAATGCTTATGCTATTGACTCGCGAAATATCCATCTTCGCGAACCAAAGGCTAATGCCCAAGGTTGCTTTGCGCTACAAATTCTGTTGCATTACGGGGTTATTTTCAGAGTCGATTCACGGAGCACTGCTTTAAATACATTAAATACCATGAATATGCTTTAATTACGACATTAAACAGGAGAGTATTTAGGGAAAAAGCTATTTCGATGTAGGCCGAAAAAGCTATTTCGATGTAGGCCGAGTCTAACGGCATCGAAAGACTAAAGTTCAAATGCGCAATATACATTTAACTCTCAATTGGATTTCAATTCGTCTGCGAAATCACACTTTATTGCTAATTGTATCGAGCACAGATTAATCGAAATAGAAGATTTGAGAAAAACTAGAACCTAAATACTGAAATCCAAACAAATTTTCGAGTTAAGAAAATACGTGAAAATTTCTACCCATTGATGTGCTATTCGAATGTGTTCCATTCGACAGAACAGCTCATTTTAAAGCGTGTCGTACGGATCAAATGCATTAAATTAAAAACTGAGAAAACTTCAGTTAGGAGATTCGCAATAAGAAGGAAACAATTCCACCTGTCCAGTTGCTTTTTGAAAAGATCTTAAGATGAAACTGCAACGTTCGGGCAACCAACTCGCGATGACGGCATGATATAGCGTAAATAAAATTATGAGACTATGCACGTAGACGGAATTATTATAGTGATTATTGATAGAAACACCATGCGGTTGACTCATTTACCTCACACTAACGAATTCCTGCGAAGATATTGGTAACTGATGCATCACCGTAAAAATAAAGCACACAGACTTAAATTAACGAAGAACATGTAAAGCTTTTAACACTAATATCTTTCATAAGACTCACGAAAAGAGAAGAACAACTGTCTGTATGAGGTCTTCAATGTCAGGCGACGTCCTTCTTACGGCAGCGAGGTGTCTTCGATGAGGGTTGAACCGTAACCTTCAGCAGTCAATGGAAAAGAGGACGAGTCACTGGCCTGCAAACCTTTTTATGCTCACACAATGGAAAGGGATGGGATTTGTGGGTAGTGGAGTGGTAAGGGGTGGAGAGGGTTGGAAACTACTGCTGTGATTACTTCAATTCTTGAATGATTACAAAATATATATATGAAATCTAGTATTCGGTTTTCGTTTTCAAGTGAGATACAAATATTATTGAGTAAAAAATACCGCAATTATTTTCTACGTACTGTTTGTAGTATCGTAACTGATATTTATCATTCACCCTTGAAATGGCTAAATTTTAATGTTAATTTAATCAAATACAGAAAATGAATTGACTTCCTTTGATTTGTTTTGATTTCTCAATTCATTCAGGTTAGGTAAGGTCCAATGTAGAAAGGCAAAAACGTTACATTTTTCTGTATGTAATGTAAAAAATTAAAAATAGCGCCAAGATTCAAATTTACGCAATTAATTCTATGAATTTATAGAATGCTATAGATTTATAGAATATATATAGAATGATATTTTAAATATCAAATAACCGTTCCATTGTAAGGCTAGTTAATTCGAGTTATGCTGTAATTTCATTTTAATGTTACACACTTTTTTCTCAGCAAGCTAAATACCAGATTTCTGATATCATTACGTTTCCGAAAGAGTTTCAGCGGCTGTTGTGAAAGAAGTGGAGGCTGTTCGGAAGACGAGAAAAGACAGTTTTCAACATGCCTTCAGAGGTTCTAATTGTGCTGAAAGATGCCTCCGAACTAAGAGATGAACGTGCGATGGAAGACGAGTATCTGCGCCTAGAGTAGAATCAAACTTTGTCATTAATGAATTAATTTTAAAGCGTGCAAAATGATATTGAATTAGGAGAGAAAAACGAATTTCAATAAATGGTTCGCAGAAGTTTGTATGTGGTTAAGTCATTCAATAATCTGAGAAAATTCTACTGCTGTTTCTTTTTTAGATAGGTTCCAGATGCATTGATCTAAGTATTTTCATCTATTTACTTCAGGCTCAATCCATGGCCATTGAGATGTACATAGATAAAGTATAACAGCAAACAACGTTAATATAAGTATTACTAGGCACAATGGGGTTTTAGTATTAGCTGCATAATCAAGGTATTGTGGGCAGCCCATCCTTACATAGGCTTTGGAATGTCACTGTCACTGCCGAATGAAGTAGTTGTCAATGCACATGAAATATGAGACACTGACTGAAAAGTTGCATAAGGACAGAGCCAAATTATTTTTTACTTCATAAATAAAATTACCAGAAGAGAGATGAAATGCCCAGTTAAGATTTATCTTTAGCTAACCGAGTGAAATATACTATAGTCATTAGCCTAAAATAATATACGTTCAGAGCTGGTTCTTGGTTGTCAGTATGGTAAGTTAAGTAAGACTGGTTTCGCTTTATGATTCAGTTACGGAGAAGTTGAATTATAGGTTTTCGAATGTTGTGCCAACTGTGTTAACTCATGCTTAAAAACGTTAACTTCAGTGTCTTCAGTAATAATTGATTTACTGCTGGTTTCGCAACTGTCTTCCTCATGAAAAATTTCAACCTTTCTATGAAGAGGTCTTCCTCTTGTCTGATATTCTATCTTGGCTCCGTCTCATGGAGAGGTTTGAACCGCAGAAACCCCTCACCCTTGTTATTCCTCTCAACGGAATTATTGAGACAATTATATAAACGTTGCATGTTAAAAGGTTTTGAGTGAACATTGGAATAAAAAAACAAATTCATTTAATTGTGTATCAATCCATTATAAGGTGTTTAACTCGTTCCTACGGTTTTAGTGGTCCAAATTACTTACTCGTTGTTTTCCTCCACTCTTCAAAATTCATGAAAACATTTACAAGTGAAATACGGAGTGATGAGGAAGATGCTTGATATGTGAATAATTTTCTATTTCTTTTCAATATTTTATTAAATTCACTAATTTATCGATTGCCTTTTTGTGGAGACGAACGACCGGGAAAACGAACTTAAGGAAGTAGATAAAAAATTATCGACAAATTTGGGTGAATTAAAGCAAATTATATAAATCTTTTAATCGCAATGGTTCCACGGTATTCTATGGATTTCTAATCGTTAAAAAATAATTTAAAAATGTATTTCTCTGCTGTTTAGAAAATAAATACCATCACAAATTTGAAATGTTACTATTAAATGATAAATTTAACCCGTGGTAACCGTCTCGCCTAGGGCCCCGCGAATCCTAGACACGGCTCTGAGTCACGTTTTCGGGATTTTCCTTGGTTTCAACGATCAAAAGTATAGGTCATAGCTTATTTATTCTCTCGTTTATTTGATTAAGGAGCATTTTGACACCAGAGGAAAGAAGACTTGAATTTAGTAGTATAGAGGCTGAGAGAGAGTTAAAGAGAATTATTTAAAGAGAGAGAATGAGATAGGAAAAATAGAACAGCGCGCCGTAATAATTAAAATTTCATTATGACTTTTATCTCGTTATTTGACTCATGTTTTCAAAGCTCACGTTTCTTCTAACGGACTAACGTCTAAGACTAAACGTAAAAGGTGCGTTGTTTAGTTGAAAAAAGCGCTAACCATTTTAAGGAGAGGATTGTGGGAAGAAATTACATCGAAAGACAAGTTTGAACGCCCATGAGACCAATAACCGACTCACCAGAGCCGATCATAAAATCTGACCACTTTCCTCAGGAGAAAAGGAAATCTCTTAATGCTGTTAAGAAAACGGGTTCTTCTTGCAGTTTAAATGCTTTCAAATGCAATTTCATCACTCACTAAAACAGTATCCGATTATTGTTTAAGACCATCTCGGAATCACCATAATCGAAATTACCCTAAACGAACGTTCTCTTTTTGCCAGAATTAAAGCGCTTTTAAGGTTACAGCAACGGCTGCCTAACTGGTCATTATCGCCCACTAGTGGGGTTTTTAAGTCTACTTTACTGGTAAGTGGTATTCCTTTCAATGTGTGAAGATTTAATAATTAATTAAGAAATTGAAATGCACTTTCAAAGGACGACGATGAAAAATGTTTCTGTAAAAAATTGTTATCACGACATTGATGATTTTAAACAAAGGGATATATCTAATAATATCCAACAGTTTCAAATATGTTTTTCTTATAATATTGTAATTGCATTATAATTCCAAGGAACACTTTATTTCTGAAATCTCATTTTTATTTTGTTGTATTTGGTGAAGACACCAATTTACACATCGTTTATCATCACAATACATGGCTGTGATATTTAAATGTACTGCAAGAATAAACATAATTATTCTCATAAATACTTTTTCATGAGATTACTTCTGTAAATGTGTATTTAATTTCTTTGGTCATCGGTGGGTAGGAAAGTTGTACTGTACAAATGTGGTAGGTAACAGCAGTAGGGAAAATGTTGACTATCACTGTTTTACAGCATAGTTGAGGAATATTTTAGTAGCGCTGCTGAAAGCTGGTTTAAGAAATCACCTGCAAGTTAGATAATTCCCTAACTTTCTTTCCTATTACACATCTTTCTTGCTTTTCCTTCTCTTATTTTCTCAATGAAGTGGAAACCTTGTTTTGAAAACAGCTTTTCTTAACTTCCTTGGGTTAAATAAGAGTTGTCTAAGTCAAGATAAAGATCCATTGCCACATTATCATAACTTTGAATTTAGCGGTAAATAAATGTATACACCATTTTGTTGTGGCTTTCCGTCAATAACAACCATTATTGACAATGTAACATAAATAATGTCAATATACCATGCTGTGTTTTGGTATGCAGGACTTTTGTTTTGTCAAAGCACTCTACCAACAAAATATGTGTGTCCGATCACATCTGAAGGTTAAAGAAACAGCATACTGAGAACTTAACTGGTTTCTCAGCTGAGTTAAAAATTTTGGGACACCACTTATCACTGTTTATTATTTTTTAACAATCATGTTGATATCCAAGCAACTTTTGAAAATTTAAGGCTTTCAGGAGTTAATTTAGAATTCTTTTCCTTAATTTATACCTATATCAATAAACAGTTAAAGCACAATCCTGACAAAACAAATTCAAATACAGTGGAAGATATTTATGTTTGGGTTACAAAGTCATACTCAGACACACCTAGCAGAAAAAAAACAAGAAGTAATGCAGGATCCTAAAAACTGCAAGGATTTAAGAATACGGAAGACAAGATAATCGTATTTCAAGTAAGAATGAAATAAAATCCAAAATTGTATTTTATTTAAATTCAAACAGTTTGGAAGTTTATAAACATTTCAAGGTAAAATACATTTCACTGTTTGCACCTCAGGTGCACAATTTGTACTCATCAAGAATAGAAAAGTGAACTAGAACTCTTACAATTAGTTAGAAAAAGTATATAAAATATTCTATTTAAAATAAAAAAATACTGTATAATTTATCACATTTTAAACATCAAATGTACATCTATTTAAGAGTAAATCCATTATATCATCTCCAAGAAACTATATTTTCCTCCTTCGAATTTACATAAGATAATGGTAAGACAAACTATCACTTATAATGTTGAGATAACACTTTCACTCATGGATAACGAAACTGCTCCATTAAGTACTTTCTTTTGAAGTTTCTGAAAGAGATAACAAAATTTTACAAGATCAAATCTATATATATGAGGGAAGGACTCAAGTCCCAAAACTTATCAAAGTTCTATGCAGTTGTTGACCAGCAGAAATAATTTGGGTAATTGGCCAAAGTCTCATAATAAAAACCGATAAACAACATTTTCTCAGATTAATGAAATGATATCACAATAATTAAGCATTTATATGTCATATATGAGAATTATCAAATTAATATACAGTCTTGTTGTTACAATGGTTAAAAACAAGCAATGCATTAAGTTAATTATTCGTATTTATTTTTGCATTTAAATACAAGGTGTATAAAGGTTTCATTTCTTCATGTGCCAAAATCTCGAAAGGTAAGTAATTCATTCAAGACTTGCCTTGATAGTTCTGTGCCATGAATTTTCCTGGTAACTGAAAGTTTAGCTCCAAGATTTTAATTAATTTAATTAAAAGTAATTGATTTTCTTTCACATCACTACATTATACTTGGAGCATTAATTTGATAATGGTTCAAGGTGCTATATAGCATCCAAGGCAGTATCAAATTAATGGAGCAGTATAACAGCAGAGATGATTTAACTTCATAAGAAAATAATTAAATTTCTTTATTTAGGTGAGACTGTATTTTCCCATCAATAACCTGCATGTTATTTACACCAAAAAACTCAGCCATTGGAAAAAATACCGAGACTAGTTATCGAATGGAATATAAAAATTATTAACTTCAATTCCTGTCTTAAATACAGGAGTTATACAGGGGGAATGACATAATAACCTGGGATAATTAAGATTCGATCTTAAAAAGGCAAAATTAAAAAAATTTGGAATCTATAAACATTAAAACCATGGAAGTCATAATTTTAACAAAGCTAAAAATTTTCAAAGATAGCACCAATTTAGTCGTGGAATTCCATCATTCCTTTGTCCAAAAAAACCTATTTTAGGAAAGGAAATTATTTTTACACCATATATTCTCAAATCTAAGATGCAGCCTTTAAGCTTTCTTAGAATTTACATAAACTGGCAGTACCTTAGATTTGTGACCTAAAAATAAATTATAATAAAGCATGTATTGCAGACAAACATTACTTCCGAAACATTGGTCACTTAAATTAGGGTGTACCTTAGATTTGAAAATATACAGTGTATTCATGGGATTATACAATACAAAAAGTGTGGTATTTAATAGGAGCACATTAAATACACATTTTCATGAGTACTCATAGGTGAAAGATGTTATAAAATTCTGAAAATAGGGTAAAAGATTCATTAAGTAGAACATGCATCTATCTCTTTTCACATTCATAAGCTGACTTTGGTCAAAGAATTTCAGAAAATTGACTTTAAAGAAGAAATTTGAGCATTTTTCATCTCCATATTTCGAAGAATGACATGCCATAGAGAATCATGGGAAAAAAATTATTTCATTGGTTTGGTGATCCTGTAATTCAATTTTTCCTGGTAGTATGGCAGTTGAAAATTTTAAATGCAAATTATGACTTGTAATCTTAGACGCAAGATTATGGAAATCCACATCAAATTAACCCAGCAAGAGTCTATTTTTGCAGCATTTGATTTCTTTGTAGGATAAAATTATCAACTAAATGACTAGAATGCAGTATAAACTGATATCTACTTTAAACATTAGTCATGGAAGAGTCAAGTTAGAAACAATACATTAACAATCTCAGAAAAAGCTTTGTTATTTAACAAAATATTACATACCTTGGAATATATATCTGCCAACAGGCGATTTGTCTGATAATACTGTTTCTTCCTCTGTTCAGCTTCTTTCTTCTGATATTCAGGAAGAGCTCTCTTCAGCCTTCTTTTTTCTCGCAAACAGATTGGCTCAGAATTCTCTTTTTGTCTTCCTGAAATAATGAAGAAAAACATGGAAGAATTAGATATTAAACATCTAATTTGAACTATAAAAACATTATGGCAATATTAATTACCACTATCTTACCTGAAGATTTACTAATAGGCTTTGCTGGAGCCGACTTTTGTTTGGGCATATCCTGTTTTTCTTTTTGCAGATTTTGATGTGTCACAAGATTGAAATGAAGCAATTTCCTTCGTGTTGCTTGTCTAAGAGCTCTGAGGTGAACTAACTCCTCCAAGCATTTCTGTCTCTCTTCAGCATTTCTAATGAATTCGGGACGATGTACTTCCAATTGTTCCTACAAAGTATTCCACCTTAATTAGACGAAATGCTCATAAAAGCTTTAATACCAAAGCGTTAAACCATGTCTTACAACAAATGTTCTTCAAACAATTACATGAACTGAAAGGTGGATATCTGATTATAATTTGTTATGACACTTTCAAGATAAAACGTTTTCTAAAAATAATCAAGAGGGAAAGATAGATGATTTAATTAGTGACTATTGCTTGCATTAAAACAAAAACAGACAAGAGAAAAGTTTATTATCATATCTGAAAATGAGAAATTATGTAGATTTTTAAAATAATGTAAAAATCTCTAGTGAATAGTTAATCACCTTAAATATTTTAACATCTATAAGGCTTCCTTATTGATAATTTTAAAATAATAGGTGCAAAATGATATTGTGAAAATAAGTCTAGCCTTTTCAGATATCATAGTAAATAAAACAATTAATATTACAAAAAACAAAATCCATATCAAAATAAAAAAATTAATAAGGAGCAAAAATTACAACTTTTAACAGGCAAATAAAATATAAAATAAGTACCTTCAGAGATGTGACTGTATAACATTCCATTTGTCTATTCCCATTTGTTTCCTCTTTGTTACTAGGTATTTTGACTTTGACTTCCTTCAAGGATTTCCTCGAAGCTTTTTCCTTTTGTTCCTTCAAATCATTCTTGGGAGTTTCTGCTTCAAATGTTATTAAATAAGCTTCAGATGTCTTCTTGTTATCTTTGTCTCTCTGCACTCTTTCTGCAGGCTTTGGATCTGAGGTTGCTGAATTTCTGGAAGATGTTCTGGATGGGACAGATGAAGATGCTATAGTAGATCGGTTACTGCAATAATCCACAGAAGTTGTCTTAGTGGAGTGCCTCTGCATCAATGGTGATGTGGTTTGACTAACCCTTTCTTGAGATGAATACTGGGGGTTTTTCAAGGCTGGTACAATGGGTTCTTCTACACAACTGCTTTTTGCTGAGCTAATTAACCTGAAAACAAACAGATTAATAGATATAAATCACAAATATTTCAATTCCTAACCATATGAAATCAGAAGTTTCAAATATTCAATGAAAAATAGATCACACATAAAACAGGATTTAGATCAGGTGTTCTCAACATTTTGCAAGTACTACAATGGTAAAGTAGCACCAAGTTAAAACAACAAATACCTGAACCGTAATGCATGAAATACATATAAAATCCCATATTACAAAGAAAATTGCCAAAGAAAAACAACTACTCGATTTACTTGATTTTACTATGAACTCAATGCTGAATGCTGAATTTAACACTGCATTTATCCTTAAGGGCCTGTATATATAGCATTATACCTTTTAAGGGATTAAAAAATTTAATTTGCACCATGAAAAATAAAAATAACACTTGACTGCCAGTTTTATCACTAGGAAAACTATCTAACCTAACTATCATTATGAAACAAATTAATGACAACATATAGCAGTTAGAATATCATGAAATCTCAAATGTTTAATCAATATATTTTCTACCGAATGTTACAAAACAAATCATTTTGCATACACACTTGATGGCATGAAAAATAAAAAAATTGCATTAGATTTAAAGTTAATGTTTAAATTAAATTAGATGTGATAAACATTCTAATAGAAAAGATTCTTTTACTGTTAGCCTCTGAAATTGGATATAAGTTTGAACTGTTAACTTGATTTCTTCAAATTTTCTTTTGTTACAGAACGGTTTTTTCATCCGTTTCATTTTTCCACTATTTTTATACCGCTAAAAATAATGGAATCTGAATGGTTATTTAATTGGATATCAATGGTTTTTTAATACAGTCTGATGGTTATTTTACATTTATTTCTAAATGCTTATTTTGATTTATTTATAATTTATTATTACTTAATTACTCATTCTTTCATGATAAAACATAAACTGCTGATATGCCAGACACATATTTGCTTGTCTTAGGGAAGGTAGATTTGTTAGAACTAATGGACATGGAAAAAAAGCCATGTAAGTATTGGTTATACTAAAATCTATACATTAAGACATTAATTACCATTTGTAAATTAATATGAATTAATTTAAATTCAATCGTAAATTAATATGAATTCATGAAGAAACAAATGGTAGTGGAATTTACAAACAGGTTTTTGCACATCAATATTTCTAAGGATTTATTTATCTTTACTATTGGAATAATATCATTAAAACGTTAAGTTGTAGGGAGGAAAGAGTGGCATGGATAATCTGCAAACTGGATATTCAGAACACAGATAATCAAGAGTTTAATGTATTTAAGAAAATCAACCACATATTTCATATAACAGNCTTTTATTTAATTCAAAAGATAAATTGCAGCCATGTGACAGATCTGGAGTGTACAAACTAAATTGCGATGATTGCGATGGCATTTATATCGGCTTAACTTCTCGAAAATTTCACATTAGAGCTCAGGAACATCGGAGAGCCTTCCTCAATAAATCTCCCTCCTCCCATTTTGCCAAACATTTGTTTGAAAACGGCCACTCTAGTAGCTTCTCACCAGAAATCCTACACTTTCAAACCAAAGGTCCTCGCCTCAACGCCCTGGAACAACTTGAGATCATGCGACACTTCTCCTCCCCCCATAGCTCCCTGACAAATGAATGCCTTTTTCTTTCTTCCTCCCCCATCTTGGAGTCTGCCCTCTCATCCCTTCCGCCCGGTACCAGTAACCCTAACCTTCCCCCCTCCTTCCTCCCACCTTCCACTCCCACCTCTCCCTGATTGGTTCTGCATATTTCCTAATTGTATTTGCTTGCTCCAACATTCAGTGTTCTGTGAACCTGACGATGGCTAAGTAGCCGAAACCGGTTGTTCCGTTAATAAATTTCTGTGGAAAAAGTATATATCTGTTTTACATGATGAATTTCCACAATATCACGGCCTCCTCTGTAGATTATATCTATAATTGTTAATCATAACAGAAAACTTACTTGTCAGCATTGTTGGAGACGTTTTTTGATGCTTTTCTAGTTCTTTTTAGGGAAGACAATAGAGACATCTGCTCCTCCAGAGATGTTGATGAATCAGCTTTTGATATTTCACATTCTTGAAGCAGCCTGAAAGTAAATAATATGTTTAATTTTAATTCAATACTATTGACATGATTTCATATTTTTTTGTTATCTGCCATAAACAATGAAGAAATTCCAATGAATATGCACTGATAATATATATTCCTTAATGCCTCACAAAAAAATAACAATTTGTTAATAAGTTGTTAACTTTTGGTAATAGACATTCTTACTTTTTCCAAGAATTTCATTTATGATCTCATTATATAACATTGAAACTGGTAATGATGTTGAACATTGGTATTAGTAACACTGAAATTGAATTACCACCCCAATCCTTATTCATCACAGCTGTTAATGAATTAGAGGTTTAAAAACACTCCGTAAGCTGTATTTTGGCAAGTGGAACTCTCGCTAAGAGACAAACAGGAAGCTCTGGATTACCGATTTCCAGGAAGTCCCAATGATCATTTCAGAGACAAAGGCTCCATCGTCAGGGGGTCTCCACAAAGGAAGTTCTTTGTGGAGACCCCCTGCAAAAATACAGCTTACAAAGTGTTTTTAAATCTCTAAACCACAAAATGCAACTGACCCTAATAAAATATTAAGTCCTTAAACTATTTACATGAATGGTAATGAATTTTTGAAACATAAAACTGAATCAAAAGGCTAAATATAGTTGGCTAAGGTTTTAGAGCAAGCTATCATCAACTGTTTACACCAAATAAAACTTAAACAATTCACTCAACTGTGCCAAGTTGGACAGATGGTTTATTTCATTCTTGATCCAATTTAACTGACTCTCTCTTTCACGTTCGAGGAAATTAAGCACTGGGTTCTGCTTCTTTTTGGCAGCTTCGAGCATATGCTTCTTCTCAGATTTGGTGTCTGGACTCCACCAGCGTTGCTTTTGAGGTCTCCCTTTGCTGTAATAATGGTGATCGTCTTCTCGAGTCTTATTTGATCCTTCAGACTCACTAAATTCAGCCACTAAATTCTTATTCTTCAACTGCTCACGCAACTGCTTCAGCTTTTTCAAGCAAGAGTTGTACCTGAGTGGAAATATTTTCAACCATCAATAAAAATTATAATAATGCCTGGTTATATGACTGTAGAAATGCTTGCTGCTTTGCTTAGCTTTTCAGTGGAATATGGTTAAAAATACAAAAATTTTCTTTCCTTGACTTGCATTAGCATTACTTGTATTTCAATATTTGAGGCCAAGGAATGCTATGTTATCCCTTTTTTCTTAAATGACTTTTTAATGCGGAAAACACATGTAAAATCTGATAGTTTTATTCAGTTTGACATAAGTTCTGCTAAATAATATACTTATCGCTACAGCATTTGAATATAATTCAAAACATTCAAACTATGACTAAGAAATTATGCTAATTTATTTTGTAACTTAATACTGAAAAATACTCATTTCAAAGAATTTCATGCAATACATCACAATCTGTTAACTCAAATGAAACTTAATGACTTTTCAAGACTTCTAAGCCAGTGATTCTTTAGGGTCTAACTAGGGTCAAGGAAATAATCTGAAGGGATCCATGAGCATAAATATTTGTCACGATTAAAGTAGTGTTTAACCTCAATATATTTAAGGAGTTTGTTATATTTGCCAGCTAATGAAATTGATCAAAGAATTTTCATACTAAACTTTCTGTAATTAATTTTATCTACTTAATAGTATATGAAATCTACATAAAATCTCAATATGTTTGTGAACAAGATTTTGGGGGTTGACAAAACCTAACTAACTAATAAATTAAGAACCAATGTTCTAAGCTAATTGGGAAAATTAAATAAACAAGGAAACAAATCTGATTACATTACCATGAGACACTACATCTCACAGATGGGCAAATAATAATTTCAACCAAACAAACAAAGATAATAAAAAAGTGCAGAATACATGTGATAACTTGTGTAGGAGGCAATACAAAACATAGAACTGTAAAAACATAATTTCACTCTTAAAACAAAAATTCGACTACAGTTAGTTGCTAACTAAGTTTATCAGAGTGGCAACATGTTACCTAAGTAAGAAGGAACAGAATAAACAACAGGACAATACAAAACTCACCTATCATCATCAACTTTGGGAATTCGATCAGACTGTACCGAATCTGATCTTTCATCAGTAGTTGAATTGAGGTGTTTCATTGGTTTGATTCTGTCTACAGGTACATAGAATACGGCTGGTCTGGAAGTATCTGTTCCACTGTATGACCCACTCGTTTCCGAACCTGAGATAACAATAATTTTTATTGGAATATTTGGAACATAATTGATAAAAATACCTATTAACTCAGCTCAGAAGACTTACTTTGGACAACTTTTTCACCTGCGACGAGGTACGTCTTTCCGCCAGGGATTGGGCGATAGGGAACGAAAATTTTTTCTTCGTCGGTGCCTTTATTTTGCTTGGCCTTGGCAGAATCTTCAGTGCTTCCTGGCGTGGAACGCCCAGACCTAATCGAAGACTCCGACGATCTCTTTGGCATCTGTTTATCTTCAACATCGTCACAGTATTCAGACTCTATTATCTTTTCCACTAATTCCTTCACTAGAGCCTTTTTCTTCGAAGTGCTGAGTTTCTTCTGAATCACACGAGCAATGTATTCTTCCAAATCTTTCGACAACGAGTTGCACTCCTGTAATGTAGCATCCGACTTGCTTTCTTTTCTCTCGGCGACATCTTTTCTCGAGGCACTCCTGTCACACATGTCGCCAGGAAAATATTCAAAGCTGTTTGCGCGATCAAAACTAGAGGTATCTATGGATTCCGGAGCGGTAACCAGTGTATTTTTGCAACTGTCTCCATGGAAATCTTTACCTCCGTCCTCGTCTTCGTTATGGTGACTGTGCCCGGATGAGAGAATGCTCTCGAGGATTTGTACGGATTCGGATCGTTGTAAAGTCCCACCGACCTGAATGCCTCGCGTTACTACTTTTTTGCAGATTTTCAACTTTTTCGAGTGCGCCTGCAGAGTATCTTGAACAGGATTAATTATGGTGGAGGCCAATGACGAGGACGAAGCGGAGTTAGTATTCATTCCACTTTTTAAAGGTTTAAAGATCGCGTCTTCGTCAGACGACGCATTTTCGTTAACGTTTTTATTAACAGGACATTCTTCACCCTCATCATTTCCATCAGCCTCTGCCGAAATGCAATCACGAATGTCATCATCATTAGCAGAGTGACTCCGTAAATTTTCATTTGGATCTCGTTCTTCCTTGTCAGAATTTAAACCTACCGCTTCATTGCTGGCAAACATAGGTAACTTTACCACTCCGGAGACTTCACGAGGTGATGTCACCGACTTAGATAGATCCTTCGCTTTATAATCTTTGCGAGAAGCTTGAGAATTGGGAGTAAGGGAGGTATGTATAGGGTTAACTACACCGGCTACACCACTTGCACAACTGTTGGTACCTTCTGGATCAGTTCGAATCAAAGCTTCGGCACATCCGCCTAAGGCCATTCTTTCCAAAGTTGACAGAGTATTTGGGTAAGTCGATGTTGATGGTTGATAGCCAACATCTGCACCAGAATCCCACTCGAGGCGTCGTCCGGAAGCAAGGCTGGATATTGATGCAGGTGATGGAGCCCTACCATCTTGGAAATTTTCACTTCTGCTCATGTAGTCTAAATTATCACCAAGTAGTGATGCTTCATTTTCAGAACAAAGAGAAATTTCATTCTTCTGATCACTCATAAATTTAATTAAATCGGAAGAATCGTTACACAAGTTAAGGTACTCTCTGACAGCGGAACTCAGCTCATTCTCTTTTAACACATTGGACTGACTTTTAAACATATCTGTTTGTTCCTTAGCATTTCGGAAAAAATATGCTAAAGTAAACTAAACAATTAAGCTACTGAACTCGATTGCATCTACTTATAGCTTATTTCACAATAACTTTCAACGTGGTAATAACAACACATTAAAAACAAGATCTCCACTTTCTACTCCACAATACGGACACAGTATCAGACAAACGATTGTTTAAATCAGAAACTTTCTTCAGCTGGACGAATTCTAAAGTAGATTCCAAAAGAAATCTTAACATAAACGACGCAAATTATTCGTAACGGTTCAGTACTTTAAATATGGATCCCCAGCATCAAAACAAATAAAATAGTAACGAAAAGGTAGCTTTGCTCAGAGAGCGAGCAGCGTAATGCACGGAAGCGGATGTTTACCTGGTGAAATAATTTACTGAAATTTAAATTATCTAGCTTTTCAAGCTTCATTCTTCTGAAAAAGTCAATAATTCGACAATTATCAGGAAAATTTAGGGTAAATGGAACCGCTATCAAAGATTTAACAAATTTAGATACACTCAATGAAATTATTTCTTATTTCAGTACAGAAATAGAGTAACATTCCAGGTTTGACTTTTCACTGATAATTTATGCTCTGGTGAATGCATGATACTTTACTATTATACTTAATGCAAAGGAATCTTACGTGAATTGATAAACTTTAACGTATTGTCCAAAGGGTGTTCCTGAGGATGAGATTCGTGATTTATTGAATGGAATCTTTAGCTAAGATTCGCTTGGAATCTAAATAACTAATGACTTAATACTTTATCGCTGATTTATCCGGAATCCAGAAGTTATACTCAAGGAATAAGATAAATTTAACGGAAGGTATTTTATTAACAAACGAAATTACGTTGAATGTATCTGGAAATTTTGCTACAGGGAATTCTTCCTAGAATACCTACTTTATCTCTTTGTTTTCAACGGTTAACCTAAAGATTTGCAAAATATTATGCTGCAACATTCATCATTGAAACATCTTGGGCTTTTACATTTTGTTAAAAATGGAATAGCACATGTCATACACCATATTAAACATTCATATAACAACTTCTATGGTCATAAACAATGAATGACATAATAGAATATCTGCATTGAAAATACTTAATCTCCTCTTAATGAAGTAGCTCACAGTCAATTAACTTAAAAATGGAGAATTTTTTCCCATTATAAAATTTATTTATTCGGAAATTACCTCTGACTGCTTAGTTGACCTTACCTAGAAAACAATGTTAACAATTTTAGCACTTATCAAGTCATTTCAGGAATGGATATTCATGGAATGCTACCCTCAGCAATTATACATTCTTTCAGCAGAAATATCACAGATGGTTCTGATCGCATTAACTTTTGAGGAGATCTTGAATTTTTCAAAGATCAGGTGACTCAGAAAATGAATAATTAAACCATTTTTATCAACTCTGGCCACTTTTTAACCTAAATAGAAGTCTGTATTAATAATACAAAAAGTATAAGGGCTTTCTTAGTAGAAATTATATGAGAATATTTTCTTTCAATTGTGTGGTCTGAAAGACAGGTGAGCTGTCAAACTATGCAGTTCAAATACATTATCTTTTTCCTCTCTTGTACCATGTATGTTTCATGTTATATAGTATGACAAAATTCTTCTATTAGCTGGGAAGGAATAAGGATATTATGTTCATAGAATCCTTGCACAAGCAATTAATTTATTCTCATTTAAATAGGATTTGATATTAATATCAGGACCGTAGCATTCGATTTAGATTGGTTTTACTGATAAGGAAATAAAGCGCTTGATAAGCAATGGATGGTTAACAAGTGAAAATTGACTTTCTTTTAAATAAAATTCTTCAACCATAATAATAATCTTATTTAAATTTATTAAAGAAAATTTTATCCTGCATTTCCAATAAAGAGTTTCCACATGTATTGGTTTTATAACCATTTCTTGCTATGATCTCACTGTTAGAATAATTGGGAAGGCTCTTCAGTATGAATCACATTTTTCAATATTTTCGGAGGACAATAAAATCAAATTGTAGTTGCAGAGTTGTATAGTCACACTGTAAAATAACTTTAAGTGAGGAAATACTTTGGCATTAATTATGAAAATAAAAATGTTTAATAATGATTACCTAGCCAAAATAAACCCTAATTCAGATTTGTAACCAATTGTAAAATCTTATACAAAGCACAATATTTTTTTATTATCTGCAAAGCACAAAATATTTTTTTTTCTCACTATGTAACCTGCTACGAATAAGCATAGACCAGAGGCATAGACTGAAGAGAAAGAAAATAATGAGTAACGCTATTTTAAAAGTAGTAAGTTGTTATTGGAACAAATATCTAGTGATCTATTAAATAAAAGTCAATTACAGGATTTGATGATGTTGTAGGTAAATCATGAAAGAAAATTACAGAATCACTGCATGCATTGATGCCATAAGACACAATGTGAAGATTAAGTACCTGATTTCTATTTTACTGATATGCAAACCCCAACTAAGACTGGGAGGAATCTGTATTTTAGATCAGTCACTTGTGCACTATCTATGCCAAGGTATTTCCCAGAATACGTTAGGAGCAAATAAAGTCCCTTCCAAAAGATTTCCTCACCTCCTTATGCATAGTTTTCTTTTTTATGATAGGCATATGGAAAATAAGAAGAAAATAATCAATTAACATTTTTTGATGCTATTTATAGTAGAACCCAAGTTACAAGACTAATCCATGCATATGCCCTGTACACCTAGCATGTACTAAATATTTGTCAGTGGTCAGAATGTATCAGAAATGTGTGAAGCATTTTATATAAAAATAGACTAAATCTTGGCAAATTCAAAATGCATCTAACAAACGTAATGCTAACATAAAAGATGCACATGAATTTTACAGTCTCAACAAATCAACATGGCCATTTTGAATGCATGCAACCATGATGTTGCTACATATGATGCAGCTCTGCAAGGGTTGAAAGGAGGATTCCTAAAATTTTAACCACTTTGAAATGTCCTGTTTCAAGAAATAAATGTGTAGCAATTCAAAGAAAAGGCACAAACTTAACTTTGAGGATAATCATAAGCAGGAAAGTACACTTACACACAAAAACTGTAAATATCTACAACTGTCAACTGTTTTTTCATGCAGCATTTAAATAGATGAAGCAGTATTTATTACCCTAAAATTTGAAGAAAACTGTAAAATCTGTAAACATTTATTTAATAAAACTTCTACTTTTCCAATAAATTACAGTTATTAAAGCATTCATGAGATTAAGCCAATGTAAATTACAGATGTTGGATATAGCAATGTTAATTATGAAGTATGGTTCAAATATCATGAGGATTATAATAGATGAATGAGTTTGAATTATGATGCATTATTGCTGTGAAGATTTGGCAGTAAGATAGACTCCTCTGGTTGGCTATTGTTGTGACCATCATTAAGATCATCACTATATAACCAACATTCTTTGAATCTTTCTTTCACATGCTGTCTAAATCTTCCATCTAACATAAACATAACAAAAATAAAAACACCTTGTAAAGAGTTTATGACATCCGTCACATACCAAAAACTTCTGAAAATTCTTCCTTGATTTCCAACACCCCATGAGATAATTTCCATGGTCCAACTGATTCCCATCAATATAAACAGTGAAAAACAAACTCTGATGCTGTAAAGAATAAGAAACATTTAATTAAAATGAATTGCAAAATATCTGGGAATGACTTAATAACCTTTATACCTTTTACTGTTGATAGTAAAAAGTGTATGGTATTTTTAGGTAAATTAATAATTGACAGGGAATTTTTATTAAAAACAAAGACAGTTGGAATAATGTAATGATGGAAATAAGATAATCCATTCACTGTGGCTAAATGATAGCAAAGTTAACAAACCCAAAAAAGATGAAACAGGCCTGGCAGTATTGAAGAATGATATGACAGTATTATACAAATGCCAGAAAAATTGAGAATGTTGAGGATCATATAACTCATTACTTATTGCCCTCCTAGTAGTGGAGTTTGTTCCTAAGGGATTTACACCGTAAATACCTTGAGAAATCGCTACATACAAATTTTTCTGGATGATATTCTTTTATATTACTAAAAGAAGTTTAAATGATTTCAGATGGAACATTAATGCATTCAGCTACGTTTTAGTCCTTCTTTCTGCTAAGTTCAAATTAGCTGCTCATATGCATTGCATGAATCCGTACTTTTTGTTCCTAAGAAATCTGACACTTTTATTTGCTGCATTTGATTTTCTTCTTATATGAGGCATGATATTGAGTTGTATACATAGTAATAAATTCACTGGAGTTATTTTTGTATCAATATACTAAAGTTTAAATTCTGAAAATATGTCAATGAAAACTCTTTACTTACTTTCTCTTGAGATTATTCAGAGCCTCCATAAGCTCCACTTTTTTATTTCCTGAGGTGGTTTTGTTTTCATCCTTTTTATGCTTATTAATATTTATTACAGTGAGAATAAAGAATATGAAATTTGCCAATATCATCAATCCAATTGGTCCATAAAAGTAGGGAAGAGCTGCATCGTTACCTGAAAAATATGAGGATTGTGATAGGAACTTAATTGTGAAGGATGCATTTTAGAAGCCTAACATGAAAAAGTCTTGAAATGGGAATAAAAATATCATTGCTTTAGTATATATCTATCTGTCATTATTTTATCCAGGACTTTTATGTATATAGAATATGTAGATATACTGGCTGTACCATGCACAAATGAGTCCTTGTAAGAGGGTATTATGTCACCAAGATGTTTAATTGCAATTTTGAATCTTTTAAACCTAAAATGAATTAAAAAAGTAAAACATAATTGGAAATTCTAACATTTACATTTTTTTATATCATTTAATTACATATTTATTCTTATGTTTACATTCCCTTGTGAGAATTAGTTCCGAGAATGCTGATAAAAAGGGCTGAAAAGAAAATTACCATAAATATATAATATCATTTTTGGATTTTACATTGAAATAGTTATTTGTTAAGAAAAATCTTGATTTTATGAAAGAATGAATTTATTTATCTTGTAACACATAAAGCTTTATTTGCTTTCCTTCTTGATGCATCAAGTTCTTTTCTGCAAGGAGGCACCAAGAAGATATTATTATATATGCACAATTTCACAAAATTATTTGGTACAGTTTACAGGGTCATTCTATATTGTATCATCTACCAAAAAGGCATTACTTACCCTAATGATGAGCCTGCTTACATTTAGTTCTTAATGCAATAAGACTGTTATTACTACAGATATTACTACAACTGTTATTATTATATAACTCACTTAGAAACCAGCAGCTAGCTGCCCCAAATTGTGGCTTTATAAATGATGCTGGTATTGATGGGGTTAAATCCATTATCATTGATACAATATTGATAATAATAGGAATTGCTGTTGCATACAGCAAATATAGTAGCATGATTTTCCTCTTGTGTGATTTTGTTTGAGCATAATTGGAAGGTATTCTCCTGTAATATCAGAAATATAACTTTTGCACAATATTAAAATTAGAAATAAAAAATATTATACATATAAAGTTATTGTAAAAACATTATTAAAATAGGATAATTCTTAAATAAAATAATAAAAAATGAAGTTTGTAGAAGGATGCTTATAAAATTAAAGTAAATAATAGGTTTGAAGATGACAAAGGTGGAAAAATCCCTTTTCTCAAAAATATCATGTTTTACCACTTATTAAAATAATTGTATTTAGGAGCATGCCAAACTCTTTGTAAATGAATACAATTGGCCAGTGTCTATGCTCAGAGGTCAACCCAACTGATGTGATTAAACTGAATTATAGTTGACAAATTCACAAACTATATACTTTATGTCATGAAGTGTATTAAAATGACGATAAGAAATACTACATAGTGCTAATTTACCAACAAATAATTGCAAAGCAAAGGGCTAAAGACCAAGACTTGACAAAGGAGTGATACAAGAAGATGTGTAGAATTACCACACAGATGATAAAGTGGTGTAGGAAATTAAATTATTCTATAGTTTTACTTCTTTTGTATATTAAAAATCTTGATAGAAATTTTAATAAAGAATAAAACAGGACTAAGCCTTTAAAGGCAAGAAGATGCAGTATGCACTAATAGTGGCAACTATCTAATTAAGCTCATTATACTTCCAAATGATACAAGAAATTAAGCATCATTAAACACTAATTACTTATAATAATTTCATAGTATTTACCAAAAAGCTAGTTTATATTTCTTCTGAAAAAATTATTTAGGGTGTAGATATATATGAATAGGTGGTAAGTAATCCAAGACAAGATTCAACCATTATAAAATGAAGGAGTAGAAAATTTGTTTTAGGAACAAATACCCTTCAATTGACATACTATATTTTAAGCACTTTCATATTAATTTAAGATCGTATGAATACCTCAATCTTCGCCATATATCGAAGCATAACACATTAAGCCAGGCAAAACAAGCAATGAAAGAAAACTGGACAGCAAATGCTAAAAT
>KZ308137.1:293959-308378 GCA_000376725.2 Ladona fulva | reverse complement strand
TGTGATTCGAAAACTTGAGTGTATCTCGCCTTGAGGTTATAAGAATAAAATATTGCCAAATGGTTAAGTTATTCTCTAAATTGTGTGAAGCGAGTGAGCGTAAGCATTTTTTATACGTTGGTAGTGCTGTGTATTGTTTTCCAAGAGGAATTTTTAAATACTACAAATAATTTCATGAAATGCTATAGTATTGAAAGTTTAAGTTATATCAAAAATAGAATGAAAGAAAATAAAATTTCAGAAAAGCTGAAATTTTACAAATATTTTTCAATGCTTCAGGTTTATCATAAAACTTGTGGGTTTTCTATTTTGGTTGCTGTTTAAGCATCGGTATCTAAAAAGCAAAAAATTGCTTCCGTAAAGTACATAAATTAGTTATTGAAAGTATCCTCAAAGCTAAAACCCAAAATTTTATTTTCCATAGATTTGTATTTTATATGTTTAATAACACCCTCTATATTAATATTATAAATATAGCTTACAGGGACTAACTATTCTTAGCCTAAAGGCACAATGTACCTTTAACTAATCCTTGACCACAAATGACCAATGAGTTGTTTTATTGTTGTAGTAGTATTGTTAAAAGTGCTTCGACAGCTTAGGTCATTTCGCACATTTCGCCCCCACCGGGAATCGAACCCGGGACCGAAATCGAACGCGTTGCTCACTTGGCTATCCGGGAGCCCTGTTTTATTGTTGTCTGTTTAAATAATCTTTTGCACAAAGGGAGCTTTGAAACACACCCTCTCGAACATTATCTTTTATTGTGGTAACTTTTTCATTCACTCAGCTATTATTTCTCTCTGAATTCAGATTCTCAACTTTTAGAATTTATAATGGACAACATAAATGCCATTACATTTTCATGTTAAACCTTTCTTGCAAAGGAATCTGGCAAAAAGAGATTGGCACCTCATCCCATCCACCATTAGCAACTACGAGCTAGGAGAGGGGAATGAGGCTTACTAGTCAAGATGAGGAGTGAGGCAGAATTCCCTTGCTCCTCTGAGGTAGAATGCCATAAGTGGAGCAATTCCAAGTAAGCGAAGCACAGTGTCTTTACGAGTAACACTATCAATAACACCACAAGTTCTTTTTGAATACCATTTAATCATTGGCATCTTATTTAGGTTTAGAATGCCTTTTTCACAGAAGAACGTCTAACCTTCTTTGCTTTGCAATTAGCCGCTTGTTAACCTCTCACGTAAGGATGCCAAATCTTCCCAACTTTTGCTGGTTCATGTGTTTTTGCATTCACTCATTGATATCAAACATGAAACCTTTCTTTAGCTTGCAGTCGAAATTTAAACATTAGAAACTGCAAATAAGCACAATATCAATCGAGATTAATTGAGCGGTGCCGGCGTCGGTACGAGTTACCCCATGGGTAGTTGAAATAGCTTCTATACTTTCAACTTACTCTTTTTATAACAAGCGTATATTTACATGGAATCTTAATCGGGTCACCATATGTTTATGCCAACATTTTACTTGGAATTTTGACATTAATAGAAGTGAAAATCATTAATTAATGAGCAAACCATCGGCATATGGTATATATATTTCAATAAAATGATACGATTTAGAAGTTTTTCGGAACTATGTCGACCATTTATTTAATCAGAATGGTAAAAGGAGTTCTTGGTGGGGTGGGGTTTAGCAGCCCAGCTTTACACCCTCCTTTAATGTACATACTAAGATCTGGAGAGCAATCCTGAATTTTTCTCAATGGATCTTAGAATTCTGAAAGAAAAATATTTATATTTACCTCACCAATGAAACTCTCCATGCAGAATTCATCGGCTCCTGGTATAAAGGTTGATGCAGCTGGTAACCAAAGAGAACCGTTGGATAACAAATAGAACTCGTCCATAGGCTCTACCAGCGGTTCAAGTCGGTATCTCCCGTGTTGACAAACATCTCCGAACACTAAGTCGAAGGTTTCGTTCACTGATTCTGTCTCGTTAATGCCTAAAACTCGAGGAACACTGTGGTACACTATGGGCTCGAAAGGTACTTCATCGTGAGTTACCTCACAACCTGAGTTGGTCAGTTTACGCCCGAATGCACAACATTTTCGGAGTATCGGTTTTGGAGATTCCACATAGGTTTCATTTCCTACTGATCCAAACAATTTCGTTTCATTAGCGGTGTTTATATCGTATTTGTCATTGCCGTTAACGAAATCAGGGTTAGCTGCAGGCTCTGCAGAGGTTACGCTGTTTTCCACGATAGTAGGTGTGTCAGAGCCTTCGGAAATTACACTTTCGCTGATATTGAACGGACCATATGAACTGGTGAGAATTGGAGAATCACTGACAGCTTCTGCAGATGACCCCTGGTTTTCCTGCACAGATGGTGCATCAGAAATCGCGTCAGTCGTTAGCTGTTGCTCATGCGAGCATGGAATGGAAAGAATAATACATACGATGACAAGCCGCATCATCTTGGTGAGAGGAAACTTGGACTGAAACAAGAACTATTTCTGCAATATTTCAGACTGTCCTAAATTGCGCTCGTTAATTTCCGCACCAGCTTGATGTTCCATTCGAACAGAGGCACATATTTGTATTTGGTAGTCACGAGCAGCCCATTAGCGACCTGAAAGGCAGCTAAGCGAGGTAGTAGTAAAGCTTTCGATGCCGGCGGAAAGATTATCTTACTAGAGATGATTCAACCTTATCTCGTTGCCGAAGCACAATACCTTATCGCAAACTTCTAACTGGCTCATCTCTTTCAGTGTTAGCATAGCTCATCCATCGCCCCTACGAGGCACCTTGCGTAAATTGACGGGGATACATAAGTTACACCAAAGGAGCAATAGCATGTCATCCGACCCTCATTGTAAGGTTTACGATACGTAAAGAGCGAAATAATCAAATTTTATGTGATTCGAAAACTTGAGTGTATCTCGCCTTGAGGTTATAAGAATAAAATATTGCCAAATGGTTAAGTTATTCTCTAAATTGTGCGAAGCGAGTGAGCGTAAGCATTTTTTATACGTTGGTAGTGCTGTGTATTGTTTTCCAAGAGGAATTAATATTTCAAATGCGTTCTAAC
This sequence comes from Ladona fulva, assembly GCA_000376725.2. Taxonomy (NCBI): domain Eukaryota; kingdom Metazoa; phylum Arthropoda; class Insecta; order Odonata; family Libellulidae; genus Ladona; species Ladona fulva. The sequence continues at coordinate 305,318 of KZ308137.1, read as the reverse complement.
AAGGATTTAATGAGAAAATGCATGTTGCTCGTGTCTTTTTACAATTCACTTGGTGGTAACGTTAATTTAATTTATTTTTGCAGTATCATTACACTTTTTCTACGGCGACGACTGTGACAGTTCCGTTAATTTGCTTTATTTAACCGTTTACATTTCTTTTACCACTGCATGAGTGGGTGACATCTCGAACTTTTTAAGAGAATGATGGACCACACGAAATTATAATTTAACAAAATATTTGCTCTTCGCAATTTTGCTACGCTCAGAATTAACTAACGGAAAGATTTCGAAATAGAGGTATTCAGAGCTAATCAGTCATACTGACCTCATTGTTTCGTTCTTGAAGGTATCGTTGACGTAGTTAATGACCACATGACTCAAAGTTCAGCTGAAAGTATCTTCCTGGAATGATTTCTTATGGCATTGCTAAGAGCTAAAGCAAACATTGGAGGAAGGTGACTATCCGGATTCTTACATCGAAACATATTAAAGCAAAATTACGCCGTGAATCTTCATCACGGAGGTATTAACTTATTGTGTATTTTCATTCATGAGGCAATAACATTTCGTAAATCACCCATCAACAAACATATCGCCGTGGGCATCCATCGGTTCTTGATTTCCAGTTGATGATGCACGGATTTCTTTATAGAGTGCCAGGAAAATTTTGAGTTTTGCTTAAATTCACGGAAAAAGTGCGATTAATAATACACAATGTTAACAACCTATTAGTACGGTTATTTATGCACCAGAAAAACACAGTTCACAGTAATCTTGATGATCAATGATGAGTACTTTTAAGATATCTATTTTATTCTTGTAAATCAAACTAAATAATCTAATTCTTATCTATCTTTACATACTCGCATGTTCTGCACAAATCAGCATGGCCTTTCCCATGAAATCTCACCTCGTGGGATGTTTTTTTTTTCAATATTTGCTTGGTTATTAGAAAGAATTTTTTGCAGAGGCTGGCTTCGATACAATGCGATCTTTATTTCGTGTTTCTTTGTTGTGTCTCCAATACATCGATGTGAATAAATAAATCTATAATTTATTAAAATCAGTGATATATTAAACAAACTGAATAGGGGAACAATTAACAGTGTTTTTTTCAGATACAAACATTCCTGTTTCTGATGCATGAATTATAGATTCAATATATTTTGTAAGATCCAATTCCACAAACAGTTTCCTTACAAGATTTTTCTTGTCGTTTAACTTCGTAACATACCTCCAGAAGTATTTTCAGCTCGGACATTCAAGAGGTATTTGATAAGAAATCTGAATTAACACTTCTCCTCCGTTACTTTATCTGCTCTGATTCGAAACGGTATCGTCTGGAGATATCAGTGCAATAAATGGATCAGAGGTTTTCAAAAAGTGGTTTCTGAAGAAACAGAAGAACATAAAAAAGATATATCTGAATATTGATGTTAAGGAATATAGAAAGCATACAGCGATTCTTAAGAAGATAATTTCGTAATAGCCATCATGGTTTGAAAAAAAGATACGTTGGATAAGTTAAGAAATTTTATTTGCGTAAGATAACAAAATGCACTTCGGATAGCCAAGAGGGTGATGTATTTGCCTTTGGTAAGAGCGGTCCTGGGACACCGGATCTATAAGCTGATCACTCAAGGTGAATACCGCCTAGGTAGGCCATATCCTTTATAGAGATTCCGCGCCATGGTCTTAATCATAACAAAATAACTACTTAATTGTGTTGATTTTAATAGCCCAATATATATTGCTTTGTAACACAAAGATACTGTAGTTCACCTGAGGGTCGATTAGGGAACAGAGAAACGTAAAATTCAAGGATTGCAAATCGTCTTTCATTCTCCCATTCCACTGTTAAAAATTTTTACTCTTTCGTCGAGATGAATAAAGACTCACTTCGTCGGGATGAATAAAGACACTTCTTCTTAATGGCGCTACAGCGGGGTGTGTTCCGGTTGTATATGTTTTTATGTTTATGACATTTTTTTGACATAATTTAAATTTGCAGTAAATTGCTTAATACCACATTTGGCCGCTGTGCACCAACTTCAACGGAATAGAAACTAAATAGTCAGATATCCCAATCTTTGTCTCTCAGAAAGCAAATTTTTAAAAATTTGTGACGACAATGTGAACATAATCTATGACTGAAGGGTACCGAGAGGTACATACACACTGAGCGCACGCCTCAGCCCCACGCTTTTAAGGTGGGGCTGACGCAAGAGAGTGAATACTCTCTTGAATTGGAAGTAAGCCTACAGGTAGCGTCTTAGACTGCAGTAATTCTAAAATTTAGCTTAAGATCCAGTCGCCATAAGTGCAACGGTATTCTACGACGATAATTTTTTACTCCGAAAAAAAATCTGAGTTAAAACTAAAAGTAACTTAATAGTAACAGATTATAACAACGGAATTATGTTATTTTGATATATTATATAAACAAAAGGCGAGAAGGAAAATTATTTGCCTTTTAGATTCGGAGACCGATAATTGCCCAAACCTTCTTGAATGGAAACACCATAGCTTTCCACAAACATTTCCTCTGGCGTGACAATTCACAAATCCTTTCCCAAACACCGTCTATGTTAGTAGTAGTAGTATTGTTAAAAGTGCTTCGACAGATTAGGTCATTTCGCACGTAGGCCCCTACCGGGAATCGAACCCGAGACCGCTTTCACCGTAGTCGAACGCGTTGCCCACTTGGCTATCCGGTAGCCCCATCGTCTATGTTGTTTCTTAAATTAGTCAGATATAAATATAATGCGAGAAAATGTAGGAGTTTAGGAGTGTGTTTTAGATAACAAAGCACACAAAAATAGCCTTTGAGTATCAAAAATGAAACTTCGTGCAGCATTCATAATTACACAAACCATTAAACAATTTTCACCATGTTTCACGGAACGCGGACATTTTGGCGGAGTCCTGAAGGACATACTTTGGGAAAGGTTGGATCATGCTTTGATTATTCTGTGGCAAAAATTTTCATTTCAATTTTATTAACTCTAGGTGCTATTTAATATAACTTTTCTGCCTCAATTCTGTAACTTGCTTGTTGATATAGCAGAAAATCCTTCCTCAAAGGTATAAAAGTAATAAAAATTAGCAATCACTCACAAAAGCTCGTGTTTAGTTTATAATTGGTTTCCAACCGATTGTTTACACTGTTGCGGCGAACGGCAACGATGATTTTTCTATAAAAACATGTGCTTAATTCCCACTTGAGTGCTTCAAATCCTGCGTTTACGGGAATGTTTCTGATGCAAAAACTAAACTCGAGTCGAAAAAGTCGTTGCTAGGAGGTGTGAAAGGATTTTTTTAACGCTTAGCTTTTTCCTGGGGAAAATTGGCGGGGAGTTTTGTGTTTCGTTTTCGAAGCCCAAGTTTCTGCCGTTTTTATTCGGGAGAGAGCGAAAATAGTCGCAGGGGCGTGGGCGAAAGAGGGAGGGATAAACGGCTCGGAATGGCCAATCGTGAATATTTGTGGAAAGACCACTTTCATAGAAAGAGTCGCGGTTGCCTTCACATCAAATGTCACACTTTAATTGTTGCTCAANTTAGAAATAAAAAATATTATACATATAAAGTTATTGTAAAAACATTATTAAAATAGGATAATTCTTTAAATAAAATAATAAAAAATGAATTTTGTAGAAGGATGCTTATAAAATTAAAGTAAATAATAGGTTTGAAGATGACAAAGGTGGAAAAATCCCTTTTCTCAAAAATATCATGTTTTACCACTTATTAAAATAATTGTATTTAGGAGCATGCCAAACTCTTTGTAAATGAATACAATTGGCCAGTGTCTATGCTCAGAGGTCAACCCAACTGATGTGATTAAACTGAATTATAGTTGACAAATTCACAAACTATATACTTTATGTCATGAAGTGTATTAAAATGACGATAAGAAATACTACATAGTGCTAATTTACCAACAAATAATTGCAAAGCAAAGGGCTAAAGACCAAGACTTGACAAAGGAGTGATACAAGAAGATGTGTAGAATTACCACACAGATGATAAAGTGGTGTAGGAAATTAAATTATTCTATAGTTTTACTTCTTTTGTATATTAAAANTGGCGGGGAGTTTTGTGTTTCGTTTTCGAAGCCCAAGTTTCTGCCGTTTTTATTCGGGAGAGAGCGAAAATAGTCGCAGGGGCGTGGGCGAAAGAGGGAGGGATAAACGGCTCGGAATGGCCAATCGTGAATATTTGTGGAAAGACCACTTTCATAGAAAGAGTCGCGGTTGCCTTCACATCAAATGTCACACTTTAATTGTTGCTCAAAAGCTTTGGTTGGTTAACAGGCATGTAAACAAGAACAGATCAGTTTCTAAAGAATCTACTGTTTTGTCATAGTCGCAGCGCTTTCTACAGTGGTCACGTACGCCACGTATTAATATTTTCGTTATTTAAATGCAGACGATACGGTAATTTACAAGGAAATGGAGAGTGCAGATGATAGACTAACCCTGTCGAATGATTTAGATAACATTATGAAATGGTGCGATAATTGGTATCTTCCTGGAATGATTTCTTATGGCATTGCTAAGAGCTAAAGCAAACATTGGAGGAAGGTGACTATCCGGATTCTTACATCGAAACATATTAAAGCAAAATTACGCCGTGAATCTTCATCACGGAGGTATTAACTTATTGTGTATTTTCATTCATGAGGCAATAACATTTCGTAAATCACCCATCAACAAACATNTAAAAAACTCGGCTTCGTAAAGAGAATAGTCGGTCGGAGCGACGAAAAAGTTCGCGAGCGATGTTATCTTGCGTTAGTCAGACCTCATCTTGAGTATGCGTGTAGTGTATGGGACCCTGCCAATAAGTGTTGTATTAAAGAATTAGAAAAGGTGCAGCGAAAGGCGATACGTTTTGTGAGGAATTGCTACGATAAATCAGTGAGCGTCACTCAGATGCTACAGGACGCAAAATGGGAATCTTTGGAAGTTAGAAGATTTCAACAAAGGATCGATTTACTGGATAAATTCAGAGAAAGCACGTTCAGAGATGATGTAGCAGATATAATGCGTTCACCATGCTACATAGGCCGTTCCGATAATGCGAGAAAGATTAGAAAAATAGATGTCAGGACAAATAGATTCAAGAACTAATTTTTTCCGCGAACGATACGCGAAAATAATCGATTAAGGAAATACAGTCATGGTGCATGCACCCCCTGCCACACGCCGAAAGACGGCTTGCAGGGTACAGACATAGACATAACTGTTTTTCTTCCATGAACTGATTGTCTTAAGCGTTATGTACATACCTTCTTGGGACCTTAAGCAATAACAAAACAATTAATAGTCATCTAACTACGAGAACAAATATATCACGAAAATAGCTTCATTATATATTATTAGTGAATAGAAAGGAAAACTCCCGAAGAAATCCAGTTTACACGAAATTAATTTGGCTCCCGCCAAGTGGAAAAGCCAATTGGGTTGCCTTTGGTGGAAGTTCCCGGTTTGCTTCCCGGTCGAAGTTATCGTAGTGCTTCTAACAACACTACCACTACAAAATTTATTTTTATGCAGTATAAAATTAATTTTTGAACAATTCTTTAAATAAATTAAGCAAATAGTACATCTCAGACCAGGTTGGGTTGGGCGTGCTCGTTTGCTCTGTAAAAGAAAATATTTCCTTTCTGGAACTGTTACGAAAAAATACCTCTTAGTTTAAACAATAGCATTCAAATTCCAAATATTTGACAACACATTTACTTCAACTGAAACAGAAGAAGGAATGTCACTTCCGGAAGTGTTTTAAAACGTTTGCGGTTCATCGTATTTTTTCTGGAAGAGCTCTCAAACATTCCAATACAATAACATTTTATCAGTAAATCAGATATAACTGTAGGTGTAGGCGGATAAGATTTTTTATATTTATTTTATGACAATCGATAGCTGACGATCTGTATTCTTGTATTTGTCGTCAAGTCGAAAATATCGTTGGAAGCGATAATGGAAATACCAGAAAAACTACTATACAATTACATCCTGAAAAGATAAGTTATAAAAAAACCTCGGCGAAGGCATTCGGCTCTTGCTGGTTCCATTATCATTAATGCGGGTCAGATGTACGTTTCATGATGCACATACATTTGATGACTGTTTTCCCTTAAATTAAAAACACCTCAAAATAAGTCGGTCAGAAATAAAGATGATAACTTCAATGCCCATAGATAGACGGAGAGGTAAAATGTGTGAAAAATGTAAATGTGACCAATTGTGAGACAGAAAAGTTCATAATATCAAGTTACTAATACTAATAATTATAGTTTGCATTACCGTTTAATACTGCAACTCCGTAAGCAATCAGAAATCGCGCAGTAGGGATAGAATTTGTAGTTGAAACGTATTACTCCAATTAAAAGTTCGTAATGTATAACAAACCATTTGTGTAGAGATAAATTCTTTATGTTAGGAATGTGTAGTACAGCTGCCCAAGCAAAAGGATTCCGCTGACGCAACAATGCATATGACTAATCTTCCCGCCAAAAAGTAATGCACCACTGCCATGAGCGCCATATCTAATCGCAGGAGCGTTTCTAGGTAAAGACTCAAGCTTCCCGATGCTACGTCATACGGAGGCAACTATTTACCTAGCATTCCACAGAAAAAGTGATGAAAAATATACTCAGGACTTCTCTTTAATGTAACTCGCGAGAGCCTACATGATTCCTTTACCCTGTTTACTGCCTAAATCTGGTCCTGTGTGTGTGTGTTTATGTAATTAAAATATGAAGTACACCTTGAATTTCACCCTCTATATAAAATGAGACCTTAAAAAAGAGTTGAGTAGACATTATATTACATTTGTATCTGAGAGTCCTAGTCAATAGTATGATAACACAGCCATAGGAAAACGATTAAGTCAAATTACGTGATCTATTGAAGGGAGTCGAAGAATAATTACATGGCTTACTTTTATAATGTGCGATATATTTTCTCATTAGTTAGAATTACTCTGTTCTCCTATATTTACATTTTCAGATGAAGGGATGTTGAACTTTGTGTTTCTCCAAGAAAATATTGGTATGGATTTTCACAAACGAGAATGCATTCCTGAGCAAGCAGGTGTGCACCCAGTGGGGTGGCAGATGGGTTTATGTCCCACCCAGTGAGTTTCTACAAATATTTCATGCAGAGCCAAATTCTCAAGAGTCTTATTAACAAATATTTATACGATTAAAATATATCTTTACTGGCAATAATTTCTTATGATGAGATTCAATCATTCTTCTTCACATCGTAAATTGGAAGAAGTTCAAGAGATTATCGGTATTGGTAACAGTCCTTACAAGTACACTCCCCAAGCGAAAATTCTGTATGCGCCCCTGAGAGCAAGTGTTATTTCATTATCATCAAGAATATTTATTCGAGCTTTTGGTATCTCTAACTTATTCACTGGGCTTAAAATATTCCTCAACTTATATGCTAATAAATATTCAAGTCTTTTCGAAGTGAATGAGTGCTAAGCAGAAAATATTGATCATAGCCTGCGGAGAGATCCAAGGAAAAACAATCAAATTTATATTTCGAGAACAGAAACTTGGCTCGCTCCGCACCCGTTTATTGTTAAGGCTTTTAGAAATCCTAAATTTAGTTTTACAGCTATCTGTAGGATCCAGCCTAGGAAGATTCTTTTTTGTTCCTAACTTGAAACTTCTCTGACATAAATGAGGGACTTTTAGTGCAATTTGTTGTCCTGAATGAATTTTTATTCATAAAAACTTGAGTATCGTTTTCAGTAGGAAATTCGTAAACTGATAGGATCGCGTCATCCATCATTTTTCTCATACTTTGTTCAGAGAAAATAAATTAATCAACCAATTCTGCCTTCACTTTGCGGACCTGAAGCTATAATGTTCATCGTGAAAGGCATTGCTCTAAGTATAACGGTTTCCACAAACCTTTATTCACAAACAGACTTCCAAAGAAATAGAAAAACATACATATTTTGGCATAGGGGAAGGGGAAGAAGATAAGTTAATTGAAATTAGGGGAGAATGGATAGGCGAGGGTGGAAAGGGTAGGAGTTAAACGGAAGAAATAATTGGTCAATTAATTGGGAATAAGTGATTGATCACTAATTTTTAGCCAAAATGTACATTTTAGATGATTTATAACGTTTTCAAAGCATTTTGTGTAAGTCCTCGAACACGATATATGCAGGAGAAAGGTTTAATGTGAGAATGAGTTTAATGAGGAATTACTATTTTCAATGAGATGTGGTGAATAAAAATTTGCAGAAACCGAATTACTTTGGGCAATTCCTTTCACAATGAAATATAATAAATCGGCCAATTTGTTAACAAACGAACACACTCAAAACAAATTATTAAAAAAGAATACATGAGAACAAAGAATGATCAATAAAAACAGGGTAGTCAGCCAATGATCGGAGGCAAGCGAAATCATAGTAGCAATTAAATTATTCATGGAATAAGTTTTAAAAAAGCCTGGTTAATAAATTAAAACAATAGATGTTTTATTAATAACTAGCTGAAGTGTCCGTTGATTCTCAATGGGGAAAACATCAAAATACATGAGATCGGATTCTACAATGGAATTAGTCGTCGAGGTGGACGATTTGTTTACAACCTCTAATTTTTTTTAGAACAGTTTCGTTTATTTGATCGAAATTCTCGCAATTTTGAACTGAAAACAATATTCGACGTCCACAATTAGAATCTTCATTCCATTTCCCTTCTCTTGGTACTTGCCTCGATTTCATACGACTATTCTTTCTTATTTAATTTTGCAAAAGAAACAAACCCTGCAAAGCGATAAAAATCAGTTTTACATGCATTTCTTATGGAAACAGTTTGAAACGTCTGGAATCGAACTGGGACAGTTAGGTGGATAAAAAGTAGCTACCAGGGGAAGACATTTAACAATCTTCAAAGTTCGAAAGTTGTGCGACATATGGTTCTCGAGTATTAGGCAAAAATACACATACACACGCTCATACACATGATGAGTATCTGTGCCATCAGAAGAAGAAGAATTAGTTATTTTATAGGATTGGCCATGCGGCTAACAACCAAGACATCACCAAGGAAGAACCACTAATTTAATTGGTGCAACCCGAGAAATATTTCGTCTTCTGCAATAAGATGAACGTAGATTTGAGCTGTTTCCTGTTCACGATCAGCTAATTTATCCTCGAAAATTAACGAAGGGTAAGCTTTTTGTGAGATTTGATTTAGGAACGTCATACACCGAGTCCAAAAGCCCTTGTTTCCAAACATCACAGACGAAGAACGTCATTTTGGCACGAGCACATTCAACTACTCTCGATTCTGAATGCAGTTTCTGGGATCAAAGAGAATAAACGGAGTGTATCGTAAGCTCTGATCATAAGACAGAACCTAATTATCCTAATGGGAAGACTCAAAGAAGTCACGGGCGTATAAAATTCAATGAATGTTCCTCCAGACGAACCATGTGGGGCTACGTAGTACCAAGCGACTCGCGAAAAAATATATCGCTGTTAAATCCTTGGTGAAAATCTCTATTCTAATTCTAAAATCTTGTTCTTCTATGCTAAATTTTACTATTATTTAAGTAGTAATTAAACCTCTGAAAGCCAGAAAAATAGAGCGAAAGAATTGTATTTTTTTTAATTAAAACGAGCCTGTGAACACGGTGTTTATGTTTGCTCTATAAAATCTCTAATAGGGCTGGAATGGAATAGAAAGAAAATGTGGTTTAAAAACTTGTGATTTCCAGTGCGTATGAAGTCAGTGACAAACTAAATGATGCTATAGTTAGCATACATTAAGTTTGGGGTGTTTGAGAAACTTGCAAAACCTTCTTGACCACTTTTACTAAACCACTTTTTAAGTAATTATCGTATGGTTTACCGAAAGAGTTATGAATTAATTAGCTATTTTATCTCATTATCACACGATATAGCACAAATGGCCGTTACATTTTATAAATAGTCGGCAATTTTCTGAGATTCAAGCATAAGCAAAGTAAAATATGCAAGTCGCAAGGACTAAAATACGGCCATGCAGGAGTGTTTCTTAATGGACCCGATTTACCAATAAACATTTATACGTCGGTTTGTCGCGATCAGTATGACGAAGAAATATTATAGAGAAAAAAGGGAAGATTTTTGGAAAACGAACGAAATATCAACGGTAACGAGCTTTTAAAGCAGTGAGTTTCTGTAAATCCCACGAACAACAGCATAGAAATCATTGAATAATTCGAAATCACTTAATTATTAGCAAATTTATTCGATACTTATCCAGGATCAAATCATCTAAAATAATACATGTATTGAGTAATTATGGTTTTATGACCGTCATTTTCTGGCTTTGGAGGACCAGATATATACGATAACATAAATATTTTTAAATTAAATAGACTTTCGTCATGCTTGACGGGGACGTTTACTAGTAGTATATATAAGACACTGAACGCGCATTTTTTATTTTGCAAATAACAGTCGATTTAACAAGAATTTTTTTAAAGTTTAAATTTATTTGCTCTATTAAATTTTTACTATTATCATCAACAACCATTAAACCATTATAATCAATGTTATCTTGGGAGTAGTTGTCCTTTAATTCGACATTTTATCAAGTGAAATTGATATGCCAGGATTCAATAAAATCTTTAAATACCATATTTACCCTCTGAGCTAAATATTAAATTCATCGGGAGTAAAGATCGTGATACTTTTGTTTCGAAAACACATTTCATTACTGTCCAAAAATTTCCTTCTTACCAACAGCAATCTTTTGCATCTGTGCAGGATTTTGAAGGTTTGCCGAAAAGAACACTTGAACACGTGTCATAATGGCGAAATTGGCCCAGCATATGAATCTCAGCCAAATTCAAGGGAAGAATGAAGAAACACATTCTGAGACCCGCCCTGACGTGAGGTAACGGAACAAAATATTACAGAGGTAAGAGATAAAGGGGGAGAACATTTCTGAATGGATGTCCGACTCCAAGAAAATGTCGGCTTTTTTGTCTTAGCGTATCAAGTTGGACACAGGGATTCCAATTTTAAACGTATCATCTTGGTAAAATATGTTATTATACGTGAACTTGAAACCTGACCTAGAATGATGAAGATTGTGTATTTATACTTTGAAGAAGGAAGTCCTCCTGGCCGAAGTCCACCTCTGACCGGAAGAATTAATTTTGGGATATCTCCTGCGTTACGGAAAAAGCAGAGGAGGCGATCTTGGAAAAAGGAAGCATCTCTCTTTGGAGGCATTATATGGAGATGGTAGACGCCTGATACTAAAATATCACATTAAAACTTGGAAATATACACAGGTGACCAAAGCACTGTACTAAATACTATATAT
>KZ308137.1:260025-293804 GCA_000376725.2 Ladona fulva | reverse complement strand
AACACCTGGGTTAGGAAGATAACAGGAGTGACAGACATCATAGATAAGGTAAGATCACTGAAATGGATGTGGGCAGGCCATGTTGCAAGGAGAAACGACAACCGATGGACATCAGCAGTGCTGAACTGGATACCAAGAGACGTGAAGAGACCAAGAAGAAGACCAAGGGACCGATGGAACAGAGACATCATTCAGTATTTAGGGGTAACATGGCAACGAGAAGCTCAGAATAGAGAGAATTGGAAAGCGCTTGGAGAGGCCTACATCCGACGTCGGATTGAAAATGGCTGATGATGATGATGATGATGATATATATATATAATAAAGAATTTTTACCACCAGCACTTCTTGACATTTATGCAGAGAAAATGGAGAAAGTAAGCTTGGGAAGTTCGAGATGAAAGAGTGGTAGTTTGTGGGAAAGAAATGAAGCCAGTAAGATACGCAGACGACAGAGCTATTGTATATGATTATGAAAGAGATTTATTTAGAAATTGTAGTAAATACACTAAACGGTGAAGCAAGGGAGTCTGGATGAAAATCAATGCATGAAAGGCTAATGTAATGAAGTTCACCAAAGGAAAGAAAGCCAAGTTGACGATCAGAGTCGATGAGGATAAATAGAACGAGTTGGTCAGATCACTAACTTGAGTCGTGCTCATTCTTGGAATGTAAGCAGAACGTGCACAGACGACGTTCGAAAAATAATAGCATTGGCCAAAGAAGCTTTCATGTTGATAGGTTTTAATTAGGGAATTGGGAAAGTATTAGTAAAATCCCTGATGTGGAGTGTCATGTTGTAGAGGTGTGAAACTTGGACCCTAAGAAAGGAAAGAAAGATTGGAGGCCTTCAAGATTTGAGTCTGGTAGAGGATAAAAAAGGAAATTTTGTTGACAAGAAAATGAATACGAAGGTGCCTGAGGAACAGGGGATTTTGATAGATTTTTCAGTCAATCCAACCAAGGAGCATAGTTTAATTTCTCTTCAATCTGTTAATATCGTATGTAGTCTGCGGTAAAAAATTAATTTTCGTAGCGGCTCCTTCTGACATTTATTTCCATAATTTTTCTTGCGGTGTTTCATCTCCCTATTAAACAAGGTGGACGCAAAACATGTATCACGTCCTCCGAGAATGAATATCTGAATTTATCGAACAAGTTTAACCTCTCTCAACTAACTGACGACCAAATGAAGAGCCGGGCTACATGGAGTCTTTATTAGAGGTAACTATGTTACAATTCTTATTGTAAATATGTCATCAATTTTGGTAAATGTAATTAATCAATCTTATAAAAATCACGTATGAATAGAGGGAAATATGTGTAAAGGAAATGTTTTCCTATTAAATGTTTTCTTATTATTTATTTGGGAATTTTCGACCAATCTCATAACCAGAATGGTATAAATAGTTCAGGGGAGGGAATCACTACCTTTGCATACGCCATGTTTTCGCCGCAGTTAAAGAGCAAGGAGGGCTCCCGGGTAGCCAAATGGGTAACGCGTTCGCCTTATTATTTTATCCCAGTCTCGGGTTCGAATCCCAGTGGAGGCCCACATGTGCGAAATGTGTTCTTAGCAGTCGAAGCCCTTTTAAAACACAACTACTACCATAGCGACCAAAGGTACAGTTGAAATAGTATCCCACGCAGATCTATAAAGGGATACAATTATATAAAAATGAACACGTTATTAAACGTTTATGACATATTTGGCATTTCTTTGGCTATATTCTCTCGGTAGGATACGTTGAGCGGAGGTCGTCGGCATTGGTAACAGAATCAACTCTTTTGGCACGTGAGCGAATTTTGCAAGAGCAAGGATAACGAGTGCAAAAGTAAATCCTATCCGTGAATGGGTCGAAGACGGATGAATGGGGAAGGTTGTGGGTGTTGGAGACAGATAAATGTGGTCTTATCTTGACACCTTATCTGGAGCACTCGGTAAACATAGGGATGATTCAAAGGGACGATATCTACCACCGCATGCCACGAGAATCGATTTTCATTAGATTGGAGAAAGTAAAAAGAAATTTATAGCTTTACTATTCTAAAGTTAGGGCCAACTTCTGTGCTTGGCTTTCGTTTAAAGGACAGATTCTTTTTCGGAAAGCTCCAGAAACCTTGTTGAGGATTGCACCAGCGAACAACAGTGATTCGAACTATAATTTAGAAGTTGAGGAGCGGAGTTGTTGGTGTACTATTCTTACGACTAAAGGGTACCGAGTTCGATCCCCGCGATAAACGTGTATTTCATGATTCAATGAATTCTAAAGAAGCCGAGAATATCCTTCTAATATTCAGCGCTTAAAGTTGCACAAAATAAGGAGTTAGATTAGATACTCAAAATTAGAGTGATGTTACGTCAAAAAAGGGGTACCTTATCTTACCTTATCAAAATATTCAAAACTGAAATTCCACTGACTCATCCATTTTTTATAAAGTTTATAATCATGGTGGCCATATTAATAAGAGGCTTGTTCTTATGCAATTTAAGAACTTCCTGTTTTGATATATCGAAACCTAATGTAAAGATTTTTAAGCAGTTCTATACCTATATAGCTACTGAATTCTTTATCTTATTACCTACCTAAAGATATTTATTCCACACTTGATGGAAGGGATTTATTCGCGGACCGAAAGAATGGTTGTCTTCATAGAGTGATATAGAATTTTATCGATACACTGAAATTTTAATTTTTCTTGTATTGTTTCTGAAATATAATTTTATGTAAGTAATGTCTATACGTATGTACATATTCCTACTTTTAACACTTTTTATTGATGTACTAAAAATTTCGTCTGTATCTAGGTGATAGATCTATGCAAGGATTCTTTCTGGGACGCCAAAATTCCAGATGTTATTTAAAATGTGCATTTTTTTCTTGTTTGAAATGTTTTTAATAAAGTGAAATGTATGCATTATTATTATAAGCATAAAACGTAGCGTAAGGGGGCAAAGGGGTAATACCCCCCTTCAAAACCAACATCGAAGAAGGGTTTTAAGGGTTTCGGAACTCATTCTTTCCGCGAACGATACGCGATAACGATAAGCTAAAGAGATAACCCAAACGTCTGGTGTTTACATCCCTGCCATACGTACCCCGAAAGGTAGCTTGCCTTTTCCATTCTCAAAAAAATAGCATTTCCTTTCTTTGTGATGCCTAGATATCGGTGCCTAGACTGGATCGCGTTACATCAGTATTTGTAGATGGGTAGATTTATCTAGTAAATTATCCAGAGGCCTGATTACAAAGAAGTGCAATTACAGAAGGCTTTTAAGAGCACATTAAATTTAATCGTACACATTAATGATGCACTGATACATGACATTTCACGATTTACTCGCTCGTAAAACGCTCAGGGATAAATGGAACCATGCTAAATGAGATTTATTATGATAGGTTATAATATAATTATCAAAGATAAGCTGCGACCAATTATAAACAATTTTCTTTAACTAACTAACCAAAGATGAAACACCTAATGAAATTTCTGTTAAAAATACATTTATAATGTTATTTGAGGTGCCTGAATGTTTGGAATTCACACTAAGATATTAGTTAAATATTCCACTATAAAATTACTTCGATTTCCCTGCATTCCCGTTTAAATATTCCAGCTTCTCATGGGTAGTTTTGAAAGATTTCTGTTTGAAGCAGTTTTTGAAATTCACTCGAATATCACACAAAGGCACACCGGAAAAATATCTAGCAAACATTGGGAAACAGCAATAAGCAAAAAAGACCTCAGATGATATAAGAGGTCGCTGAGATCGGACAGTGTTAAGTGTACCCTAAGTGTTTCCGTAAGCAAGCAGGTTTGGCTTGTTTGTCTCCATTAACATTATCAAAAATAGAGATGTGAAGAAATAACGTATACGTTATTTCTTTACATCTGTATACATGAAATCCAGACTCTGTAAAATCTAGCTCAATATTGACTTACAGTGGCAGTTGTTGTCGTTTAAGGAGCGTCATTGTATGACTCGCATTGCGATGAAAGAAAAGAGTTAAATTGAAATTACCGAGTGCTTGGATCTTTGACAGTTGTATACGCAAGTTTATTAATAACGACATAGTTCAGCCATGCAATGATGTGATGATGAGCTGAGCGGCTGACGAATACTTTTTAAATGTCACCCAAGTAATATTTTATTTATTTTTGCTAGGTGTACACTTAGTTACTGTAGGTGTTACTTAGTTTTTCGCTTCAACCCAATGTAATATTTCCTTATTTTTTATTGCTTTTTCTCTTATTTAAATTCCAGAAGCTCTTTCCTTAATTTTTCGATGACATATGGTTACATTTATGGAGGGACAACGTAGTCTTAATCTCGCGCTGAAATAAAGTCGTATTATTATTAATATTTTCCAAAGGTCTACTACTTCGTGAGATATTTGAAAGGCTTCAGCAATAGTTTTCACAATTACCTTCAACAGACATTATACTGAATGGCATATTTGGAAGGCAAATTTTATCTTGCCATTTAACTAAAAATATTCATAAATTTGCGAACTATATCCTTCCTAAGCAAGCACGGTGTGGCTTCGTAATTTTAGCGCCACATTAATTTTCTTTCCTCACAAAAGGAAAAAATAGAGGTAATTATGAACGTAACACATATTCATAAATGCTACATTACATTACATAAGACCTTTCGGTAGGTCCATGTGCCCTAATATTCCCTATTCATAGCCCTTTCCTTCACTAATAATATAAATAATAAAATGCTACATAAACAGTTTTAAATATTAATGGTTGATAATATCTACAAAATTTTCAAGGTATATTTCTTTTAAATACCCGGATTTATGGATATGTTAGAAGATATACTTCCATATATTTAATTAATGAAGAAATAGCAGAACACGCGAATAACAAACAATTTGGCACTGATTTTCAGGAAAAGTTACGAGTTGTAACCTATATATACAGTACTTCTAAAGAATATCCAATTAAAATCCATCCTATGCCCTAAGGGCTTATTTCAGTCCACAGATATCGAAATAGAAACTGGAAATAGAGATGAAAAGGCCGTCCTCATCTGGTTCAGAACCCGGAATCATTAGGAGAAGGGTCAACATCCTCTCATCCGTTTGCACTTCCCTCATTGATCAAAGGATGAAGTTGGAATGCGGCAGCGTCGCTATTAGTAAACTTTGGCAGCCAGGAGTTAATAAATGGGGATAAGGGATGGTCAAATAGGGCAGGTATGCTTTAAAATTGGGTCTGCAAAGGTTCGATTTTCTTCCTATATTCAGCATCGAATTTTTCTCAGTGCAGACGAAGTGTACCTCAGGAATGGTAGGATTCGCTTTAATCTTTTATATGTGTATAGAACCTGCGACGCCTCTAAGTTGGATTACTTTTAAATAGATGGCAGTTCGTTAATGTTCAGTCAACCGCAACACTAATTTTGTACTATGCACTGGTCGAAAAATTTATTTCTCAAATCGTGGTAGCACTGCAGTACCATCCACTACAGCAGGGCCAAAGCAAAAGCGCAACATCCGTCATTTTAATTTCAGATCAACGAAATAGATTTAGGATTAGATGTAGGAAGAGACCAACTAGTCTCAACCTCGCCCTGAAATAAAGTCATTTTGTTATTATTATTACTATTATTATTTTCATTATCATTAATGAAAAAAGAAGTGAAGTTTTTGTCATTCCCAGATTCTACAATAATTATGGACAGTATCGACTTGAAAGTCTAGTTCCTGAAATTTGGAATAAATATAAAAAGATTTACAATAACNTACCTAAAGATATTTATTCCACACTTGATGGAAGGGATTTATTCGCGGACCGAAAGAATGGTTGTCTTCATAGAGTGATATAGAATTTTATCGATACACTGAAATTTTAATTTTTCTTGTATTGTTTCTGAAATATAATTTTATGTAAGTAATGTCTATACGTATGTACATATTCCTACTTTTAACACTTTTTATTGATGTACTAAAAATTTCGTCTGTATCTAGGTGATAGATCTATGCAAGGATTCTTTCTGGGACGCCAAAATTCCAGATGTTATTTAAAATGTGCATTTTTTTCTTGTTTGAAATGTTTTTAATAAAGTGAAATGTATGCATTATTATTATAAGCATAAAACGTAGCGTAAGGGGGCAAAGGGGTAATACCCCCCTTCAAAACCAACATCGAAGAAGGGTTTTAAGGGTTTCGGAACTCATTCTTTCCGCGAACGATACGCGATAACGATAAGCTAAAGAGATAACCCAAACGTCTGGTGTTTACATCCCTGCCATACGTACCCCGAAAGGTAGCTTGCCTTTTCCATTCTCAAAAAAATAGCATTTCCTTTCTTTGTGATGCCTAGATATCGGTGCCTAGACTGGATCGCGTTACATCAGTATTTGTAGATGGGTAGATTTATCTAGTAAATTATCCAGAGGCCTGATTACAAAGAAGTGCAATTACAGAAGGCTTTTAAGAGCACATTAAATTTAATCGTACACATTAATGATGCACTGATACATGACATTTCACGATTTACTCGCTCGTAAAACGCTCAGGGATAAATGGAACCATGCTAAATGAGATTTATTATGATAGGTTATAATATAATTATCAAAGATAAGCTGCGACCAATTATAAACAATTTTCTTTAACTAACTAACCAAAGATGAAACACCTAATGAAATTTCTGTTAAAAATACATTTATAATGTTATTTGAGGTGCCTGAATGTTTGGAATTCACACTAAGATATTAGTTAAATATTCCACTATAAAATTACTTCGATTTCCCTGCATTCCCGTTTAAATATTCCAGCTTCTCATGGGTAGTTTTGAAAGATTTCTGTTTGAAGCAGTTTTTGAAATTCACTCGAATATCACACAAAGGCACACCGGAAAAATATCTAGCAAACATTGGGAAACAGCAATAAGCAAAAAAGACCTCAGATGATATAAGAGGTGATGATGATGATGATGATATATATATATAATAAAGAATTTTTACCACCAGCACTTCTTGACATTTATGCAGAGAAAATGGAGAAAGTAAGCTTGGGAAGTTCGAGATGAAAGAGTGGTAGTTTGTGGGAAAGAAATGAAGCCAGTAAGATACGCAGACGACAGAGCTATTGTATATGATTATGAAAGAGATTTATTTAGAAATTGTAGTAAATACACTAAACGGTGAAGCAAGGGAGTCTGGATGAAAATCAATGCATGAAAGGCTAATGTAATGAAGTTCACCAAAGGAAAGAAAGCCAAGTTGACGATCAGAGTCGATGAGGATAAATAGAACGAGTTGGTCAGATCACTAACTTGAGTCGTGCTCATTCTTGGAATGTAAGCAGAACGTGCACAGACGACGTTCGAAAAATAATAGCATTGGCCAAAGAAGCTTTCATGTTGATAGGTTTTAATTAGGGAATTGGGAAAGTATTAGTAAAATCCCTGGTGTGGAGTGTCATGTTGTAGAGGTGTGAAACTTGGACCCTAAGAAAGGAAAGAAAAATTGGAGGCCTTCAAGATTTGAGTCTGGTAGAGGATAAAAAAGGAAATTTTGTTGACAAGAAAATGAATACGAAGGTGCCTGAGGAACAGGGGATTTTGATAGATTTTTCAGTCAATCCAACCAAGGAGCATAGTTTAATTTCTCTTCAATCTGTTAATATCGTATGTAGTCTGCGGTAAAAAATTAATTTTCGTAGCGGCTCCTTCTGACATTTATTTCCATAATTTTTCTTGCGGTGTTTCATCTCCCTATTAAACAAGGTGGACGCAAAACATGTATCACGTCCTCCGAGAATGAATATCTGAATTTATCGAACAAGTTTAACCTCTCTCAACTAACTGACGACCAAATGAAGAGCCGGGCTACATGGAGTCTTTATTAGAGGTAACTATGTTACAATTCTTATTGTAAATATGTCATCAATTTTGGTAAATGTAATTAATCAATCTTATAAAAATCACGTATGAATAGAGGGAAATATGTGTAAAGGAAATGTTTTCCTATTAAATGTTTTCTTATTATTTATTTGGGAATTTTCGACCAATCTCATAACCAGAATGGTATAAATAGTTCAGGGGAGGGAATCACTACCTTTGCATACGCCATGTTTTCGCCGCAGTTAAAGAGCAAGGAGGGCTCCCGGGTAGCCCAATGGGTAACGCGTTCGCCTTATTATTTTATCCCAGTCTCGGGTTCGAATCCCAGTGGAGGCCCACATGTGCGAAATGTGTTCTTAGCAGTCGAAGCCCTTTTAAAACACAACTACTACCATAGCGACCAAAGGTACAGTTGAAATAGTATCCCACGCAGATCTATAAAGGGATACAATTATATAAAAATGAACACGTTATTAAACGTTTATGACATATTTGGCATTTCTTTGGCTATATTCTCTCGGTAGGATACGTTGAGCGGAGGTCGTCGGCATTGGTAACAGAATCAACTCTTTTGGCACGTGAGCGAATTTTGCAAGAGCAAGGATAACGAGTGCAAAAGTAAATCCTATCCGTGAATGGGTCGAAGACGGATGAATGGGGAAGGTTGTGGGTGTTGGAGACAGATAAATGTGGTCTTATCTTGACACCTTATCTGGAGCACTCGGTAAACATAGGGATGATTCAAAGGGACGATATCTACCACCGCATGCCACGAGAATCGATTTTCATTAGATTGGAGAAAGTAAAAAGAAATTTATAGCTTTACTATTCTAAAGTTAGGGCCAACTTCTGTGCTTGGCTTTCGTTTAAAGGACAGATTCTTTTTCGGAAAGCTCCAGAAACCTTGTTGAGGATTGCACCAGCGAACAACAGTGATTCGAACTATAATTTAGAAGTTGAGGAGCGGAGTTGTTGGTGTACTATTCTTACGACTAAAGGGTACCGAGTTCGATCCCCGCGATAAACGTGTATTTCATGATTCAATGAATTCTAAAGAAGCCGAGAATATCCTTCTAATATTCAGCGCTTAAAGTTGCACAAAATAAGGAGTTAGATTAGATACTCAAAATTAGAGTGATGTTACGTCAAAAAAGGGGTACCTTATCTTACCTTATCAAAATATTCAAAACTGAAATTCCACTGACTCATCCATTTTTTATAAAGTTTATAATCATGGTGGCCATATTAATAAGAGGCTTGTTCTTATGCAATTTAAGAACTTCCTGTTTTGATATATCGAAACCTAATGTAAAGATTTTTAAGCAGTTCTATACCTATATAGCTACTGAATTCTTTATCTTATTACCTACCTAAAGATATTTATTCCACACTTGATGGAAGGGATTTATTCGCGGACCGAAAGAATGGTTGTCTTCATAGAGTGATATAGAATTTTATCGATACACTGAAATTTTAATTTTTCTTGTATTGTTTCTGCAATATAATTTTTTGTAAGTAATGTCCATACGTACATATTCCTACTTTTAACACTTTTTATTGATGTACTAAAAATTTCGTCTGTATCTAGGTGATAGATCTATGCAAGGATTCTTTCTGGGACGCCAAAATTCCAGATGTTATTTAAAATGTGCATTTTTTTCTTGTTTGAAATGTTTTTAATAAAGTGAAATGTATGCATTATTATTATAAGCATAAAACGTAGCGTAAGGGGGAAAGGGGTAATACCCCCCTTCAAAACCAACATCGAAGAAGGGTTTTAAGGGTTTCGGAACTCATTCTTTCCGCGAACGAAACGCGATAACGATAAGCTAAAGAGATAACCCAAACGTCTGGTGTTTACATCNAATGTAATTTAGAAATATTGGTCTCTACACCCAGGACTTCAACGAAGCTAGGCATTCGCTGTATTGCATCAAGTTGAAATAATAAATATTGAAATGCGCAATTTCTTCCTAATTTTTGTCAGACTATTGCAAATGGCACCGTTGTGATAACATATTGCCAAGAATATTCCCTTGTTGTCTCGCCTTAAATCTGCTTATAATTCGTTTTAAGAAATATCCAAATCTACAGGAAGGCAATGTCACATTTTTTAAAACCTAGAAAAGCTAGATCACAAAAATGGTGAAAAACAGCATTTTGATAAGGCAAACTCCATGATAATCAGCCAGAATAAAACGCTATCATCAGAGGAGAATAGCCAATTGCGACTATCAACCAGTGAATTTTTTAATTATAATAATTTAAAAAATAATTTTACCTAACCTATGCAAGAATTACTTAAATATATGAATCGCTTACCAGAGAAGCAATGGCGTGGTTAAGTTCTGATATATAGTGTCACGCTTTGCAAATTAAACAAAAATTGCTGCTTTTATTACCTTATTCATTCTTTATTCCTTCTTCCTGCTGATGACCACGCCTTGAGATGGTTGGTAGCCTTAGCAAATGGATTCCCATCTAAACAGGACATATCCTGGCCTTAGTGCATTTACATAGAGTAGTAGTTGCTTATGAGACCTTCATAACAACTTTACACCCAAGGGCATTTCGTCCCTAAGTATCAAAGACCCATTTGACGATCTTGACAGCGTTAGAAAATTACCACGTCTCCCGTAATCGCTTCTAATCGCAGTAGTTGTGCGCACAAACTGTCAGCGATTTCGTTTTAATTCAAAGGAGTCCTTCACGGGTGTCGTAGGTTTCTTAAAATGACTCTCTCGCCTCGTGGCGGTTTCATTTGACAGTCGGAACGTGAGGACGTAGGAGGCTTTAGAAGATGGACGGATAGCGGGATGGAATGCAGGAAGAGAGGCAAAATTTTATGAGAG
Source organism: Ladona fulva (assembly GCA_000376725.2). Lineage (NCBI taxonomy): Eukaryota > Metazoa > Arthropoda > Insecta > Odonata > Libellulidae > Ladona > Ladona fulva. Next base: position 283,088 of record KZ308137.1, on the reverse strand, counting down.
TATGTGCCAGCGGAGAAAGAGACAAAGGGGAAAATACAGCGGACGCGATTATTTAAGTTTCCTAATTTTAGAATTGGCGCAACGTTTCGCAAAAATTTCAATAGGTTGCGGCAGCGGGTCAAAGAGATGTTGATGCCGTTGTTATGCGGTGACTTCAAGTTTCTCGGCAAAGTGTGAAGATTAAGCAGTCTATTCACGTTTCGATCTAGAAACGCATTTACTAACAACTGAGTCGAGCTGTGAAAAGCGTGCTAAAACGATTAAGTAACAATTAGAAGTAAGTAAGAAAAGAAAACACTAGGGATAGGAATATTAGGGTATCTGTTTACAATAATAATGATTTTTTCTGAAATATTTTTATGATGAAATCTACAAGATTACACAAGTTCTGTGATATAAAGTTTATTATTTTCTTGTATCGGAAATTACGAGTATAATTCGAACTGAAATTTGTAAGATACTTTTACGTTGCAATTCGAGTCACAAGGACCTTTTAAGTAATTATAATTCAAGTGATAGTTTGATAAAGAAACTCCTAATTGATGTGTAGAAAATCATCCCCTGAGTAATTATTATTCATTTTTTTTGAGTGCGACATTTCTCTTCCTTACGGAACTATTCAATGGTGAAATAAGGGAAACACACCATAGGTGCGCAGCAAGGATTCGCTCGAGATCGTCCGGGTATAGTCCTTATTTTAAAGTAATAGACACATGTACGACCGTTTCCAGGCCTTTGTTTATGCAAAATTAGTTCTGATTGGTGGTAAGAAACGATGGCACACACACACATTAGTATGTAGATCTACCTAAAATCCTGAACCTAAAAGAACAATTTTACGATCTACATATTAATGTATGTTTGTGCCATCGTTGTTAATTGCTTATTACTCGAAAATATGCTGCGCAAGGCGATTCGATCTGTTTAAAAATGTTACGATAGAAAATCAAACGTTACGAAAACGGTATCAGACGCAGGTTGGGAATCCTTGAAAGGAAGGAGATTAGAAGTTAGGCTGCGATTGCTTGATAAATTTCGAGAAAGTACTTTTGCGGAAGACGTACTCGGTATTATGCAACCCTCCCGTTACTTCGGTCGTTCCGAAAATGGGCGTAAAATAAGAGAAAAAGATGTGAGGACAAGCCGTTTTAGGGACTCATTCTTTCCGTGGACGATACGCGATAACAATAAGCTAAAGAGGAAACTCGAACGCTTGGTGATTGCACCCCCTGCAAGGAGGCTTGCAGGGTACTTATGTGGATGTAGATGTATTTCTTTCAAGCAGAAAAATTCCCTTTCAGAATCAATAAAAAAAAACAACCGCGTGGCTACTTCCATCGGAGGTGTCTTTGTAGGTTAGCGAAATTCTGATTTTCGACGATACAAATCGGTATTGCGCTCCCCGTCGCGGTGAGTTCAAGTTTTCACAGTTTGGAACCCTTGATGTACCAATGTAGAAAGGGTGGAGTTGAAAAATAAAGGTACACGGAAAGATGGAACCGGAAAAATGGGATGAGGAGAAACAGAAGGGAAGGGAGGAGCGAGTGGTGAGTTGCCAAAACTTTCCCTCGATCGTGAATCTGAGTGAAAGGATGGTATCGTGAAGATCCCCGAGGGAAATTTCTGGAGAATAAGAGACGCGGTATGTCTCAAATGAGCGGTCCACGGCCTCAAAGGTGCCCCCTGTGCTAGAGATATAGTCCCACAAGTAAGCTCTTGGGTGCTGAATGATTACCGATATTAATTAATGCATTTGGTGTTGGATATGACGCGAGACCTGGATTTTGCATTAAATTTAATCCTTTAGTGTTACACTGAAGGTTGTTATCAATTGCGTCATGTTTTTCTTTATCTAACTAAACTACGTGTCTGCCCATATCTTAAAAATTGGTGGCAGCATTTCTTGCGACAACTCAATATTCTTATGTTGGATCAATCTTATTAATTTGTAATCATATACAATTTCTTAGAAATCATTACGATGGTTAACCTTTCATCAGGATTATGTTTGCTTTCTCAAATGTAACATTTGATTTTAGCATGCGGTTGGTTTAAGTTTCAGAGGCAGAGGTTATGCATGTACAATTAAAAATATGACATCACGAATTCAACAATCGGCTTTGGTCGTCATGGAGAAGATTAATCAAAAACGCAAAAGTTTACGAAAAGTAGTTATACCTCAAAAATATTTTCACAATTTCGGATCGAGTGTCACTTTTAAGTTTTTTTTCTTATCACCTCCCTCGATTTTGTAAGATTTTTTATTAACATCAGCGATAATTTCTGGCCGTACTTCGTAGAAATACATAATGAATCAGAGAAGAACACTTTACAAGTTCGACTTTGTCGAAAGCGGTCCCGGGTTCGATTCCCGGTGGGGGCCTACGTGCGAAATGACCAAAGCAGTCGAAGCACTTTTAACAATACTACTACTAAGAACACTTTGTAAGATTTAAAGATTGTTTGGTATAATGAGAATTTACGAAAGGAAAGAGGTACGGAATAAAATGATACGGAATAATGGCATCCATTTAGGTCTCCACTTATCGAATTCTATGAAAAATGTTGTCAAAAAGGGAACTGTGCAGTATTTACATAAGAGTTTTCCACTCATAAAATTCGGTTTGGCGAAACTATCTCACTCCTTATCTTACCTAGCATGTTTTCATATCCTCTCCAAATGTTTTTGATTGTTTAAAAGTGCAGATTGAATATCTAATTGTTAAATACTTCACTAGAGAAAGCATACATTCTCTTACATACTGCGCGTATCAATAACGCGAATTCGTTTTCTTAAAGCAGCCTCTAGCATATTCAGTTAAATTTGAAGCGTGCGCTAACACTAAATTCCGAGTCGTACTGAGTAAAAAAGACATCTGAGTGTGTCGTACATATTTATGGGACAGTGAAGCAAAGGAACCTAAATTTATTTCGCAGTAAATTACTTTTTAAACAGTTCGGAGAGGACATCAAAGAAGACTGCCTCAGTGGATGACCGTTAACTTAAATTCCTAAAGAAAATGTCCCATCTACATTTTCTGAAACGCCCGTGATCATCATTCACCGTAAAAGGTGAGCAAAAACTAATAAAACACACATCCCGTACAATAGAAATCATTACCTTAAATCTAATTTACAACTATAGTTTAAAATCGATTTCTATTAAAGTACGCAGCTTCAGTTTCAATTATTAATAATTTTAATTGCAGTTCCAATGCAAATCGACTTTAAATTTTGAGAAAATTATCGAGGCAGAAAGAGCTTTAAGTGTGATTCGTTGATTTTTTTGTGCGTTTTGAAGATCGATTACGTTGATCCAAAAATCGTGTCTGTAAATTTGAGGCATTACTTTTCACGACGGTTTTATAAGGAATACTGATTTGAAAGCTGCTTCCATTATAGTAAATAAGCAAAGTTCGTAGAATTGCTACTAATCACAAGCAATTGTACTAACGGTTATCAACCCCATTCCTGATGAAAAAGGTTATAATTGATTAAATGTGAATTACCTATCGCTAAATTTCTACGCAATTAATACTAAAGATAGTTTACTTATCATACAACGGAAGTTTGTGGTGACACATTATCATTTGAAGGTTTTGGGGAATCGGAAAAGGTTTACGCAATTACGCAGCTACGGAGAAGAGTACTATCGGATAAAGGGCGACTGTCATATCAAGAAAATGCAACGATCTGACGAACGTAATAGTTATTAATAAGCCTTTCCATGTAATAATTTATCGAATTTTGCAATTGAAAACAATACAAAAGAATACTATCAGATAAAACTTAAGTGGCAAATATCATACCAAGAAAATTTAACGAAATGATGAACGTAATAGTTATTAATAAGCGTTCTGATGTAAGAATTTATCTAATTTTGCCATCGAAAACAATGAAGATGGCCCTAATTTGGAACCTGTGTCTTGCAATCAAATAATAAAACGCGTATTTCATCGATGAGAGGTGATGATGCGACGTTATCATCGATTTGGAGAGTTTCAACATGAAATATCAATTTATGATGATAATTTATATATTGATCGTGTAACAACGTTTTCTATTGTAAAATGCGAGAATTTGGAAAATAAAAAACAAAACTTTTTCGGAATTTTGTGATTGAAAACAGCGAATGCAACTTAAATTTGAAACCGCCTTAAGAGCGATTTATCAATAGCTTATTTAATTGAGATGATGAGTTCGTTGTACTCGAGGTGGAGAGTCTAACATGAGCAATCAATTAAATCGGCGACGCTCTGATTTAAACAGACTGATAATCTGCCACGGCCTTCATAAGATCGCGACCAAGAATGTGAATTTCTTAGACATTATATTTATTTCAGAAATTCATAAATCAAGAGAATTACAGTGATTAAATAACAAGTTCTTCTGATCAGAATGCGATTGTACAGTGACTATTTATTGTTCCATGATGATATAAATTACGTACATCTTATAATTATCAAGAGAATGATAATGGTTATACAAGTTCTTCTAATCAGAACGCTTGTGTACAATGACTATTTATGATTATGTAAATTACGTACAGCTTCCAGGTGTTGATGAAAAATAGCTCGTATTTGTCGTTTGGCACGGGATAAGGTACAGCCGTCTTACATCTAAAATTTTTATTCTTGCTCATACCAGTAGCAAAATGAAATCTATTGAGATATGAACAATGATGAATAACGGGATGCATTATAATCATTTCTTATTGAATTACGTGAAAATATTTATTTTTAGAGTCGCTGGGCTACACATAAGAGGTCTTCTTCCGCTCATAGCATTCTGGATCAATGAAAAATTGGAGGGCAAACTACCTCACTCCTCATCCTATCCGATAATCCTCATTCCCACTCCATGTATTTATGTTTTTAATAGTGGGGGGATTAGCGTTCAAATCGGGACTAAATACTTCGCAGATAGATAATGTAAATAAGAAATGAAAAAAACATGACATTAAGTCTGACCGAACCAGTACTAGAACCTGAATCTTTCTTGATGAGTTCTATTAACAGGTACACTGCGGGTCACTCCACCATTGGAGTGATAAATGCATTGCAAATGGAGGTATCCGCAGTGAACGCGTTAAGAACTCTTCCGAAGAATGTAAGAAGCAACTTAAAGATATTGGATTTGCCTTCTAAAGAAGGGACAAGGCTCACTTCTATAGCAATCGGAAATCATGCTTAAGTGCTCGTGAATAATCTTGCTTAATCACTTAAGTGCTCGTGAAAAGAAGATCGATAAAACTACGCAAATATAATAGATATGGATGAAAATTTGCAGTGTTCAAATGAGATATGGCAGATGTTCCAACGGTCGATCGAAAAACGTTGCATGCCATCATCACTTATAAAAACTGTGATGTATTCCTATCTCTTCTGACGTTGAAAAATTCCTTTGATCTTTCAAACGCTACCATGAGAGCCATCCACGTGCAATTCGTGTGAACGTAGGACTCTTTCGCTTTGAAACTTGGCCTATTTACAAGCGATTGAAAATTTGCGATTAATTTTATCCGTGAAGATTTACTCCACGTAATGATATAAACACATATTCCATTGAATGCTTTAAACCATCAAATTCGTCGAAAAAGAAGTACTTAATTATCATTAAGCTAGTTATTCGGATTTTAAGTAATGATATGTCAGTAATCTAAGAATAAATGAAGGACCATGCATGCTATCGTAAAGTGTATTGCTGCTGCGTTTAAATTATTTTAGCCTTGATAACTGAATTAAGGAGAGTCAATTCCAAAGAGTATGTCTATTAAATGTACAATTGTTAATATGTTTTCTTTCGCAACTATCCAGCTAACTTTAGCTTTTAATTTAAAGAAAGAACTCCCAAAAATGAGGAAAACGGAATTCGCTGTAGATGAATTCCATTCCAGTTTAAACCTTCGCGATTTATAAGTTTTTAATTAAAATGGGCGAGTTCAAATATTAATATCTTGCGCAGAAACAAACATTTGCGCTTATAGTTCTCAATTTTCTGTACACAATGAGATATTGAAAACTGTACTACGACCTTTTCTATTGATACTTGTTGGGTTTTAATACACAACTAAATCTGGCAGCCAAGAGTGAGTTTTTGTTTTCTTATTACCTCTCACAGAAAATTACACTCGTAAAGTAACTGTTTCATTATGTTACCAAGTACAGTCAGAGTCAGGATGCTTGAAATAATGTAAAGGAATAATTTACCCCGAATTAACTAAAATATCACTAGCACTTTCCAAAGTTATACATTACAGTTTTACCACAACTAATACTAATACTGAAAAACGATATTCATCGAAATTACTAAAGGTTACAATTTTACTCTGTATGACATTCCAACGAACATAGCCAAGCCACATTGATAACAAACTAACCCCGCTTCCAAAATGAAACCATTAACGGTTGTTAGCAATAACCACTGATATCCGTATTAATGTGTTCCTGGGCATTGCAAGATGACGATGAATCCGAGACTAAATGATTCGTTTCCTCGACACCGTCTTGAGAATCACTTTCTATCTCTGAATATTCGCGGAGAAAGTAAGAAACTTATTTCGTTTAGGGCAATATACACTCCTCGTTTTATGCTACTGCCAATGCTACCACCAGCAAAGATGAAGTAAATCCTAATAATAGACTCTTTCTCGCCCAAGAAAATTATGGTCACCCAGGCAGTAGGATAGTTTGAAAGGCCTCACTATTTTGGAAGTGGAACAATGGACTCCTTTGAGAATACATTTTTCGTGAGTTAGAACTGCAGGGTTCCTTTCGCAGCGGTTTTTGCCCGGAGTCTCCGGTTTTCGTGATTTCTCCGCAATCTCCGGTTTTGTTTAACTAATCTCCGGTTTCTGGAAATGTTAATACAGTTATTCCAGCAGCAAAGGTACTTCAAAAATCTCACGAACGATCTTGTAAAATTACGAATGAATGAACGAACTGTTTACATTGCCCGATCGTAATACCCTATTTGTTCGGATAGTAGTGGATGTACGGAATACGGAAGTTGTCCTTAAGCTGTTTCATTTTATTTGGAATTATGACCCTCCTTTCCATGAAATTGTCCTAGAGACCTTCATATCTCATGAGGTAAGGTGTCACATGCTTCATAGCCTTTCCACTGCCGCAAAATAATTCCCTTTTGTTTTCATCTTAAAATTTTCGAAAAATTCGTCGGTTCAGAATTTTTAAGTGAAGTAGAAATTACAATTCCGGTAAAAAAACGAGCGCGATCTTCGGGAGGCATCGGCAAAGCTTTACAAGGAAGTAGTAATCACTAAAGCAGATAGTTACTTCTGGTCGTTTTTTCCGTATAGTATCAGTGACGCTAATAGGGTAGATGAGGTAGGGTGTTAATACATCCCTCGCCATACGCCACTGACGGCTCGCGAGGTATAAATCTAAATAAAAAAAAATAAGCAGTTTGAAATTTACGAAAGGGTTCTGGCGATCACATTCTTTATTAGCGTACAAAAAGATCTTAGGGCCGCCAAAACAAATCATATGGGTATAGTATAGTATTGTTAAAAGTGCTTCTACATCTGAGATTATTTCGCACGTAGGTCCCCACCGGGAATCGAACCCAGAACCGCTTTCGCCGAAGTCTAACGCGTAGCCCTCTTGGCTATCCTGGAGACTGTGGCCCCAACTCTACACAGAAAAAGGGCCTAAATATCAAGGGCCTATCAATAAACCCCTGGATCTCCTCTTGTTAGTCACTGCAACCCTAATCCTCAGAAGCTAATACGGATAGAGCTGAATCTCGTTTACTTTGACGTCATTTTTAAAACCCCATTCGGAAAAAGTTTTTTGCGTTTGATTTCCGTCGTCGATACGATATGAAACGCGACCGAGGGAAAAATCTATTATTTTCCTTTCGTAATTTAAATTCCTCAGCGGTAGCTCACATGGTTTTTCATTACTGAAAAACAGTCATTGCTTCCCTTTGTATCTAGAGGGTTATCCGACCGCGGAAGAGCGTCCTTAAACGTTTTTTCATTTTTTAAATTTCTCTTTCCCGCAGATCTGGTGGAGACAAAGGAAGCGGGAATGCAGATGGAGGATGCGACTTGGGCATGTAGAAGTGATCACGTCACAAAGGATGATGTTAATGGCGTGAGGAGATGAAGTTCCCTCATCATCGCTAGCGTTCCATCAAGTCCTCAAAACAGCGAAACATTTACTCTCGATGCTGAAACTGCGTCAGATGTTTATCTCTAGCTCGTGGAGAAGTTGCTGAAACTACTACAGCGCTTATTTGCTGTAGAAATATAATCAAAGGTAAAAATAGCTAAACTTTAATCTCTAGAAAACTATTTCTATAACCTGAAAAATTAATCGGGGGCCTTCGAGATATGGGTATGGCGTAGAATGGAAAAAGTATGTTGGGTTGCTAGAAAAACAAACATAGAGGTACTAGAGATGGTTGGGAAGAGAGGAATTTAATCGAAGTACGTAATTAAACGTCGATAGAGAAAATGGGTGGGTCAAATATTGAGAGGAGATTGATAAGTAAAGAAGGTAATTGAGGGTGGAATGCAAGGGAAAAGGCAGATGGGAAGACAAAGACAAAAGATGTCATTAAGGACGTAAGAAATGGCGTTGATTAGGGAATAGTAGGGCACATGAACGTACCGGAAGGAAGAAAACTTATTTATATATGTAATCTGGAAAAAAGAGTAAAAAGAACATTGACAAAACTCTCAAAAAGCAGAGAAAATACATATATTACGACGTGGAAAAGTTTCCACGCCATTATAGTATTGACTGATGCGGGATAAAATGAGATTTTACTTTAAAAGGATTTAGGAAATGTGTAATAATTTTGCACGGTAAAGCCGTGCGGCTGAATCCCAAGGAAATACAAGTGTGAAAAATAGAGACATGACCGGGAGTCGAACCCAGGTCTCACACTTTCCCAAACAGTGAGAAATAGATGCGGCATGGTAGTTCAGTGGTTAGTGGTTACCTGCCCGGTAAGTGGGAGACCTGGGTTCGAGTCCCAGTCATGTCGCTATTTTTCACACTTGTAATTCCTTAAGATATTAATTAAATTATTAGTTCTCTTCGTCTGTAAAGTTTTAAGCTAATTTGAACCACAGCCCCTCCTTAATTAGTCACGAAATGCCGTGGAGTGGGAATGAGGCAAGATGAGGAGTGAAGTAGTTTCCCATTCATTTCCCACTGAGCCAGAATGCTATGTGCAGCAAAATGTCCTTCTGATTAACTCTTTTCACAACATTTAATCAGCAGTTACCGGGATGCGATCATTCTTAAGTTTCACTAATTTCGATGTTCTTAGCGCATCGGAAGTATCAATAAAATGTTGAAATAAGAGATTTTTTCCTAGTTCATTCAAAGGTAATAACGGAAGTTGGATCAACAAAGGTAAAAAAAATCATTGCTAATCCGATCTTAGTCCGTTTATTTGCTATTTTTCGTTTATTTTATCAGTTGCCTAAGAGAGAGATGTTAGAGAGAAATATTACCATTTCCTAAGGACATCACAGAGCTGTTCTATAGAGGCTTCACATGGGTGTAAAGTGGCCGGAAACGTTTAATTTTTGGGCGCATAAAAAATATTTTGTTTCTGTGTCAGTATCTGACATCAAAATTCGCTATTTCGGCCTCCACTCTGTGGCAGCTCTTCATGATGAAAGAGGAATAAAACAACACATACGTTACCACAGGATTTAGAACATTCGACCAAAGTTTCGACGTGTAAGCGATGATGACTTTACGCGTCGAAGACTAGGTCGTATGTATTATTATTATTATTTATTCTTACGGCGAGGTTAGGCCAAAATAGCCTCTCTTCCACCTAACCTCTGGGGATATTACAATGTATAACTACTAATCTTACATTAATAACTAAAATAATTAACTAAAAAAAATTAACTTAAATCTAAAATCTTAAATCTATCTATGTAAAAAAAGAAATCTCGACAATAATTCAAACATAAGGGTAAAAGAAATATTCTAATTTATTTATTATTAAATCCTGTGTTAACAGGTATAAGTCAATCTTATTCCCGTTCATCAGTATTTGACTTTTAGAGCTATTGTACCTAATTATCGATTGACCTATGGAAATACTCTTGTCAAAGGTGGCAAGAAAACCTCATAACGCTAGAAAATGCTGATTTATCTGTATCATAGTTGTAGAGATGCCGAAAATGTCTATTATTTGGTCATCGTTACCTGTATGATAGCATATAACCCGAAGGAGGATTTCGTTCAATAAGTTTTTGACTCATATCTCGAAACATTATCGCACTCTTATATCATCACGATGAAAATTCGTATAATTCTCTAAGTTTGTTTAAATCTTTGGAAATGATTTGAGTTAATGTTTTTTTTCCCTATCATCTCCAATTTTAATCTATAGTTACCGTTGGTGCTAGGGTGAATAATCTAGGGTGAATTCAGAGGCACTTTTAATACAAAAAGATTTCCTTGGAAGATTCAGATGATGCTTAGTATGGGCTATTTATGTTAGTGCTTTTATCATTTTTGGCCGGAAGACAGGAAATGTGGAAGTTGGTCGTTTTGTATGCCGTAGCAGCGTTTGTGAGAAGCCAGAATCATCCAAATTACACAATATTAGGGACTAAGATACATTGAAAAATTATCAAAACGGTGGAAAATACCTCAGTTTTTCGGCAAAATGAATTTCATAAAATCAAGGAAAAGTCAAGCTAAATTAGAATAGCTATCTAATCGTATTACTATTACAATGTATGTTACATTGCAATGTATCTATTTATCGGGAATGATAAGTAATCAAATTAGAGATATGCAATTAAGATAAAGTTAGATAAGGATAAAATCGTCCAGCAACTTTTCTACAGAAATCAAATGGCCCATGAAGTCCTTCGTCTCCAGTTGTCTGTACAGAAAATACGGATGACTTCCATTTATAGCAATTTAATTGGTAATATAGAGACTTATAATTTGCTTGCTTTCATCACATTGGATGACCAACTTACTTTGAGGCATCGTTATTATTGATTTTATTCTGAAGGACACCGAAAATCTCTGTTTGCCTCAGAAATGCTCTTTCAACCTTTATATATTCCATTTTACTTTGCCTTATGAGATTAGATGTTATGAATAATGAAATTGCCACACTTAGTTATGAAACGTTAAGAAGAAAGCAGAAAGAATAATGCAGGAATCTTCGTAATCACGGTGGCTTATGTATACCTTACATCGCTGAAGTATGAGGAGCCTATAGTTGGCTTGTAAATAATCAAGTACGACGCAAAGAAGTAATGAGCAGCTTCAGGCTATTGGTTCGTGGGCCATTAAGGAGTTGCTACACCAGCAATCCTCTCAATCCGTAACAATTAATTTAAGAATAAGACTTTATCAAAGCAACAATTCAGGCACTGTCAATGATGTTACGTTAACAGCAATAGTCCAAAGAATGGTGCAGCAACAATGAATAAAATCAAGAGGTATATTAATCCATTATTCAAATTATTGCCTTAAAAATACCTGAAACAGTAGCAAATCATGACGCAACAATCGATGCGTTTATGTAAGCGAGATCGAGGAATTTATTTCAGTTTTGAGACAGAATTCTACTCCCATCCAACCAACCCTCAATCATCTCGGATATATTTTAATCTTACCAACTCAAATCCGAAAGTAAACGAAAATAGGGAAGGAAGGCTTTTGAGGAAGTATCCGGTTCAAAGCCATGCCATCTAATACATATCCTAGGGCCTAAATCATCACATTCAACGACAGATGGCCAATTAATCCGCATTTTTTTAGAGCCCACAATCTACCACACGAAAAACCTCGCAGAATAGTTGGCAACCGAAAAAAAGAAAGGGACGCCGACGAGGAAATTAAAAAGAGACGAAATATCGCCGCGACTCGGAGTTTACTTGTGCAAACGAAGGAGTAAATTCACTTAATCACGCTTCAACGAGATGGAAACCGGAGGAAAGGGCGTGTTTGACTTAGTACGTTGAGATGGAAAGTGGTGACGAGGTAGAGGACTCCGACAAGCGAGGAGGAGGAAAAAATACAGGATAGAACATAAAGAATAACCCTACAGCTGCTGCTTTCAAATATATACACCAGTGGAACTCTGGGAGGCTGCCACTTCCCATTAATTCCAGACCCCCCCATCCCTCTTCCTTCCCATTTTACACCCCCGTTTTCCTCTCCAGAAGATCTCAGGCTCCCTCCCCCCATTCTGGGCTATGCCCGCCCCCCGCAAGCCTCCACATCTCACTTACTTCTTCCAGCAATTCCTACACTCCTGCGCTTCGTACCCTCGTTTAAGACTCGGGGCAGGTATTTGTAAACACTGAGAGAACGAGTGGTTGTAAGGGATGAGTCGGATGTGTAAAGGACGCGTTGAAATGCTCGGTAATCGGTGAACGTCTCACGTTCTAAAGGAATTATCCCCGTTGTAGGAGATGCCGAGAGAAAAGTTACATTTATTTCGGTCTGTTCCGTCCATGCCACGTTTAGGCCCCTTGGGATATTTCCTTTATCAGCAAAAACTTAAAAATCAAACCTTTAAGTTCTGAATATTCCCTGACTTGAAACAGATATTTTGAGTAGGCAAATAAGTTCATCGGAGGTTTAAAAACACTCCGTAAGCTGTATTTCGGCAGGCAGAACTCGCGTTTAGAGACAAAAGGGAAATTCCGGATTATCGATTTCTGAGAATCTCCCTATGTGCATTTCAGAAAAAATGTCTCCATTTTTAAGGATCACACAATAAGAAATGGACGGCATTTCTTATTGTGAACCTAACTCCCTTGACCCTTGAAAATGGAAGGTTTGTTTCCCTGAAATGAGGTTCACAATAAAAAATGTCGTTCATTTCTTTTAGTGAGACTCTTGAAAATAGAAGCTTTGTTACCGAAATGCGCATAGGGTGATTCCCAGAAATCGATAATCCGGAATTTCCCTTTTGTCTCTAAACGCGAGTTCCGCCTTCCGAAATACCGCTGACGGAGTGCTTTTAATTCTCTAATTCATTAACAGCCGTGTTTCAATTTTATTTTCTTTTAGAAATAAGTTCGTCATTATGACGAAAAAAAGCTTTAAATTAATTCTCATAAACGAAAGCTATTTCCATTCTTTCTAAGGAGCAGTTCAGTTGCTCAGTGAGGGGGGAGGGTTCAGGGTTAACCTGTTTTAGAAAGATGTCGCAATCTAGTTCCCCGGTCTTGGAGATATCAATTACTTTGCCATATAACCGTGTAAATCTCCTCGTTCTCCATTAGTTTAATTTTTTGAGGGGAATTTATTTTAAACATCTTTTGTAAGATGTTGCGTGCATGATTATCCCGGCCCCTGTAAGGCGGGTATATTTTCGTTCTCTCAACTGTCTCACACACCTCACCCCCCATGGATATATCCCGGCCCGTGCTACCGGCTTGCAAAACGGTATGATCCTCGACCTTTCTACTATCTCATACAGAAAGCTATGGAGAAGGAATGAGGAGTGAGGTAGTTGAAATCGCAACCCTTACTCAGATCGTGGGCCTAGGCGCGCACTCAACGTACACCACTCGGTACTCTTTATCTTTACATTACGTTTTCGTTATCGTTCCACATAAAAAAAACCACGCTTTCTATGAGAGAAGTATTAGAAAATCCGATGATTTAGTTTAAATTCCATTGGATTCGGCGTACAGCGACAAAATGTTGTACTAAAAATATTTTTATAAATGTAAGCAATGCTGTAAACGATGTGTAGAACTTTCATAAATATATTCACAAGTTAAATTCTCTTTCTATTAATGTATGAAACACCCAGATCTCTAACATGTTTTGTTCGTAAGATATGACCAATCAAAATGATCCATGATGGCTGAATGTTTTCATAATTTTGAAATTTTAAAAAATAATTACTTAGCAACAGAAAATTTCAATGAGGCGCAACCTCGCCAACAACGGTCCTTTGAGGATGTAAGCAAGCGGGAAATTTTCAAAACTTTAAAAAGATATATTTCGCCCGATTTTCTGCGGAATGGCTTCTATGAATAACTCTGTTCATAGCATTCGATGAGGCGAGGTAAGGATGATTGCCATTATTCAACATCACTTTTACCCCAGTAAATTTCATATCATCACGGTCATGAACGAAACTGAGACGACAGTAAATGAGGGGGCTCCCGAATATAGAGTAAAGATATATCTATCCTTACTCTATGCTCCCGAATATCCTAAAGGGTAACACGTTCGCTTTTAATGAAAGCGGTCACGGGATCGATTCACGGTGGGGGCCCATATTTGCTAAATTACCTCGGCTGTCGAAACACAATTAGATGAGGCTTCATTTTCATCTATGCTATAACAAAAGATGTAACAAAGTATCCCATTCATCATGGTGTGGTTGCAATTTTACGAAATATATAATCGAACTTATTAAGAATTAAAAAAATGTCTAGCCTTGAGGTCTCAGACAGAATGAGTCTCAGTGTCCCCCTTCAATAAAGTACGTTTTATTATTATTGGTGGTAACAGACTAAATGTTGTAGTCCCTAGAATGTTTAATAGCCTGCCTGACAATATGTATGGCCTCAATACCCTGTCCGAGGTTAAAAGGAATATTCCGAGGAAAGGAAAAAAATTTTTTCGATTAAATGGTGAGCCCAATCAGAGAACCCTATGATGAGCCAGGTTAGGCTCAGGGGGACTTGAATGTATATTTTTCCTTTTGTGATATTATTATGATAACTTGGTTGTTTTGTGAAACGAATCAAGGCAGTTTCCTTTTTCTGTACTCTTTTCATTCTTATTGTAATTCTTTTGTCTTACCTTTGAAATCAATGATGCTATTATTAAAAAAATATTATTATTATGATACCGACATGACTGGCAAATCTGGAGATGATATTTTCGGTTGACAATCGCTTACTGTTTCCTGATTCTATACTTTGGCAGCCCTTTCGGTGTTGTTTTCATTCCTGCTGATTCCATTTTCCATCCTTGTTATAACTCACAATGTGAATGTAAATCTCAGCTCTTGATGAAAGTATCAGCTTGGAAAAACACCCACTACGAAAAATCAGCTATCAACAGCGCATCCTTTAACTTTCGAAGCTGCATACTTTGAAGTACATTTACATTACTGACGTCCGGACGAATAATTTCAGAAGTGAATCATCTACTACCAAAGGTTCAATAACAATGAAGGGTTATGACAATGATTATGAAATGCAATGAAAATAACTATGATAGGAAATAGTTTCATAGTCCAGCGACAAGGCTTTCGTTACTGAAAAAGTTTTGCCTAAATTACAAATATAAGCAAAAAAACGATAAGAGTGGCGAAATTATCGTAAAAAGTTCGCACCAAATTCTCTATATCCGAAACTAACGTTCTTGGTTTAAGCAAAATATTTTTATAGATTCATCGTTGATTTTAGAATATTGAGGCGTTCACTGATAATATAAGATATAAGCATAAGTGCAGGTTCTGCTTTAAGTCATGAGCCCAAGACTTGGATAGATCCTCATACCCACAACTATTAGCTGCAACGATAATTTGGGATGGGAATGAGGCAAGATGAGGAGTGACGTAATTTGACATTACATTTCCTACCGAGCCGGTAAAAATTCCTTGTTAGCTCAGCATAATTATCTTAAGAATAACACTTTACATTCAGCGAGGAATGACGAAGATGAATGACTCTGATTCAGTATCACTTCAAAATTTTATCTTCTTTTTATCATTCTATAATGTCATCGCGTATTAATTAATTCATTACAATGCTCAGTTCATACAATCAACATTTTTTGGGGGTTTTCTTCGCACCGGAGGTCATCCCGAAATCTCACAAATAATACAGTAGGAATGATTGCCTCCATGGATCCGCTGCCGTGTTGTTTTGTAGCTTACGTTGTACACTCTTAAACATTTTGATATTAAGAGCATCACAGAGTAAAATAAACAATTAAGGAGCTTTATTCACTCAGCAGGTCTAATAAGTTGTTAACCTGGAGTCGGCAGACCAGAATTATACCCATCTCAAGAATAGAATGTTTCGAAAATTCTGTTATTTCTCGACTTCATTATTGGCATTTTTCTCTGAATTATTGATGTTAATTGTGTAATTTGTTGGCTTGTAAAGGATCTTAAGCGATAGTAAAACTTACAAAATGGCTAACTGCACTTTTGACCTTTATGATTAGCGCTATTAACATCTCCGCCAAATGAAAGCATTCGGCAGGCTGGATTTCATAGTGTGGGACCAACAACATAGTGTGACAACAATGTATCGAGGCCCGCAATGTAGGGAAAGTACACCATAACAGTAACAATAAAGTAAACATTACTTATGATCGACCAACAATAAGATGAGCAAAATAGTGACTCGGGATTAATCAAAAATGGTTGATAATCAACCGATTGTCAGTAATATCAACATTAATTCATTGTAGATACTTAGATTTGAATTCGGGCTCTCGGATGGCCAAGTGGGTTGCGCATTCTCCTTTGGTGGAAGCGGTCCCGGGTTCGATCCCCGATGGGAGCCAAAATATGCAAATAATATGATGATGATAATAACCACAACATCAAAAACAACAAACGCAATAAAAACAAAACAACAACAACTACAAAAAGAACAACAATAATAATAAGTGCACAAGTTTCTCAATTAAACGGAAAATCAAGAATCACATGGGTTAGGGTGAATTCCCTCCCTATGACCAGAGCCTAGTCCATTCCATCTACAGGACAGGTGAAATTTTTTCAACGTAAAGGCTGTGAAAATAGAGTAATAATAATTTCGTTTTCATTAATCGGGCGTAATTTAGTCAATATTGACCATTGATACAATAAACCCTTTACAAACACGCCAACACACACAAACTACCATACCCTGACCAAGATTCGAGCCCGGTACCTCATTATTACAACGTTAGCACGCTAACCACTACGCCACCGAGGTCGAAAAAATGATCTCAACTGTCGAAGAACTTTAAAGAAAATTACTTCTAGAATTTGATTCGCTACAGAAACATTGGAATTGTATTTAATGAAGGCTTTCTGTGTAACTGGATTCTCCCTCTCTTTCGCCAACGTTGCCTACTCCTTGGTCTCTCTCTCTCTTTCTTCTGACTCATCTCCTTCTTCTGTCTCCATCCCTTCGCCACCAATAACACTCTCCCGCCCACCCTTCCAACGTCCAACCACCACCTCCTTGACAATTTCGAATCACACGCGTTTCGAAGCGCGCACTTGAAAAATGTCCCGATCGACAAATTTCCATTCACTGTCAGCGTACGGTCGAGTTGTGAGAGAAAAAGAGGGCCGAAAGATCCAAAAATATCCACAGGTGACGCAGGAAATGAAAGCGACTTAATCCGTATCCGAGTGCAGGCAGAGTTCCAGTTAGAATTAATATTTTCCCCTGCTTGTGCCAAGGTTTGTGTTCCCGACCAAAAGGGTGAATCACCCGGGACCTCACTCTCACTGACAACAGAAGCAAGAGTTGGCGTAAGAGTATCTCTTTTTACTGATCCGTCTCTCGCAGCTTTTTCTTCCTGGCTAAGCTACAAACACACACTTTTTGAGAGAAGGTCCACATAATAAGATGAAATTAAGTTGGCTGGACGAAGCTAATGGCGAAACTATGTTATTCTCTTGAATTTATACGTAACTAATATAAAAAAAAGGTTCCTGCGCGGATATGTTGATGCATGAGATTTTTCATTTTCCTCTTGGCACAGGATAGAGGAAAATAGATCTTTCTTTACTCTTGGCCATTGCTGTGATGGTATGATTGCCACTGGAGTATGAACGATGCCGAAGAATGTCGTTTATTTTGGTTTCTCCTAACTGAACTCTGTGAAAAGGGTTATTCATAGGGTCGATCCGCAAAAAGTTTTCCTTTCAAGCTGGCTCGGTGAGTAAGAGGCCAACTACCTCACTCCTCATCTTGCCTGGTAAGCCTCATTTCCTCTCCAGATATTTTGTATTTAATGGTGAAGGAAGGCATAAGGTTACAAACCGCCCGTCTTGCTGAATAGTTAACAGACAGATGTCACGATAAATCATTATTAAAGAAGATATATCTCTTGAAACTGAAGAATCGCGTTCCCTTGAGCTTTCCAATTTAATCTTTCACACCAAAGGACCTCAACCGGTATGACACATAATCATGATAGGCGTTTTCAGATAGTTCATATATTTGGCAATATTGAGTTATTCGCGCGTTTAATTTCCGCCGGAATTAAAATTTTCATTCAGGAAGTGCAAAAATATAAATCTGAAAAGGTTGGAATTTAACTATTACTCTATGATTGTGAATTCGTAGTGACTCAAGAAGCAAATCCCGCTTTGCATCCCAAAGTTTGTGTTTGTACGCAAGTGAACAAAAAAATTGAAATGTGCTTTCATTTTTTGTTGCATTAATTGTAAATTTAATGTCAAGTGTTAAATTTCCATAAGAATCAACATTTCACATGTTATTTCAATACCCGAAACAGCCAGAAAGTAATAATAATAACAACAACAATAAAAATTAAGTTAAAATTCTCTTTAGACCTAATGATATCGCTATTGATCTGCTTGTAGCAATCATGTCGATAAAGATTTCGTAAGTATAGAGGGATAATTTTAAAGGAATACAATAGAACATCATTTCGATATTAATTCATCTACCTCGTCGCAAAGCGCCCATTTACCATGGTAGAGAACAGCTTAGTATGGATCAAGCAAGTCTTCTTCTTCGGATGCCCCAAAAACCTGTCATCAACCTAGCTGCGCTAGAATTTTGAGAAATAAAAATTCCTCCATCCGACCGTGAGGAGGGATACAGGAAACGTTTTTTTTTGCGGCCCCATTCGAATTCTCTTCGCGCCATTTTTTCCACCGCATTCACTCTTCCCTCGAGCCGTCGCCATTTTGCAGAAGTCTCCTTCCGGATACCGCCACAGGATCATCCTCGTGTTGACAATCGCTTTATAATCCTCGATCGTTATCCCTCATCACTGGGTTTTCTTCCAGTCTGGTGCTTCTGTAATTTTCTTTCGTTCGCTCCGCAAGATCTTCGGCATGCACTGAAAACTGCAAGGATGTAAGTGACTCTCTCATTTCACACTTGGGATGAATATGACTTCGTGGAGCGTAAAAAAAACGTTTGAACGATGAAATAACATGGAGGATGATTTCGGCGTATTTCTACGCATTAGTCATACATTTGATATTATTATGTGGTACATGTATGCAGAGCCGCGCCCAGCCTTTCTGCCGCCCGGGTGCAGTTTTTCCGCCCCTTAAAGTCAAATACCGAAACCACACATTTCCTTTTTTGCAGGTGAAAATAAGTTTGAAATACTTTGAAATAGCAGTGTTTTATGACTTCATTTCCCAACTTACATAGGTTAAAAAACATCAGTAACTATTAATTATCATATTCCGTATGCTGACGTAGTAAATAGCATACGAAATAGTAAATTGTTGATAGTTCAAATGAATTTTTAGCAACATTATCATCGCAACGCGCGTTACTTAAATTATATTATTTGTGTGAAATCTATTTC
Source organism: Ladona fulva (assembly GCA_000376725.2). Lineage (NCBI taxonomy): Eukaryota > Metazoa > Arthropoda > Insecta > Odonata > Libellulidae > Ladona > Ladona fulva. Next base: position 263,556 of record KZ308137.1, on the reverse strand, counting down.
TCGACAATAAATTTGAATGTCTAATAAAAAATGTATCGCAACATAAATAACTTCGATTAAATCCACTGTACAAATATTCCCTTCGCGTCTTGAGTTATCCGTAATTCTTTACTCTAAATATTTGCCAATCTTTAATTTCTATCATAATCTTTCCTAGAAAAGTCGTGTGTATCACTTAGGAAACAACAAATAATGTTGTTGTAATAATAATAATGGTTAGCTAAGCTTCTGTTGCCGCCCCTAAGATGCCGCCGCCCGGGTGAGATGCACCCCTTGCACCCATAGGACGGCGAGGCTCTGCATGCATGCAACGATATGTATGTACGTAGGTACGATAAAGAATATTTGTGCACTGGATTTAATGGCAGAATTGGAATAAATAAAAGATTTTCTGGCACCAAGAATAAAAGGGGCGAATAAAACCAATAAAAAGAAGCACCTCTTGCAACTATTGAAGCTGTATGGAACAATATGCGACATAGATACTGCCATAGTTGAAATGTAATTCGAATTAGACCACAATAAATGATTAGCGGTGAGTTAATTATTATTTCACCAGAATGGACACAAATCTGAAATATCTATGATAAAGCGGTGGTTTTACAGTGAAATATGTGATCTCAGAAACCTTCCTCATTAGACAGCTTGTTTGGGCATATTTGGAGCACTTTGCTCAGAACGAGTTGAAATTTGAAGGTTTAAGTGGGTGAATGAAGACGGTTTTCCTTCAGAGAAGAAATTGCCAGCAATCTGCGACTAATCCGATCTCAGCCGCGTCTTTTAAGCGGGCAATTTACTTCTTTCAACCACCAAATCATGCACCCCAAATGTGGAAGAATGTCAGAGATGTGTAGCACAGTAGCGATGTTACTTTAATTTTCATCGTTCAGCCATTTCATCATAAATTGTTGAGCCTTACTCATCTCATCACGATAAACCTCAGATGGCAAAAAGCATCATTGTAGTATGTTCGGCTAAATTTTTTTCTGCAATTTCCGCTAACATATGCTGAGAATTCAGCATCTAGAAATATGGAGAAATTCGAGGTATTTTGTAACATCTTCAATTTCATTTCATCCGAACGGTTTCCCCCATCGCGGTCACCAGTAACGAATTTGATATACATTCTAGAGTGTATTACTTGTCTTAAGTAGGTAAAATTTTCTTTATTAGAATTTTAGTCAAGATTGACCATTGATACAATAAACCCTTTACAAACACGCCAACACACACAAACTACCATTCCCTGACCAAGATTCAAGCCCGGTACCTCATTATTACAACGTTAGCACGCTAACCACTACGCCANTTAAAAAATACAATATAAAGTATAAATACTGTATAAAGGTTATAAAGTATAAATACAAAGTTATAAAGTATAAATACAGGGTATAGGTTGTATATTCGATTCCTTACTTTTTTTCTTGCAGCTGATTATCAAAATTTCCGGAGAGTCACAGATTAGAGTAATTGGCCAATAGTACTTGCCTCACGTCGAAATATGGCTCGCAGGAGTAACTCCACATACACCCTGCAGTTACAGATGCAATTTGGACTTATAAATGCAAATTCCTACGCATTTCATAAGTTGTTGCGCTGCTGAGGTTTTAAAGTATTAGTTCACAATGAGAGAGGTTGGAATTTTTTCCGATTTGAGCCGTCTTTCTCAGTATATCCGTGCAGATTCATTCGTCCTCAATTTTACCGTCATTTTCATGGAAGCCTCAACTCTTCCGAGCGAGCACATCCGCATCATCTGGAATCGATTCGATCGGAAAGTTTTTCCGCCTTTGCTTCCATCAACTGATGAATGCATCGGCGGACTGGAGAAGAGATCGCACGCACACCGCCCTCCGCATGTAATAGTATTCTCGCCAAATGAAATTGCTCCGAGAATCAAAAGAAACGTTTTCATCGCATTCGATCGATTGCAGATCGAGGTCGGGTCAGCTGAATCCGCGATTCTCTCGGAGGAGATGTTCTTCCAAAAGCGTATCAAAAAGCGATGCTTTTATAGTTTTAGTAATATTTCGGCAAGAGCGACTCACTTTTCTATGCTTCAATCTGAGACGTGGACATTCTGTACCTCTACTAGTTTGCAAGAATTAGCTTCTCTTGGACCCTGTATTATAATTAGAGGTTTTAAAATACTCCGTAAACGGAACGGTATATGGAACTCGCGTTTGAGGCAAACAGGAAGTTCCAGATTACAGATTTTTAGGAATTACCATATGCGCATTTCGGGAACAATATCTCCATTTTCAAGGGTCTCACAATGGTGATTAAGTAATATTCATCTTAGGGCCCGGTATTATGTTTTGTTAGTTTAAGTAGAATAATTAGGTTAGTGAAGATCATCGCTAATCTCCAATATGTACGATAGATTAGCATGTAGATTAACTATAATCTTCAATTTGCCTCTAACTAAATAACATAATACCGGGCCCTAAGGTGAATAATAGTGAAAGTCCATTTTAAGTATACTTGATAAGACAGGGCCATGGAGAAGCTAAGTCAATTAACTATTTCAATTCTTATTGTTTTCGTTATAGCTGTTTTCATATTCATTCTATTGTCAGAATTATAATTACTGCTGTAATTATTTCGTAATTGATTTAACACTTAAAGATTTTAGGTGCGAAAAATAAGTTAAAATTCAGAAATGCCAAAGATTTCTGAAGTTTGTAGAAATAGTATGTCAATAATATCAAGTAATTCGCCAATGTAAGCCGACAACTGCGGGATATTATACGTGTAACGAATAGAACAGTATTTTTGGTGTAGTTCCTTACAGTATGGTTTTCTACATATTGGGAACACAAAACTGAAAGTATACATGTAAGAACCAAACGCATGGACAAGAAAATCTGTCTTCAATCGCCACACTGGACATACCATATAAAAGACTTTTTTGAAGAGATACATAAGTTACTTGACAGAAGAGTTAGTTTCGATAAAATTGAAAAATATAATTTATATTAATTGGAATACCACCGGAGATAATTATGTAATTCCTCTAGCTAACATACTGATCCATTATTTATTTCTTAGTTATAGTAAATTTCTAATTCAGACACTCAAGCTAATTGCTAACTAAACATTATACAATTAACTTTAACTTAAGTCAAATGCACACGGCTCTTTTCTATATCGTTTAATTAATAAAAATTCAAATTAAATACAACGTAAAACTTATGTTTGTTTATTGAATGCTTCCTCTTTGATTGTAGATGGGTCGAGTAGTAGTAGTAGTATTATTAAAAGTGCTTCGACAGCTTAGGTCATTTCGCACGTAGGCCCCCACCGGGAATCGAACCCGGGACCGCTTTCATTGAAGTCGAACGCGTTGCCCACTTGGCTATAGGGAGGCCCTCGAGCGTCCTATTATTACAATTTCCTTCCCCCCCGACTTTCCTCGGGCGCGACCACTTTGGAGGGTGGAGGCACAGGCTTGGTATCCCGAACAGGTTCATCAGCACTTCGCAGTGCAGAGAACCTATTGCGAGTAGGGATGGGGTTCGGCGTCACCTC
>KZ308137.1:246791-257215 GCA_000376725.2 Ladona fulva | reverse complement strand
CCAAAATTAAAATTAAAAATATTCCCTCCATCAAGTTATTGGAGTAGGAATAAATGAAAGATATTCAATTTAATCTAAATCAAATTTAACCGATCGTTAACCTATGCTTCGTTTGTTATATAAGCCAAATATCACTGATCTTCAGGATAAAGAATATACAACTTGCTTTTCTATTCCGGAGCAACCAGATTCGTGTTTGCCCGAGATGTTGACTTCTAGTAGTAAAAATATATAGCAGCTATTGGATCGAGTTGCTATATGGCGCTAGATGAGAAGCCATTAGTAGGTGGCGTAGTCGTCATTTCACTGTCAGCATGTCACTTGTTATATTTTCTGTTAAGGCTGAGGGGGGGACCATTCATTCTTTGGAAGACCAGATGTGAAACCACTAGGATGTTCTCGAGTTATGCTATATTTACTGAATTATGTTACAGAAAAAATTTCCACCTTTTGAAAATATTTTCATAATAGAAAAAAGTAATGAGTATTAATAACTAGTGATGGGATAATGCCAAAATATTTACCGATTCCGATACAATTTCCGCAGCTACTCTAGACTTCATATTCCGATACGATTCCCGATTCTGATTTCTGCAATGATTAAAATTCATTGATTTAGTTGTTTCGGGAAGCAAGTACTTTATAAAAACGTATATTAATTCATAACATTTTTCGTAGAATAATTGATACCAAAACTTATAAAATAGAGAAAGTTATTGTTGAAAATATTCGGTAAAATGTTTAAACGAAAAGGAAATAATTTCTTTGTTTAAATACTCTGGCTATTATACAATCCTAAAATTCTAAAAATTTCTTAAATCATAAAGATTTACTACCGGAATTCATTTTAAGTTCAAGAATTAGATATAAAGTCAGAATCCGCATTTACACATGAGTAAGCACTTTAACTAAAGTTCACTTTAAGGCCTGGTATTTTAATTTTTTGTTAGAGTTAAAGTGATGATTATTGTGCTTCTCCATGCTGATTCATCATACTCGTATATATAAGAGATTTACTGTAATCTTCACTTTAACTTTAACAAAACATTATAATACCAGGCCTTAAAGTGAACTTTAGTTAAAATCCATTTTAAGTATACATTGCAATACTGAGCCTTAGTCTAATGAGACCATTCTTACAATTAACCTAGTAATGTAAACAATCATGCCCTGACCGGCGTTGCTATAAATAACATGGAGGATGATTTCGGCGTATTTCTACGCATCAAGCTTTTATTCTTTAAGTTATATATTTTAGTCATACATTTGATATTATTATGTGTTGCATGTATGCAGAGCCGCGCCCAGCCTTTCTGCCGCCCGGGTGCAGACATAATTTGCCGCCCCTTAAAGTCAAATACCGAAACCACACATTTCCTTTTTTGCAGGTGAAAATAAGTTTGAAATACTTTGAAATAGCAGTGTTTTATGACTTCATTTCCCAACTTACATAGGTTAAAAAACATCGGTAACAATTAATTATGCATAATCCGTATGCTGACGTAGTAAATAGCATACGAAATCATACAATCAACATTTTTTGGGGGTTTTCTTCGCACCGGAGGTCATCCCGAAATCTCACAAATAATACAGTAGGAATGATTGCCTCCATGGATCCGCTGCCGTGTTGTTTTGTAGCTTACGTTGTACACTCTTAAACATTTTGATATTAAGAGCATCATAGAGTAAAGTAAACAATTAAGGAGTTTTATTCACTCAGCAGGTCTAATAAGTTGTTAACCTGGAGTCGGCAGACCAGAATTATACCCATCTCAAGAATAGAATGTTTCGAAAATTCTGTTATTTCTCGACTTCATTATTGGCATTTTTCTCTGAATTATTGATGTTAATTGTGTAATTTGTTGGCTTGTAAAGGATCTTAAGCGATAGTAAAACTTACAAAATGGCTAACTGCACTTTTGACATTTATGATTAGCGCTATTAACATCTCCGCCAAATGAAAGCATTCGGCAGGCTGGATTTCATAGTGTGGGACCAACAACATATTGTGACAACAATGTATCGAGGCCCGCAATGTAGGGAAAGTACACCATAACAGTAACAATAAAGTAAACATTACTTATGATCGACCAACAATAAGATGAGCAAAATAGTGACTCGGGATTAATCAAAAATGGTTGATAATCAACCGATTGTCAGTAATATCAACATTAATTCATTGTAGATACTTAGATTTGAATTCGGGCTCTCGGATGGCCAAGTGGGTTGCGCATTCTCCTTTGGTGGAAGCGGTCCCGGGTTCGATNAATAACAACAACAATAAAAATTAAGTTAAAATTCTCTTTAGACCTAATGATATCGCTATTGATCTGCTTGTAGCAATCATGTCGATAAAGATTTCGTAAGTATAGAGGGATAATTTTAAAGGAATACAATAGAACATCATTTCGATATTAATTCATCTACCTCGTCGCAAAGCGCCCATATACCATGGTAGAGAACAGCTTAGTATGGATCAAGCAAGTCTTCTTCTTCGGATGCCCCAAAAACCTGTCATCAACCTAGCTGCGCTAGAATTTTGAGAAATAAAAATTCCTCCATCCGACCGTGAGGAGGGATACAGGAAACGTTTTTTTTTGCGGCCCCATTCGAATTCTCTTCGCGCCATTTTTTCCACCGCATTCACTCTTCCCTCGAGCCGTCGCCATTTTGCAGAAGTCTCCTTCCGGATACCGCCACAGGATCATCCTCGTGTTGACAATCGCTTTATAATCCTCGATCGTTATCCCTCATCACTGGGTTTTCTTCCAGTCTGGTGCTTCTGTAATTTTCTTTCGTTCGCTCCGCAAGATCTTCGGCATGCACTGAAAACTGCAAGGATGTAAGTGACTCTCTCATTTCACACTTGGGATGAATATGACTTCGTGGAGCGTAAAAAAACGTTTGAACGATGAAATAACATGGAGGATGATTTCGGCGTATTTCTACGCATCAAGCTTTTATTCTTTAAGTTATATATTTTAGTCATACATTTGATATTATTATGTGGTACATGTATGCAGAGCCGCGCCCAGCCTTTCTGCCGCCCGGGTGCAGTTTTTCCGCCCCTTAAAGTCAAATACCGAAACCACACATTTCCTTTTTTGCAGGTGAAAATAAGTTTGAAATACTTTGAAATAGCAGTGTTTTATGACTTCATTTCCCAACTTACATAGGTTAAAAAACATCAGTAACTATTAATTATCATATTCCGTATGCTGACGTAGTAAATAGCATACGAAATAGTAAATTGTTGATAGTTCAAATTACTTTTGAGCAACATTATCATCGCAATGCGTGTTACTTAAATTATATGATTTGTGTGAAATCTATTTCTCGACACTAAATTTGAATGTCTAATAAAAATATATTGAACATAAATAACTTCGATTAAATCCAATGCACAAATATTCCCTTCACGTTTTGAGTTATCCGTAATTCTTTACTCTAAATATTAGCCAATCTTTAATTTCTATCATAATATTTCCTAGAAAAGTCGTGTGTATCACTTAGGAAACAACAAATTTGTTGAATAATATGCGACATAGCTACTGCCATAGTTGAAATGTAATTCGAATTAGTCCACAATAAATAATTGGTGGTGAGTTAATTATTATTGCACCAGAATGGACACAAATCTGAAATATCTATGGTAAAGCGGTGGTTTTACAGTGAAATATGTGATCTCAGAAACCTTCCTCATTAGACAGCTTGTTTGGGCATATTTGGGGCACTTTGCTCAGAACGAGTTGAAATTTGAAGATTTAAGTGGATGAACGAAGACGGTTTTTCTTCAGAGAAGAAATTGCCAGCAATCTGCGACTAATCCGATCTCAGCCGCGTCTTTTAAGCGGGCAATTTACTTCTTTCAACCACCAAATCATGCACCCCAAATGTGGAATAATGTCAGAGATATGTAGCACAGTAGCGATGTTACTTTACTTTTCATCGTTCAGCAATTTCATCATAAATTGTTGAGCCTTACTCATCTCATCACGATAAACCTCAGATGGCAAAAAACATCATTGTAGTATGTTCGGTTTAATTTTTTTTCTGCAATTTCCGCTAACATATGCTGAGAATTCAGCATCTTGAAACATTGAGAAATTCGAGGTAATTTGTAACATCTTCAATTTCATTTCATCCGAACGGTTTCCCCCATCGCGGTCACCAGTAACGAATTTGATATACATTCTAGAGTGTATTACTTGTCTTAAGTAGGTAAAATTTTCTTTATTAGAATTTATTTTCAATTATTGATTAAAAGATGTGATTATTAAAGTTATATGATATAAGTCTCTGTAAAGTATTCAGACCGAAGGCCGGTTGTGACCTCATCCCCTCAATCATCAGCTACGAAAAGCTAGGAGAGGAAATTAGGCTTACTAGGTGAGATGAGGAATGAGGTAGTTTGCCCTTGCTTTCCTCACTGAGCCAGAATGCTATAAGTAGAACAAGCCCACGTCAGTGAAGCACGACTCTACGAGTAACACTTTTCGTAATATTGTATAAGGAGAAACCTTAATTATTCAGCATAACTCATACCTCAGTAGCTTTCACATCATCACAGTCATGAATAAGACATTGTGAGACAATAGTATATAAAAGATACATTTTTATCTATCCTGTACCAAAAAACAAATGAATGATATTAGTAAAATTCACAAATTGAAACTTTATTCGATAGCACTTACATACCCACCAACAAAGATATTTATTGAAAACATTGTTGTCTAGCCACTTCAGATGTATTTACGAAGAAAAACTGTGAATAATTTCCGTCCATAGTTTTACTTGATAATCTGTTTAAAAAATACAATATAAAGTATAAATACTGTATAAAGGTTATAAAGTATAAATACAAAGTTATAAAGTATAAATACAGGGTATAGGTTGTATATTCGATTCCTTACTTTTTTTCTTGCAGCTGATTATCAAAATTTCCGGAGAGTCACAGATTAGAGTAATTGGCCAATAGTACTTGCCTCACGTCGAAATATGGCTCGCAGGAGTAACTCCACATACACCCTGCAGTTACAGATGCAATTTGGACTTATAAATGCAAATTCCTACGCATTTCATAAGTTGTTGCGCTGCTGAGGTTTTAAAGTATTAGTTCACAATGAGAGAGGTTGGAATTTTTTCCGATTTGAGCCGTCTTTCTCAGTATATCCGTGCAGATTCATTCGTCCTCAATTTTACCGTCATTTTCATGGAAGCCTCAACTCTTCCGAGCGAGCACATCCGCATCATCTGGAATCGATTCGATCGGAAAGTTTTTCCGCCTTTGGTTCCATCAACTGATGAATGCATCGGCGGACTGGAGAAGAGACCGCACGCACACCGCCCTCCGCATGTAATAGTATTCTCGCCAAATGAAATTGCTCCGAGAATCAAAAGAAACGTTTTCATCGCATTCGATCGATTGCATATCGAGGTCGGGTCAGCTGAATCCGCGATTCTCTCGGAGGAGATGTTCTTCAAAAAGCGTATCAAAAAGCGATGCTTTTATAATTTTAGTAATATTTCGGCAAGAGCGACTCACATGCTTAAATCTCGTGAGATGCGGACACTCTGAACTTCTACTGATTTGCAAGAATTAGCTTCTCTTGGACCCTGTATTATAATTAGAGGTTTTAAAACACTCCTTAAACGGAACGGTATATGGAACACCCGTTTGATGCAAACAGGAAGTTCCAGATTACAGATTTTTAGGAATTACCATATGCGCATTTCGGAAACAATGTCTCCATTTTCAAGGCTCCCACAATGGTCATTGAGTAATATTCACCTTAGGGCCCGGTATTATGTTTTGTTAGTTTAAGTAGAATAATTAGGTTAGTGAAGATCATCGCTTATCTCCAATATGTACGATAGATTAGCATGGAGATTAACTATAGTCTTCAATTTGACTCTAACTAAATAACATAATACCGGGCTCTAAGGTGAATAATAAAGATAATCCATTTTAAGTATACTTGATAAGACAGGCCCATGGAGAAACTAAGTCAATTAACTATTTCAATTCTTATTGTTTTCGTTATAGCTGTTTTCATATTCATTCTATAGTCAGAATTGTAATTACTGTTATAATTTTTTCGTAATTGATGTAACACTTAAAGGTTTTAGGTGCGAAAAATAAGTTAAAATTCAGAAATGCCAAAGATTTCTGAAGTTTGCAGAAATAGTATGTCAATAATATCAAGACATTCGCCAATGTAAGCCGACAACTGCGGGATATTATACGTGTAACGAATAGAACAGTATTTTTGGTGTAGTTCCTTACAGTATGGTTTTCTACATATTGGGAACACAAAACTGAAAGTATACATGTAAGAACCAAACGCATGGACAAGAAAATCTGTCTTCAATCGCCACACTGGACATACCATATAAAAGACTTTTTTGAAGAGATACATAAGTTACTTGACAGAAGAGTTAGTTTCGATAAAATTGAAAAATATAATTTATATTAATTGGAATACCACCGGAGATAATTATGTAATTCCTCTAGCTAACATACTGATCCATTATTTATTTCTTAGTTATAGTAAATTTCTAATTCAGACACTCAAGCTAATTGCTAACTAAACATTATACAATTAACTTTAACTTAAGTCAAATGCACACGGCTCTTTTCTATATCGTTTAATTAATAAAAATTCAAATTAAATACAACGTAAAACTTATGTTTGTTTATTGAATGCTTCCTCTTTGATTGTAGATGGGTCGAGTAGTAGTAGTAGTATTATTAAAAGTGCTTCGACAGCTTAGGTCATTTCGCACGTAGGCCCCCACCGGGAATCGAACCCGGGACCGCTTTCATTGAAGTCGAACGCGTTGCCCACTTGGCTATCGGGAGCCCCATGGGTCGAATAAATTCATAAATTATTATAAATATAAATTCATAAACCCAAGTAAATAAATTCGTTGGTTAGATGTAGACTTGATAGCCTCAATCTCGCCCACAATTAAGATGTGTCTATTCTAATTTAATCTAATAAATGTAGTTACGATAGCCTCAACAATTCGTAAAAATTTGGGGTCACATTGACTCCACAGAACTAATTAGGTAACTTTCTAATACGCTCCTAACTAATTGAGTGTATGCATAATTCTTGAAATTTATATAAAGTCCTTTAGTAAAAATGAATTAGTTCCAAATAAATCTTTAATCTTTAACATCAATTTAAGCATTGTTAATTCACTCATTAACATATTAATTTAATGATTATAACAAAATATTTGTAACATAAAAATAAAATTAAATGAAATCGTTTTGAATTTTAGGATTTTATAACGGCTAGGTTAAATAAAAAAAGAAATTATTTCCTTTTTTGTTTAAACTTTCACCGAAGTTTTTCAATAAAAATTATATCCTTCTCTTTATTTTAACTTTTGTATTAATTATTCTACTAAAAGTTTCAAGAATTAATATACTTTTTTCATAAAGATTATCTTCCTGACACTAAAGAAACATTTAGGTAAATTTCTTACAGACCCCTAGCTAATGGTTAATCACACTCTTTATTTTGAGTGTAACTCTCCCGAAACAGTTTCCATTCTCACCTCCTTCATCTACTCCCGTTTCCCTCACTTCTTCTCTGCTAATGCATCTCTTTCTCACCACTCTCTCGTCGCAATAAATTCCTCCATTTTGTCCCGTCCCCAACAAAGCTCGGGTTTTGACCTCTCATGTTACCACCAATGACATTTTTTCCTCCTCTCCATTTCCGCTCTTTCTCCCTCCGCAGTTGACATTCTTTTATTATTCGCGGGACCCGTTGCTTCTTTTTTTTGCCTCCGTTTTTCGCGTGTACGACAAAAGTTCTGCCGCTGCCTTTCCCAAGGCTCTCCCCAACATCTCGTCCTTTCACCACTACTCACCCTCCTTCCCCATCCTCCTCTTGGAGGAAGATGGACCACGAATGTGTATCCGCTCTCCTCCGCGTTTTTTCCGCATCCGTTTCGCTTTTGGAACTCGTCTCCACGCCTTGCTCCCCCTCTCGGGATTACACTTCTCATCCTCAACCCATTCCTTTCCTCATCCCCATCTTCCCATGCCTCCTTAGCTCCCCCATTTCGTATCCATTACTATATTCACCTCTTCCATCTGGCTGGGACTGTAAAAATGAGTTGGGCCGCTTTTAGGCCGCTCGCGGCCTCAGTGCGGCCTCTGCTTCTTTAGCTCACAGATTAGTTATTAATTCCCATTGAGAAGTTGGCGTAACGTTGCATATTGATTTGAAACGTATACGTAAATTTTTCTATTCGTTTTTTAAGTTTATTATACATTACTTTTTTATTTTTCAAATATTTCATCTTTATCCTATATTATATTATTCCTTTTATTATTTTGTTTAATAATATTTTACTGCCTACTTTTATTAGGTGATAAAAGTGTTATTGACGAATAAAATGAGTTTAAATAGAATAATTTTAATTACTTTAGTTCGAAGAAGAGCAAAAATGACCCGTACACAGGCAAACTTATTGACTAAAACACGACCGGTTTCGAGGTTGCTACCTCATACCTGGACTGAGGTCGTGATTTTAGTCAAACATTTTTTGTGGACGGGGTCAGCTTTTGTTTTCCTTTGAATTGAACGAATTCTACCAGGTATCAATTGAATAATTTCATTTATCGTTCATTCGAAATGCGTTAAAAATATTTTAATACATCACCGAAAGTTCCAAGAAGTATCGTATGATTCAATTCCATTTTCTAAAAATCATCGCAAGAAGGAGCCTGGGTACCTTTTGAATATTCTTATCGCCAGCATTCGTAAAAAATTAGTTACATTTTCTAAAATTTGTCTCTAAATCAGTCTTCCACCTGGCAAATTGATCTCAATGTAAATTATTCATACTGACCATTAGGCTTAATTAGAAATTAATTTTAAGTAATTAAATTGAAATTCATATTTAAAATCTAAATAAAAAAACTGCTTCCTGAAGGAAATTGAGTTGAAAAATTCGTTGATGTTATTTAAACTTCGGTAAATTTTTGGTAAAGCGGTCAAACATTGTATTAAGCAAACTATTGCAAATCTGATCCGTGTTGTTAACAAAACTTTAAGTTTCCATCACTATATTCTAAAAAATAAATTCATTCTCAGTTAACATGCGACGAAATCAGATATATAAAAAGTTCCGTTCATAAGTTATTACCCATCAAAATTATCCACGTTGACGTTTTTTGAAAAGTTCGCAATTGTACAAAAAATAATAGCTTAAAAACTGAAATGTTTATGGAACTGGAACTTCGCCAATAAGGCTTTTTTGAGGATTCACACTGGTATACAAGTCTAAAAACTTTTTAATGATAGAGGTCATATCCTGTCCGATTTTCCGTGGATAGGCCCTTATGAATATGAATATGAATAATAATAATCACAGAATTCGACATGGAGGGACCAAAATGAATACTACCCCTCAGCATTACACATACCTCATTAGCTTTCATATGAATATATTCATGAATAGAAAAATGAGCTAAAGGTAAAGGATAGATAATTTTCTCCATTCTTCGCCAAAATTAAAATTAAAAATATTCCCTCCATCAAGTTATTGGAGTTCAGGAATAAATGAAAGATATTCCGATTTCACCGATTGTTAACCTACGCTTAGTTTGTTATATAAGCCAAATATCACTGATCTTCAGGATGAAGAATATACAACTTGCTTTTCTATTCCGGAGCAACCAGATTCGTGTTTTCCCGAGATGTTGACTTCTAGTAGTAAAAATATATAGCAGCTATTGGATCGAGTTGCTATATGGCGCTAGAGGAGAAGCCATTAGTAGGTGGCGTAGTCGTCATTTCACTGTCAGCATGTCACTTGTTATATTTTCTGTTAAGGCTGAGGGGTGGACCATTCATTCTTTGGAAGACCAGATGTGAAACCACTAGGATGTTCTCGAGTTATGCTATATTTACTGAATTATGTTACAGAAAAAATTTCCACCTTTTGAAAATATTTTCATAATAGAAAAAAGTAATGAGTATTAATAACTAGTGATGGGACAATGCCAAAATATTTACCGAATCCGATATAATTTCCGCTGCTACTCTAGACTTCATATTCTGATACGATTCCCGATTCTGATTTCTGCAATGATTAATAATAACTAGTGATGGGATAATGCCAAAATATTTACCGATTCCGATACAATTTCCGCAGCTACTCTAGACTTCATATTCCGATACGATTCCCGATTCTGATTTCTGCAATGATTAAAATTCATTGATTTAGTTGTTTCGGGAAGCAAGTACTTTATAAAAACGTATATTAATTCATAAAATTTTTGGTAGAATAATTGATACCAAAACTTATAAAATAGAGAAAGTTATTGTTGAAAATATTCGGTAAAATGTTTAAACGAAAAGGAAATAATTTCTTTGTTTAAATACTCTGGCTATTAT
>KZ308137.1:227330-246130 GCA_000376725.2 Ladona fulva | reverse complement strand
TCCATTTTAAGTATACATTGTAATACTGAGCCTTAGTCTAATGAGACCATTCTTACAATTAACCTAGTAATGTAAACAATCATGCCCTGACCGGCGTTGCTACGCTACGAGTAGCATTCTAACCACTACGCCACCGATGCGGAATAACCAATATGGAATGACCAAGGACAAGACTGAGAAAAAATTAATGAAAGATACATTTTCCTCTACCCTGTACCATAAACAAATTAATACTAATCCAATAATCAAGATATGGCTGCAGCAACTGGAAAATCATAACCTCAAGAACGTGTTTCAAGTCTTCCTAGAGTCAAATGCGGCAGGAATAAATATCTCGATTCCATCGTTTAATGCCGCAGTTTAAAATGTATGGGATTAAAAGCCCGAATCCTACGCGTAAAAGCCCCACTTCCCTCTCTCTGTGGAAACCCTCGTTGAGAAAGTAGTACGAACGAGCATAACATGGCGAAAAGAGCGGCTAATCGCAGTAGTGGTTCCGTTCATTTTTTATTTGGATCGATACATCACTCCACTCATGTACCTCTCGATGGTACGCGCTTTGTAATGTCGCTCTCTCTTTCTTCATAACCCAACTTGACTTCCTCTTTCGTCTCATTTTCGCATTTCCACTCCCGTTTCGCCCTACTTTCATTACGTTCTCTAATCCTTCCTCATCGTCCCTGTTTCACTCGCATTCAGAATGCAGATTGCATACTGTTATGCAGTGATAACATACCCAACATAAGAATCATTAACCTAACCAAAATTACACCTTACATTTCCCCCATATGATATCATCATAATAAGTCTATTCTCTCTGGCCGGACTTTGTGGAAAGACATTCTAAATGAGTAAACTAACTAAAACTTTGTAAAACATAGTATTAATTGTAAAAAATCTTATGGTTATTACAAAGTTTTACTTATTCCTTCATAATCAGTCATTTACAATAAGACGTCGGGTGTAGGCCTCCCCAAGTACTTTCCAATTTATTCTATTTTGATATTCCCGTTGCCATATTAACTCTAAGTCGCTGTTATGTCTGTCATTCGGTCTTCTTCTTGGCCTCTTCACACAATATTTTTCCTGTTGAGTTCTGTTGATGCCCAGCGGTTAACGTTTTTTTCTTGCAACATGGCCTGCCCACATCTATATCAATGATCTTACTTTATCTATGACGTCTGTAACTCCTGTCATCATTCTCTCCCAGGTATTTCGTTCTTGTGACTCCAAGCATATACCTTTTCTTGTGATTCCAATCATACACCGTTTCGTACTTCTTTGCGTGGTCTGCAGTCGCTGTATTTAACAGTCTAGAATGTATCTAACACCAAAGTTTCACTTCTATACGTCGAGACTGGTAAATTCATAGGTTCTCTTTTCTTTCTCTACAAAAACATTGGCATTTCGGACTTTCATTTCTTCTAAAAGCGCTCCAGCCAAGTTTTTCTAATGTATGTGCGTTCTAAGCAGACATCGAAAGGTATCTCTTGAAGTTAAACTGATACCCATGCTAAAGAGTTACACATAACTTTTGTTGTGGTTAGGTTTATCCTGTCCTATCTTTCGTCCTGCTGTGTCAAGTTCTTGAAGCCTTGAGATTAGATCTTTTGCGTTAGTTGCGAAGAGAAATATATCATATTCGAAAAGCAGGTGGCTGATGTACTCCTCCATGCATCTGTACACCCTTCTCCCATTCCAGGGTGTGAAAAACTTCTTCCAGAACTGCTACAAAATAACTGCGGAAAAACGGAAAGTTACATACCAATGAAAAACCTCAGGAAGTTATGTAAAGAAAACCTATCGTAATATAAAATACAAAACCAAATACGAAACGCTAGGTGAACTAAATATATAAAAAGCAAAATCTGTCTTTCCGTACTCACCTCTATGTCAGAAACGGCTTTCTTTAGAGATATGAGGCAAACTGCGTTGTGTTTCTACGAGATTGAACGCCCCACGAAAACTCTCATCTCTCAGAAGGCTCGGGTTCGAATCTGAGTCTATAATACGTTTCCATAAAAAATTCTTGTAAAGTTCGTTTTCAAGTCTTGCAGACCGCGTTTCATCAACGAAATTAAATTATAAATATTGGTCGTAAATAATCGAGACAAGTTTGATAAGAAAGGAAACAGATTATAGATTATTATTTCAGTCGTGAAATATTGATGAAGATTCAAAATTACGAGAGTTTTCATAAAATATACGGAAAAGTTGTGAAATTTTGCTTTAATAAACTTCTCACCCCGTTGACGACCAAGGCGACTGATGAATTCAATATCATGCATTATCCAATAAGAATACACGGGGATTCTAGGTCCATTTAATAATAATAATAACAGCAACGACAATAGTCATAATAAAGCTAATATATTATAATAGGATTGGAATTAATCGTCAGATTAATGGTTAAAATTTCCCATTTAGAACTAAACTACTATTCCTACCCATTTGATAGGATCTAATGACATAAAAGTCAAAATTTCTCTGAGTTTCAAGTGTACGCAAATATTAACAATTAAAATACGAAAGAGAAACAAAGGAAAAACCAAATTCGAAAAATGGGAAAATCACGAAAAACATTATAACGCACTCTTTAAACTATAACGTGTATTGCTAGATGCTGCGTGATATGACGCAAGATTGCATTATTACGTGTTTCCGGGTGAAACATAGACTCTTTTGCTGACGCCATACACACTAGATCCACATTTATTCTACACTTTTCACATACATTTTCATCATAAATGTCCTCCTTCCTCATCCCCCTTGCGTCCTCAACTCGAGCACCTCCAATTACTTACGGGAATCATCCCGCCATTAGTCGAGAGGAGGCATGCAGTCCGTCCTCATTAACATTCCAAATCGAACAAATTTAGCGGAAAATATTAATCACGGGTGCGGTAATCACGTGCGTGAGCGAAAACACCCATTCACGGTAATTGGAGCAAGCGAACGTTAAATAACCCAAAAATAGAATTCGATTTTTTTGAGGAAAGATTCACGCGAGGTTAATTAGAGTGGAGAATAAATGAAGGACGATTCGCGAAGCATCGACTCGCGCATTGCGAAAGGAGCAAAGGGGTCAAAGGTGAAGAAGAATCCCTGAAAAACGTGTCCGTTAACGAGATATCCCCGCGAGTTTTCATTTTTTGTTTCAAAGGGTAATATCCATCCAAAATATTTTCGAGAAAAATTTCAGCCTCCATCCTGCGAGATTGAAACGGGGAAATTGTGTGTTGCAAACGCCGACGCGGCGGCACCGGAGTAATCCGGGGTAAGTGACGCGGATATTTTGGGTTACACGCTTTTTTAATATCCCAGCGAGTTTAGATTGACGTTAAAAATTTAAGTGGACGACCTGCTATGCTGCGGAGGATATGCTATTTAGTCAGCAAACCAGAAAGTATGCGCCATTTTGGACGGAAATCAACTTAGATCCAAATCTGCTTTAATATGCCTCCATACTGGAATATCTGGTAATATGGATTAGCACAATGTAAGATTTGTGCTTTATACATAGTGCCAATCAGAAGCGGACTTATAAAGCACGAGACTAAGTACATTCAAATACTATGCAAGTCTATTGGATGTCACAAGGCCATTTATCTTTTAATATGAGGAAAAATATACGAGATATCCAATAAGTTTTAATTGATCGAATATATGAAAACGTAATTTGTAAAAGATGAATTTCTAAGGTTCGCATCTAGTCCCGGTCAGTAAATTTATTCACGGCATCCTTCCTACTTAGTCTCGCGAAGATTCATCTATCAGAATTTCTTGAAGCATCAACACATTTGTAATACTGTTTTTCAACTCTTTAATGCTTCTTACAATGCAATGCAGATTCCTCCATGGATATAAAAATATCTATGGCTTGGTTTTCTGACCTTATAATGATAATATTACAATTATTATTAAGGTGAGAGCGACCACTGATGGTAGAGTAAAAGAACCCACCAGAACCATCAAAAATCGGTCGATTCAGCTCAATACGCATTTCACTCCGTATCCCTGAAGATGCTCTCGTTGAGGGGGAAATACGTATTGATTCAACCGATTTTTGATGGTTCTGCTGGGTTCTTTCACTGCACAAATAACGTTATTCTCACTTTCCTATCATCATAAAAAACACAAAGTCAAATGAACGAAAAAGTAAAACATTAAATGAAAAAAGGAAGAAACTTGTAAACATTAAACAAAAAACTATTATTCAGGGTTTTTAATTGCAAACTTTCGTTGTATTTTAAGCATCGAGGTTGAATGATGAATTGAACCAGTGTATTAGAACAACCGTTCCTGTTTTCTACCACGTTTTGATGAGTGGCTTATTTTCTACTGATCTAGTTCAGGTCTATTCTGTAAGACGATTCTTCCCAAGAAACCTCTGGGAACAGTGATGGTGACTGTCCTGTGTGTCTAACATCAAGCTGTGCCACCTATCTTCTACCCTTCTTGGGTGGTCACTAGTGAAATAAAAAAATAAGCTGAACCTTCACTGACTTTTAGCGGCACCCCGCCATGTATCTTCGATGGGGCACTTGGGAGCCTCCTTGGGATGCCCTTGCACTGGTTTCAGATCTAGAAACTTACCAAGGGATGATTTAAGACAATTTCCTCATGAACTCTTGCCCAGTTAACTTTAAAAATGGTATTTTTTTCGTGATAAATGCAGCAGGTGCATATTAATCGTAGAAAAATTCGCAATCAGATTTCATTTCCAACTTCTAGTCAAATCCAATGCAAATGGCTGGTACCACAAAGTCATCGAGCGGGGGTTATTGCCCCTTCACCCCCCTCCCCCATTTAGAATCACCAATACCTTTTATCCGGGAGCCCCACAATATGTATGTTGTGGTGTTGTCCGCTTCGTCCCTGTATATAATTTAAAATATCACATTGACTTGGTATAGTTTCAGATTACTGCAAATTTACCCCAAATTTCCCACGCAGTTAGTACTGCATCAACCTCTGGAAAACGTTACCGTCAGCGTCACATATTCTTTCCCCTCATCTGCAGACGCGACATCTCTTGAGGGAAACACTTTTGTGCTCTTAACGCGCCGGCGTCTCTTTCGTCTTAAAGGATGTTTAAATAAAACTCCTCCCTCACAGATTGCTGCCCTTCACTCTTGATCCTTGACCTCTTAGTTCCCCCTCGCGATGCCTTCCCAAGAAGAACAACTCTAATTTAGCCCGCCCTCGAAGAAGAAGAATGTTAAGCCCTCAGAAGGAACTTGGGGAGACATTTCCCGTGGACGATTTAGACGATGAAAGTATTCAGCATGAGGGATCTCGAGTGCCCGCTTCTGGTGGCCATGAGAGAGCCTTCGACCTTATGACCGGCTTCTAACAGTTAACAAAGAAAAACAACCATCACAGGGCACGACATTCAAAGGGGCGCGGAGTCAATCCCTGAAAATCGTAATCTTTCATGGACGCCTCAAAGGAAACCGAAAATGTAGATCTATTATTACACATAGAAAGAAGGAAATGCGACTTCAAGTTATAATTTGAGAAAAAGCTTGAGATTTTCATCGAAGACGACGCACATGAGATGGATGAAACGATATAAATAAAAAGTAATGTCTTTATTTTGGCGGAATTTATACGTAAAAGTCTCTTTTTCCAACTACGAGGGTCGTTCAATAAGTCCTTCGCGAAAATAGAAAAACAAATTATTTTGTATTGACGTAGAAGACTTGAAATTATTTTTTAACTTGAAACTTTTTAATGGAAAAACTTTGGACTTGAAATTATAATTTAACGTTAAAAGAAGCCTAGTTAACGTTCAACGCTAAAAAGGGCTAGCTGGGAAACAAAAGCAAAATGTAATATAAGTCGTAACAGAAAAAGAAAAGGTTGATTTGTTTATACAAGTGAAGCTCAGGAATAACTTTTCAACAACAGGAAAACACTCATTAAGAGAAAGTATGAAACACCTGCGCAAACCTGCCAACAGTAATAAAAGAAGAAGTTAAAAAAGAAACCTCTAGCATAAGAAGGAAATCAGGGGCGTAGCCGGGAAATATATATATGGAAAGGGGGGGTCTGAGACAGTAGAGAGAACGATAATGTGCCTATCTTACAGGGTCCGGGATAACCATGCACGCTACATCTTACTAGAGATGTGAAACAATTCCTTTCAAAAAATAACTGAATAGAAAACGATGAGATGTATGCGGTTATACGGTAAAGAATTCTTCAGAGATTAGGGTGGCTAGATTGTGACATCTTTCTTAAGGAATTTAACTGTTGGGGGGTTTTAACCCTGAACCCCCCCACCCCCTTCCGCTACGCCAATGATTAATGAAAAATAAAAACTTTGTTGATTGTTGCGAACAATGTGGTGTCACGTAACAATAATAGAGCCCAAAATCCTCATTAACATGTTAGTCGAGAGAGCAAACAATTAAGACGTGTTCGCAACAATAAATGAGTGATCAGTCAAGACCGAGTTCGCAAAAATTTAGCATTGTGTAACAATTATCTATGCCACATGAGTGTGAATCAAAAGAGGAGAAGTTACCAGTAGATACAGTGGTAAGTTTTGCTTTTAGGGCGACCAAGTATCTGAAGCCTGTAGAAGTCATACTCCTCCAATGTTCGTTTTCTTTTCCAATTCATACAACCGAGGACTCCTTCAAAGACTCCTTCGGCTCCTTTAACTCTCCCATATTCGTGTCTCCCGTCTCCCTCAACTCTTTCCTCCCTTCTCTCTAAACGTCTGTCCGTCAATTGGGCTTCCGGCGTGAAAATAACGACCAAAAGCATCTCCTAATTGCCAGCGACGTTTTGGAAGACGTGCATGTTTACATAGTCTAAAAGGCGTGTTAAGATCCCTTTTACCCCATTTTGAACTCCACCTAGATTCTAAAGTCGTAGATATTCTTCTGTAGTTTGGGTATTTACAATTACGGGTCAACATATTGGACAATATTAACGATTGATTTTGCGTGTATTTGAATGCGATACTTCACCGGTGAAGACCGATCAGAGTTCACCAAATCAGAGTTGTTTTGATTGATTATTACACTACATCTCCTAAGAGATGGGTGAGATAAGGGGCTATCTAAACAACACTAATAGTTTTGGAAATTTCGCCGTCGCTTTTTAAATACAAATATGTATATAAAGCTTTATATATAGCAAAAGATAAACAGATGTGAAAATAACAAGATGACTTCGATTCGAACCCTGGTCCCGTCAGTTTATCCATTGGTTTCAGGCGCATACATTAATCTGCAAAGTTAACAACCTTTTTCTAATTGACATCGAGAAGTTGACGTTACCACTGGTATACGATTTGATATGTAAATTTTTGTATTCGTTTTTCTTTCGGTTTATTATTCTTTACCTTTTTATTATTTCAATATTTCATCTTTATTCTCTATTTTCTTATTCCTTTTGTTAATCTATTTAATTATATTTTACTGCCTACTTCTTATAATTTCAAATCCAACACCTGTTATTATCTGAATTATTCGTAAGAAATATGAATTTTTTGTCTATTTTTTCCAGGTGTGTTACTGACACTTTTCTTTTACGTATTTTCCCCTCTTTTTTATTTTAGCAGCCATTGTCAGTATGTATCGTAAGTTTTTCATTCCCGTCTTCGCGTGGGTGTTTTCCTACAAGGTTCTGATTTTTTCCTAAGTGCAGACTTGGGTTTTTTCTAAACCCACGTAATAGTTCCTACTTTTATTGTTTTTATTTAGTTCAACTCCCAATAATAAGATATAAGAAGAGACTAATAAGTCTCAATCTCGCCTTTAAATAAAGGACGTTTTATTATATATATACAGCTCCTTCAATGTTACTCGCTTTTGCAAAATGATTTTGCATGTTTCCGAACATTCTGTTTCGTAGTTTGACTTTGAATCCTTTTTCACTAGTTACTTGTCATCTCTCAGCTTATTCTTCCTTCCCATGCTTTTCTTCTCGTCTTTCTTGACCTCGACCTTCTCCTTTTCGACTTTTTTTCTCTTTCATGCATCGCTATCTGCCTCATCCCCCTCCCTCCCATCCTACGAATACTATTCATGTCACCCTGATTTTTTTATTTCTATTTCAAGTTTCCTCCACATTATCTCCTCTTATTCCTATTCATTTTCGTCCCGTTCTCTCATTCCTTATCTCACTTCAATTGCTTCAAGTTTATGGGATCCTAAGGGGGCTATAGTCGTTGATTGAGATGTCTTCCATTCATTTTTATTTATCACGCCTAACTAACTCAAACTAGTTGTTACAGATTAAAACATCTTATAGTGTGTATGATTTTGACAATGAAAAAGTATAATTTTATAATATATCATACCATGTAAATTGAAACATATAACTGTAACGGGTGTAATGTGTTGTAGTAAAGATGGAATGTGTTGTAGTGTGGTGTATTTTTGTAATTGGTGATGTGCAATTGTTGTAAGTATGGGTGTCGCAATCGAAGTCAAGTGTAATGTGGATTTATAACGTAGCAAATGATTAATGTATTAATTGATTGTAGTGTAATTGGTGAAAGTGCCTTGTCCTATACTCGTACATACTTTTGTATGTCACCGGATAAATAAATTTATAATTACTATGAAGGCTCTTCGAAGTTAAAGTCGTGGTAACCATTTCTGTTTACTCGAGGACTACGGGCATACTTTGTATTAAACAAAAACATTAAAAAGGCAATAATATATATATTTAATGTAGTCCGCATAAAATAATATTATGTTATATTGAGATTGATGTTATTTGACTGAGACTTTTTAAATAAATATTACGAACGCCCTACCCAATTGTCTATCCTGGAGCCCCTAAACTCTTGTCTATGTCCATGTAAGTACCCTGCAAGCCGCCTTTCGGCGAGTGGTAGGGGGTGCATGCACTGTGACTCTATTTCCCTTATCGATTACTCTCACGTACCATTCGCGGAAAAAATGGATTCTTGAATCGATTCGTGATTATAACTATTTCCCTGATCTTCATGGCAGTATCTCTCTGTAACTTGGGGGACGCATTATATCGGCTACATCATTTTTCTCTGAACTTATTTAGTATTTTTATTCTTTGTTTAAATCTGTCATCTTCTAAAGGTTCCAATCCTGCCTTCTGAAGCATCTGTGTAGCTCTCACTGCTTTTTATCGTAGCAATTCTTCACAGAACGTATCGCCTTTCGCTGCACCTTTTGTAATTCCCGAATGAAACACTTATCGGCAGGGTCCCATACACTACACGCATATTCCAGGTAAGGCCTAACTAACCCGTAATAAAATCGCTCGCAAACTTTTTCTTCGCTCCGACCGACTATTCTCTTAACGAAGCAGTTTCCTAAGTTCTCCTTCGCATATAGGGTACTCCTTGTTAAGTTAATCGTGAAGTTTACTCCAAGATAATTCGCCGACTCTACTGTTAATAAGTCTACCTCAAGGAGGCTATTCGAACAATGATTAATAAGAGATATTCTTTCAAATAAGTTAAACACTGAATATTTGTCTGTATTTAGCTCTAATTGCCAATAATCGCACCATTTCATAATTTTTTCTCAGTGATTCGACAGGGTTAATGTATCCTGTCTACTCTCTAGTAGCCATAGAGTGTCATCCGCAAATCTTAACTCTTGAGGTTTAATGGAAGTGTTACCTCATGATGAACTGTGAAGGTAAATTTCAACCTCACTGAAACCATCATTCCTCACGTCGTTTCTCCATTGGACCGATTGATTGAGGACTAGACATTTATCACCCCTTCACGGACCATCTGCAGAGGAGGTGATGAGAAAAGAAATCTGGAAGATTATCTGAGAGCGTGGCCGGACAATTGAGCGCGCGAAAATTGAGCGCCTGCGACAAATGAGAGCGTGACGACTGAGTGCTGCGACAATTGAGCGCGTCTCACAACTAAACTTAACGTAACAATTATGTTTTGACAATCGGACAGATAGAATAATTTGTAGAATACTGTTATAGTTAGATATCTTTTTGTTTAACCACAAATGACGGCAGTAGTTCGTTTAAATTTCGTGTCTTAAATTTTGTCTCTTAAACAAAGAAGTGTATGCCTCTATAACAGTATTTGACAAATTATGCCATCCGTCAGATTGTCAGGAATCAATATAACATAGTTTTACGTTAAGTAGTGAGACGCGATCAATTGTCGCAGATGTCAATTGGTCTAGAACTTTGTTAATACACATGTTGTTTAATATAAATAACGTTAATATACTATGTAGAATGTTAAAATAGTATAACGTGTGATTTAAGGGCCTTTAAATTCACGAAAAAAGAATTTATGTCATACATATTGAAGAGTAAACATAAATACTGCCGACAAAATGTAAACGAAATACTGCCGTCATCTGTGGTTATTCAAAACTGTAACACTATTATACAAATTATACTATCTGTCAGATTGTCAAAAACCAATATAACATAATTGTTACGTTAAGTTTAGTTGTGAGACGCGCTCAATTGTCGCGGAACCATCTGAGAGATAGGTATATCTGCTGCGTAGGAACAAACTGGAGGAATTCTTCACTCCCAACACTTATAGTTACTCCCGTTCGCGAGGTTGATTACTCGAAGATGCTAATTGTAAGGCACGCCCGAAAGGTAGGCAACGGTGACGTCGACTTATGTTTGACACATGGTATGTGACGGTGGAAGTGATCATTCGGGGTGAAGTCTCGACACTGAAAAGAAGAGAGAGGGAGAGAAAGTGAGGGTGCGGTTACGAAAAAGGAAGATGCGTGAAGAGTGTCTGGGTTCAGGAGCACTGTGACGTTTCCAAAGAAGGCTATTGAATAACTCGTCGACCAACATCCTCGATTTGAAACGCGTTTCAGGGCGTAACTGGCGATACTCATCTCGTGTCGATGCTCACTGTAATGGTAATGCTGGGATATTTTAGAATGAATGAACGGAATGGATTGGATTTTTTTTCAAGTTCGAGGATTATTAATTTTTTCCTAATCGTAAAAAGCATACGATCCTCTTTCCTAATTGGTCGCAAACTGGAATACTTTTTAAGAAATTGACGTGAAGATAAGTATTTCAGTCGATCTTTAGCGAAAAACTTGTGGAAATTTGTACACAATATCCTAAAGGTGGATTGTATTTACATAGTTGTAGATATCAATCAACAGCGACGAAATTAATTGAGCTTTTAATGCCTCGTCGAAATTCAGAATTTTATTCGGAGTTATTAACTTTCGATAAGGATCAATATTAGCGGAAAGAGACATCGAATTTCATGGTAAATTTTAAGCATTAGCGGATTCAGAGATCCTGTGATTTACTGCAGATTAGAATTTGAAGCGAAAACAGTAAATGAGATTGACAAGGCTAAGAGCGAGTGATAGCAGAGTTGAGACGTGATAGTTTCTGTCACTGTTCCATAGTAATCTATCACTAGGTATGTAGTCTACCGCTTCTAACATAGCTGTTCTATTGAAGATGATGATCAGAGATATGTAGTCATGAACCTGCAGTTCTCATCAGATATTTTTCGAATATGTGTGATCCAGTTTAAATTATTGGTAAGGGTGATTCCAAGATATTCTACTGAGTCGACTACATTTAAATTCGTTCTGACGCAATTGTTTCCTTTCGAAGAAATTTACCGCAGAGCATTTATTTAGATTAAGATCTAGTTGCCATTTTTTGCACCACATTTGTATATGAGCTAAATCGTTTGAGAGTGAAGCGGTATCTTCGTCACTTGACATTTCTCTATATATTACCGAATCATCCGTAAATATTCTCACATTGCTATCGACCTTATCGCTCGGGTCATTCATATAGATGAGGAAGAGCAGAGGTCCTATTACGCTGCCTTGAGGTACGCCTGAAGTGACTCTGACTTTATCCGAACTAACGCCATCAAGTACCACTTGCTGTTCTTTCTCGTGTAGAAAATCCTTGATCCAGTCAATTACTTCCTTTTTGATACCTGTTAATTTTAGTTTGTAAATTAATTTGTAATGGGGGATATATAGAAAACATGTTTAATTCTGGACTGAGTTAATTCTTTTCTTCCTAGGATTACCGAGTACTAAGGCGTCCTTCAAAATTCAGGGCCGCTTGAGGCATGCGGGCAAAGGCCGAATTCCCGCTTGCTGACCCAAAGGGCGCTACTCCCATTTCTTATACAGTACATTTATTTCCTACTTGAAATCAAAACTAATACTTTTAGTGACATGGTTTTCATCGTTCACATTATTTATCATGGAAACTATTGAACGGGAGTTCGAAACATAGAAACCCATCCAATAAAGTGTGGAAACCGAAAAAGGATGAAGAATCGGCATCCGTCGTAAGGTTTATTAAAACAGCGTTGGATATCTTCCATGGAACGCATTCCCTAAGGGTTCCGTGCACATTGGAAATGCGGTTCGTGAACGGAAACTAAATATCGCCGAGCCTGCAAAGTGAATGACCCTCTCAACTCTCCGCGTTCCCTTCTCCAATGGAAAAAGAAGGTTTGATCATTCTTCATGTTTCATTAACCCCAAAAAAATTCCAGTCATTCCGCGGTTCGAAATGCATCGCTGGTCTGGAAATAAGGACAGGACAATGAAAAAAGAAGGGCGGATGCGACGACACGGATCAATGTGGGTGAAATTACAGAGTTAGAAAATGTAATAATGGGTTTTGAAGAAACTGAGAGAAGTTGACGTACACAGAAATCGAGAAACTGTACACCGATGCAGTTAATAGCGTTTTCTGTCACAAACATTTTCAGGGATCGTGACTGCTCGGGTCTTAGTAAATTCAGAGACGATCCCCTTTCTTTGGAACTCCACGAGGGAAATGATAATGTATTTTGTATAGTAATTAATAATCGTACTGCAACTAAAGTACTCGAGAACTTAGTTTATTAACGCATGATTCTAGTATTAGTTACTAGTATTCTAGTATTTCGTTCCGTACCTTCCAAGGCCTTCTAAGATCCTAGAGAGCAGTGAAGGTCTTTTTGCGGGGTATAAACAAGGAAATATTATTTATTTATTATTTATTTATATATTACATATATCTTCAGACTACTAATAGGCACCAAGCCAGGTGGTAGTCATCGTTGGGGGGAGATGAAAAATAAGGTACTGCCTGGTATTCACCCTAGTCGGGTGGAAAACACCCCAAAACCTCCCGAAGGCAGTACTTCATACAATACAATTATAAAATATAAAAATTACAAAATATAAAATTTACAATGTTATTACAATACTCACAAAGTACAAATTTTTGTCATATTAAGTATTACACAAAGCCCTTTTAATTCTAGTAATAAATACATTGCAGGAAGGGGAAAAAGTTTCGAAAACTTCTCCAGGTAAATTGCTCCATTCTACTATTCCCCGATTCAGAAATGAATATTTGCTGATATCTCTTCTCTGTTTAAGAGTTGAGTGGCCACCCGGATAGCCAAGTGGGCAACGCGTTCGACTTCGGTCAAAAGCGGTCCCGTGTTCGATTCCCAGTGGGGGCCCACGTGCGAAATGACCTAAGCTGTCGAAGCACTTTAACAATACTACTACTGTTTAAGAGTTGCGAATTCATGCTTGTGGTCGTTTCTCCTAAGGTAATCCGGTTCTTTGAGTCTTTTTTTTAATTCTTTCGACGAAGGCTTTCCAGTTACAGTTTTATATGTTCCCTAACCTTTTTGTTTTACGTCTCGATTCTAATTTTTCCCAAAGTTCTTTAAGCATTGCAGTGACGCTATCCGTCTTCCCATATCTGCCCACGATCCCGTATCTGCCCAAGAACCCATACCTGCCCAATATCCCATATCTGCCCAAGATCCCGTATCTGCCCAAGAATTCATATCTGCCCAAGATCCCATATCTGCCTAAGATGGGACCATGGATCCTGGAAATGGCATAGAATAAGGATTACAATCTTATTATTACTTTAACTAAATTACCCAATCCTTACTCTATGGGAATTGGCATAGCATCTAGAATAGGCATGACTTTTGGAATTGGCATGGACCCTGGATTTGGTACGACTTCTGAGATCGCATTGCGTGAGTTACATGGTCTCCAGGAAGGAGATGGAGGACCCACCATTTTATCCATCGATAAATGAGTGGGCTCAGTTTTTGGTACCAAAAAGTTAGTGGCATATACTAGTAAATTAGTGGTATATCCTAGAAAGTGGCATATCCTAGTTAGCCAGTGGCATATCCTAGTTAGTTAGTAGCACATCCTTGTTAGTTAGGGGCATATCCTAGTTCCTCTCTTACAGATGCTTTCCTTATTTTATACCTATATCCTAGTACAACCGCTCGGGGAAATTTTATATCTGATGACTCTAAATTCCGTACTTCTTTTTGTTTTGCCGCTCAACATTCTGACTTATATACACAGCGGGGACTGCCATCAATTTATAAATTTTAATCTGGGTCTCTTTACTTGTTTTACTTTTTTAATTTCAACGTCCCACATATCCTCTGAAAAAAGTTGATTTTAACTGTAATATCTTTTTTATAGTCACCTGTGTAATAACAATAATTAAATCGCTTATGAAATGCAATTAAAATCCCTATTCCATTGATTAAAATTATGCCAAGTATGCGGATTGGGGAAAGGTAAATAACTTAGCACGGAAGAGCCGTGCGGCTGAAACTCAAGGAATAAAAGGAGTGAAAAATAGCGACATGACTGGGACTCGAATCCAGGCAAATACTGTGTGGAATACAGGCGGCATGGTAGTTCAATGGTTAGGATACCCGCCCAGAAAGTGGGAGACCTGGGTTCGAATCCCAGTCGTGTCGCCATTTTTCACACCTGTTATTCCTTTATGAAGCATTTTTTATTCAGGCTAGTTTACCACAAAAGAATGTAACTTCTACTCCAGTGTATGCGTACAAAATTTGAAAAGAAATCGACAATAAAAGAACCCCTTTTCTTTAAAAGTACGGAACGGAAGATATATCGTCTATCACAAAAAAGTGCTGAACATTAAAAACTTGCAAATTTTATCTTCGCAATTATGATGATGACCATTCAAACATATGGCCATCCTTGATGTATTGCTAAAGATTTTAACATTTTGTAACGGCTCTTTCCTGTTCTGAATAGTAAATGCTGGAGTAGCATAGAATTGTGAGATCAAAATCTTTGGGGAGAATTTCCTGGAAAAAAAGTATTCTCAGCCATTATCAAGAACGATAGTAAATGAGATTTGTTTTTCTCTTCAAAATGGATATTATTTCATTCATCAGTGTATGGTAGCGTGAATTATAATGCCTCCTGGGAAAGAAAGAATCAATGACAAGATTTCTCTACAGGTAAAATCCCAAAATAATTCCCAAAAACCATTATGGAAAGGATTCATTATTTATCGTCGAAGGATTATTTCCTTCCCATTTGAAAATCTCAAGAAAAATAAGATGAGAACTCTTACGATGTCTCACCTCGAAGCATCGTCATTCAAGAATTTAATCTCCAGTGCAATTAATATTCGTGAAATACGGTGTTAATCCTTTCGATTGAAATGCCTATAGAGATTTAGAACCGTCACTTTCTCCGAGATTCTGGATAATGGCCTGGAGATTTGCGATTATTCGAAGGACCCCTAAATAGCGCTTTATTACAATGTTTTTGTAATTGTTATAAAAGTAGTGTATCATGTTTGTAAATAGGTGTAAATTTAGTGTATGTATATATGGCGTGAGTAGAATTTAAGAAACGAAATGTGAGAGGAGTAGGGATTGCCTGGTAAGGTGACGTGGGCACTATGCGTGCCCAGGGACCGCACGGAAGCCGTGAAGGCCTACTAGGAACACTGTAAAATCTTGATGGTAATTTAATGATATTTTAATGGAGGGTAATGTTATTATATTCATTATTGTTTCGTTGGTATTTATTTCTTGTAGGTATTTTGGAGTGATCTTTTATATTAAAATAGCTAAAGGGCTCGTTGATTCTCAACGGGGAAAATTTGAAAATACATGACCTCGGATTCAACAATGGAATTAGTCGTCAGGGGGACGGTTTGTTTACAACCTCAAGATTTCAAAAAATGTTAGTGTAATTTATCAAAATTCTCTCAATTTCGATTCGAAAGCAATGTTCAACGGCCAAAATAAGAATTTCCATTCAATTTCCCTTCTTTTGGCGCTTGCCTCGATTTCGTGCGGTTATTCTTTCTGATTTAATTTTGCAGATGAAATAAACCCTGTGAGCGGTAATAGTGAGCTTTGCGGGCATTTCTTATGGAAAGTTTTAGACGTCTGGAGTCGAACCGGGGACAGTTAGGCGAATAAAAATAGCCTATTATCTGTCCGGGGAAGACATTTAATGATCTTCAAAGTTTAAAAGTTGTGCGACATCTAGTTCACGACTTTCAGGAGAGCATACACAAATACACACACACACTTGTTACAGTTCAATAAAATAACAACAACAACAATTATAATAATAATAACAACAACAAACATACACATACAAACATTCTGCTTTATATATGAGATAGCATCTAGTTCCCTGAGAAAAGCGTTTTCTATTTTTTACTCTCCCTAAATATACGTGTTTATGTGTTCGATGGTTGCAACTCAAACTGCTATATCTCTTTCAGGACACGTAGGAAAGAAAACGCGAAAAAGCAAAGGGAACGAACGTAAAAGAAGACACATTTTACCTTAAGACACTCAGGCTTTATGATGCCCTCTTACATTTACGAAGAGTGGATCGAGAAACAGGCGGAGAAGAACGGAAAGATAGGAAAGGAGGGAATCGGAGAGAGCCAGATTAGATGGAGAAGTGCGCAGAAAAGAACGATACAGCATCCTCATTATATCCAGCGAAACTCGGCCAGGATATAAAAGGCAGAACCGAAGTTTCCATGTCAACGGAGCTCAAAAGGTTCGACGCTCGAAGAGGATCGATGCTACGCGCGAACAAAAGCCCTCGCGAGAGTGCGCGCACACGTGGAGACACACGCACGCAGATGTCAATCGCCCGCGGCGGGACGCGAATCTGGGTCTCCGGGACACGGGGAACGGAGCGCGGAGGCCGCCAGAAATTTCTCGGTTCTTTCCGGAAACGAAAAAAAAAGAAATTGGGAGGCGAAGGATGAATGGTGTTTTTTTCGCACTTCACTGTTTTCGATGGGAAAAAAGGAATATCTCTTTATCACCTAGGAGAAAGAGCTCTGAGGTGTCGGCGAACTAGGGTGCGACCCCCACTCTTCTTGGCTCCCCAGCGCCGCAAGTGGGAAGATTTCGAAGCCGTTGAAATAAATGAAATTTTTTTGCGAGATATATGAACGCGTCTGGAACTTCATGAATTGAATCGAGTTTCAATCCTGATAAAGGAGAGGAAACTTGGCTCGCCAGACTTTTTGTTGCAAGGTACCCTTAATGTGAGTATTATAATGGTATGTCTCAGAACTTCCACAACTGCCTGCATAGTTCAAAATAACGGCATAACTTTAATTAATTACCACAAAAATGTTTACTCATAACTTGTAACACTTATAAATCATTCAAATTATCGCAGTTTAACAACAAAAATAACACAGGAAAACTATTACGCATAGAATTCACACTTTTATGTTTCGCAAACTTCATAATTTCATGTTCTCATTAATTCCCTTTCATTCAAAAGTAATTAATTCACCTACATATCCTAGCAGGAAAGAAAAAAATACCACTTTGCCTCTTTACTTGTACGAATCGGGAAGAATTAATTTTAACTGGGAAATACATCTTAAACCGTGTCCCAGGTACAAAAATGTCTTTCCTCGTAACGCTGAGACATGGTGGTTGAATCACCTCCAACGAATCTCGGAGAAAAATTAAAACCTTAAAAGGAAAAACCTTTTCGAGTAAAATTGGTAAGAGAAACAAGATTGAAATGACGCGTTATAAAGTAGAAATTCCAAATAAAAACAACTCTTTGAATACTCCACATCTGTCAGTAATATAATGGTCATTTTTCTTCCACATTACCTCAATTTTCAAGTCAAATCTTCCAATCAATCCTCAATATCTTCCAATAAAACTTCGATCCATTTTATCTACTCTAAAATCAGTCCTAAATATGGTTGAAAGAACCTGAATTAGATCTCTGTAGCTTTGGTCTCTTTGATTTTTTTATTGTTTCATTATTTATAGAATTGTTTAATTTGTTGATCAATTTTATTATCATTATAGTTGATCGTCATCTGTAATTGGCATAGCGCTGCATGTGATGCATTATTAAGAAATAAATAAATGAATCCGATTTTAGATTATGAATATCCTAATACTACAATAATTATGAAAAAAATGGGCAATCTTTTCCCTCGTTCGACACTTCCCACACATTAAAAAAGACATTCTCTTCCCTCATATAACTTTTTATCCTTCTCCGTTTGATCAGTAATTTCGTATCGGGGGAACAGTGCTTTGAATAGTATTGCGCCAACCAACTGGTCTGACGCAGAGGACGACAGTGTTGGGCCGAAGCCTACACGTGTCCACTGGTGAGCAGGTTCCGAACCCTCTGACAGCTGACTCGCCTTCGACTGACTGTTACCCTCAGCCATATACCCTTTCGCGGAGTTCACCATCGAGAGTGTTTACCATCAGCTAAATAAATGAGTAAATACAAAGCCGTTTTGAGAACGAAATTTCATTTCCACCAACCACAAGCATCTGAAATGCAAATGGCTACCCCGCGAATAATTGCAATGGCGTACACGGCGCCGGCGTAGCAGAACTAATTCAGCATATCTAACGGTTTCTATCATACTTTTCGATTTTTTATCACGTCTCTGTACAAATATGCTTCACAGATATAACTTACTTAACTTATAATTTGCTTAAT
>KZ308137.1:191426-226308 GCA_000376725.2 Ladona fulva | reverse complement strand
CAAATTATGTGATAATACAGATGTTGATAACTTTAATCTCACAAATATTTATAGATATTGAAAATATATTGATAGCAGTTGTACTTTTTGTGTTTTTCTTGATGTTTATTCTTTCTTAGCCATAGGAAAAATTCCTTTATTATTGACATGTCAGTTGTGAGGGTGTTTTTTGATAATGTTATTAGAAAATTACGATTATGCTTGCATAAGAATGAATTGTGTACTGTGAAGGTAGTATCTGTGATATAAATGCTTACTTATACTTAAATATACATGTGTATATGTATGCATATACACCTATTGTAAAATGTAAATGGGGTAATACCGCAGTGAACTTATAATAATTATTAAAATGAATTGAAATCAGCGCACAAATATAAGTCAAGGAAAGCTAGCAAAGAGCACTATTACAGGATTAATAAATAGAAAATAATGCTTACTGGTGACAGTCTCTGCTTGTATAGCTCAAGTATCGCCTTCCGAGTGACATATTTAAGACATGCACCTCTCTTTACGAAAGTATTGCCGATTCTATTTGTCGGATGATGACGCACATTTTCATTCGGATCTGAGTGCTCCATGTCATCTTTTTTTTCCGTGGGGAAGAGTATCGTCATAGCGATCGAAAAAAACCGAAGAGGTCGCGCTTCTTTTCCGTTTCGCCCCCGTAAAAGAGCCGACAAGATGTGCAAGTGTATGCGTGGGGGATTCTCTCCCGCCGCAGTTATGGACCGGTCCGAAATTTATCGGAATTGTGATTTTCGCCGAATCTCAAGCGATTCCTTTAAAGGGAACCGTTTCGAGAGGAGCTTTGACGAATGTTTTCGGCGAGACGTCGAACTCGATGGCTTCGATTCCTTTTTCTCGATACCGACGACGGAGTCACATCCACGTCCATAACCAACAAGGCTGCCTATCCGCGTACGGTGGAGGGCGTAGGCATCAAATTAACAACTTATCTCTTTTGCATATAACTATCCCACCTTTTCGGCGTCCTCACAATAAAAGCCTTATTATATTGTTGATATTATTGCCTTGTAATAGATGCATTAATTAATGATAATAATGAGTATATCGTGAGTTTTTCGTGGTAACTAACTGCTATCAGAAGTAATTACGATTTAAATAATATAATAATGATAAAACGAATGTAATAGGACGTTCTTGAGACTACCAAGTCACTTCTTACATCGAAATCTTCGTCGATTAAAATTTGTGAGAAAGAGATACCTTTGGAAAAAGTGCACAGAAGAAAACTAATTCGTAGGTTTAAAAGCTTAAGTTTGCTCTTGGAAAATGAACACCAAAGCAAGTATACGCCCGCAAAAAGGGGGTGTGAAAAATCTGCGAAATCTAATGGTTCAACTTATTGTTAGTAGGCAAAAGTAGGTTAAGTCAGATCCGAAAGGCAAACAAAATAACACAGATATATTATTATACAGATAAATCTAATAGATATAAAATTACATAAAAATAAACCTAAAAAACCTTACGAGGTTTTTCATGCTTATAATCATCATCATCATCCTTTCCCCTTTCATCCCGACTCTGTCACGGTAGGGTGTTCGTGGACCAGTGACCGCCATCTCGTTCTATTCTCCCACCACATCTCATTCCACACTTTGTCTACATCTTCCACTCTTTTACTTATGTCTTTCATAATCATGTCCTTCCACCTTCCTCTCGGTCTCCCGCTTGGTCTTTTTCCCTTAATCTTCTCTTCAAATATGCTTCTTGGAAGTTGCCATTCATCCATCCTCTTCATTTGGCCAAACCATTTAAATCTCATTCTCTCAATCTGTATTTGGACCCTTTCTATATCCAAGATTTCTCTGATTCTTTCGTTCCTAATCTTGTCTCTCCTTGTTTTTCCTAGACCGCTCCTTAAGAATTTAATTTCCATTGCTTGGATTCTACTCTCTTCTCGGCCTGTCATTGTCCACGTACTGGAAGCATATTTCAGGATAGGCACTTATTATATCTTGTTTATAAATAAATATTAATTAACAAAAAAATGTACAGTTAACCATGAATCTTTCGTTAGT
Organism: Ladona fulva; assembly: GCA_000376725.2. Lineage (NCBI taxonomy): Eukaryota > Metazoa > Arthropoda > Insecta > Odonata > Libellulidae > Ladona > Ladona fulva. Next base: position 224,263 of record KZ308137.1, on the reverse strand, counting down.
ACGTAAGTATGCCGCGGAGAAAAAAAGGTTGAGACGATAACTTGACATTTTGGTACATATATAACTAAAACAAATATTGAAAATATAGTATCTGAATAAGTTAACGCTATTTTCTTACCTTTAAATACACCAGTAACATCAAAATCAACGATTCTTAAAGCAACTTTCAATGCAAATAAACCTTTTCATCGGACTATTTCAAAAGCTCTTTCAACCTTGCGACGGATTTCCTCAGGAAAATTAAACATCACTTTAACTGAAATAAATGGCCACGAAAGGACTTGTCAGGAAAAGGCGCACTTAGATATTGCCTACTATCGCCAGCATCTAAAATCCCGCCCAAGTAATAATCTCAGCAAATATTAGTTTCCGAAAACCACACGCCCACTTTCGCATCATAGATCGAATTTCAAATTCCCTCACAATTCGACGTAATATTTTCCTTTGTGCTGGAATAGACGGATTCTTCATCGCCGATTTCGACGAGGTATTCTCGAGGTGAAATACACCCTGCGATTTCATTTTCCTGGACGCAGCATCTGCCCGTCCAGTCACGACGTCCGATGGCTCTCGATCGCGTTTTGAATCTCGCATTGCATTGCCTCCGCACGAGACGGGTATCAAGCTCTTCACTGTCATCTCCTCGCCGTCTCTAAAGGACGTTTGCAATGAAATATTTTTGCACGGGCAGCACGGTCTCCATAATCCGCGATCCGTTGCTTTAATGAAACCGAATCCTTCCATCTTCAATATGTAATACTCGATGAATGAACCCTTGGATTTTTTTATACTCGTTTTTCATCTATAGGAACGATGTGGAATATATTGGGGTATTACGCGCATCGGTGCATATCCCCCCATCGGGTTTTAAGAAGAAATATCGACGAAAGAACACCTTTTATATTGCACCTGCCAAGGCTGAAGAATTTCGTATAACTCAGTGTGCACATCAACTCAGAGGCGTATTGAATGGAATGGAAGCAAAGTGGGCATATTCTCTCTTATTAAAATCGTCGTTGAAACTGGTTTACGTCTCCTATTAAGCTTTAAGGGATAATCCATACATTTTAGATATATTATTATTGTTACGTACACGCGTTACAATTGGACAACGGTCCGGTGGCAGCGATAATACAATCTCATGAAGATATATACACGTAAATACATGAGTCACTACAGCCCGTCCAGAATAACCATCAACAATCACTACAATACAAACTACACCCAGCAATCCTTACATTTCGTTAACAATAATTATCAACAATCATCACATTATAAACAGCATCCAACAATCCTTACATTTCATCCAAAACAACAATAACAATTACATTATATTACAAATGACATCGTAAAATCCGAACATTACGTCTAAAAATTATAGCCACCAATCATTACATTCTGAATAGTATCTAATAATAAATAGATTTTTAGATAAATAGAATAGATTAAAATTTTTACCCTGCAAGCTGCCAATGGCGTATGGCAGGGGAGGTATTGACTACTTACCAAATCTAACCCATTAGATTCTCTGAGGCTATTCGGAAATAACGATCAGAAGTAACTATCTGTTTTAGCGATTATTTCCTTGTAACGCTTGGTCGTCGCCTCTCCTAGATCGCGCTCGCTGTTGACCGAAATAAATCCATCTCATCTAAAATAATTTTAGACACATCTAGACACGTTTCAGCATTTATCACGCCACACCTTCCTCAACTTTGTCTTAAAGGTATGCACACGAGGAGGGAATGCCTCACAGATATCCACAGGTAAGGTGTTCCACTGCTCAATAGTGCGATTACAAAACGAATATTTAAAGTAAATGAATATAGGAAATGTTCATATTTTTGGCAGTTTAAATTCTTGATTAATAACTTTAATAATACGCTATAGTGTACTTAAACGGCATGGACTTACAAACTTTTAAATAAAATAAATAATTTTAATTCTTCCTCTCAAGTTCCGGTCCTGCTACCTTATCTTGATGAATGAAATATTTATAATTTGTCTTTTGGTACAGGATAGAGAAAAATGTATCTTTTATATACTATTGTCTCACAAACTGTCTTATTCATGGCTGTGATGATATGAAAGCTACTGAGGTATGCTGAATAATTAAGGTTTCTCTTTATACAATATTACGAAAAGTGTTACTCGTAGAGTCGTGCTTCACTGACGTGGGCTTGTTCAACTTATAGCATTCTGGCTCAGTGAGGAAAGCAAGAGCAAACTACCTCACTCCTCATCTTGCCTAGTAAGCCACATTTCCGGCTTCTAGCTCTTCGTAGCAGATGGTAATGGGGATGAGGTCCCAACCAACTGAACACTTTACAGACTTTCCACTTGTCCAACTACACATGCATGCATGGAATTGGCCGAGTTTTGCAAGATCTTGAAATCCCCTCAAAATTATAACCTATACATACAAACATATAACTGGTTAGGTTCGCGTCCAGGAAATTCAAATTTGGAGCAGTCGCTGATTGTTGGGATCCAAGTAATGTCCTAATAATGTTCCAGACTAGTTAATCCGAATAGACGGCAAGTCGTGGCAACCTACAGACATTCGAAAACAGTGCCACTATTCCTACATAACACCAGCTCTTTGCCTTTGGGAGTGAAGTTCTCTCATTTTCGTATTTGCGTCACACAAACACATTCTAAATGGATTCTCAAGTTCTCAGGTTAGCCGTTTTCTGGAGGTGCAGCTGCTTTAAAGATTATCGAACCAGATTCTCACGGAATATGCCGAAAATAAATGGAGACAGAGGTAAATATTTTGTTCTCATTCTTACATTCGGTTCTTATCGCGCGATAAACAAAACATCCACCGAAACACTTATTCAGTTATAAGAGAGCTCTAATAATGTCAAAGCAAGATAAAATAATCAAATCATAATAATAATCAAACTAAGCAAAAACAAAAATGTAATAATAATAATAACAATAATAATAAAGGACTTTATTCAGGGCGAGATTGAGACTAACAAGTCTCTTCTTACATCTAATCATTCGTCATATGAGACAAGAAAAGAGAGAGATAGCTTGCAAAAGTACAATGAAGAAAACTACTTTGTGGATTAAAAACCTTAAGCTAAGAGCTCAGGGAAAAATCTCCACTGCAGGAAAACACCCTCAAGAAGGAGGGTGTGAAAAACCTGCGAAACCTACAGATAGAAAACTAAACTTGATGATGAAAGTAGATTAATAGATTTATAAAAGACATGAAGACAAATCAATAGAAATAAACAAAAAAGAACGAATAACAAAATAGAGTTATAAAAGACATGAAGACAAATCAATAGAAATAACCAGAAAAGAACGAATAGCAACACATTAACATAAAAAACCTGTATCTTACAAAATTATCAAGTTTGGAAATGATTAGAAAAAACATAATTTCGCTTAATAAAAAGCACGTCAAATATTTAGAGCGAAACTAAAGTTAATCAAAAACTGGCTAAAACACTCAAAAAATACAAAAGAATTAAATACACCAAAAATATAATAGAATAAAGAAGATAAAACAATAAAAATAATAGAATAAAGAAGATAAAAGAATAAAAATAATGGAATAAAGAAGATAAAGCAATAAAAATAATGGAATAAAGAAGATAAAACAATACAAATAATAGAATAAAGAAGATAAAACACATTAAAACGAAAATATTCATTTAGACGGCGGATAAGGTAGGGACGGAAAGATTTTCTGAAGGTGAAATAAAAACAGCAACAACGAAAGCAACGACGACAACAATAATAATAATCATTATCATAATCATAATCTAGATATACGTATATCACTTAGCAAACTACATCTTTACAAAACTCGATATATTCCTATCGGTTTCACAATCCTAACGAATTTCCTCGTTGGAAATTCAGCTTCAACTTATTAAACACTATGGTTCTTTAATGCCGAAGGCCAGTTAGAACCTCATACCTCCTCTATTATCTACCAATAATTTTGGAGAGAGAATTGGGATCACTAAGGAAGATGAGGAATGAGGTATATTACAGTCGTTTTCCTGAGGGAGAATGCTGGAACCAGAGTAATCAATGTGTGTGCAACGCAATGCCCCTATGAATTACACTGATAAACAAATAGTAATTTTATATTATTTCCATTAAAATTGATTTTTTCTTCTTTTTCCTTGTATTTTCCTTATCCTTATATCATCACTTACATCAACCGCTACGCCACCGAGGCGAAGCTAGCTTAGCAACGCCGAGGTCCCGGGTTCGAATCCTGGTCAGGGCATGGTCATTTGTGTTCGTCTATACTAGGTTAATTGTAAGAGTGGTCTGATTAGACTAAAATTCGCCTAAATAGAGACATTATTATTATTATATTTCGCGTTTCTATATTCCCAAGGAAACGGACGTGAAGAAATTCCGGGTCTCGAACCTGGATCTTTCACTTTCCGGATGGCTGCTCTGGACAAATGTGCTATCGCGCAAGAACTTTCCGTACGGCGTGTCTTATTGTTTTGTCACGATAGCTCCATTGGCCAGAGCAGTCATCCTGGAAGTGGATGAGCCGGGTTCGAGTCCCGGTGCTGTCAGACTTTCTTCAAGCCCGTTTGTCTTTAGAAATACTCCCAGGCGCACACAATGTGCATAGTTACCTTTCGCCCTTTACCTTTGTGTTCGTAAGATTTTCATTTGCAGTTTGACTTTTTATTTCGTTCGTGTTTGCCTTTTCGAATCGGCTTTCATATTTTATTTTACTGTATTTTCGCGGGATTTTTGATACCCTATTGTCTGTGGGTGTTTTCCCTCACTGTTTTTTCACTTCGTCAACCTTAGTTCCCGAATACTTTTCCCACGCCCTATTTTTTCATTAAATTTACAAAAATATTTAAACAGAAACGAGATTAGGTGGAAGAGAGGCCCACTCTGGCCTAATTTCACCGAATTAATGTCAAATCTAACGTAATACTATAGCTTGATTACCTTTAAAAATCTATTCCTCAAAATATCCATCTTTCATACTTCTGCTTTATACCTATATAATTGAAACCAGAGTCGCTACATTTGTACTCCTTGAAAGGTTGAAACCGACGTGATTCTCATTCTTCAGCGGAAGATGGGCATTTGATGGTGAAGAAAATAAGCCCTCCCTCAGAACGTCAACAAACGGTTGCTGCGGGAGATTTCGGCGCGAAATATTTAAACAGCCATCGTAGTGAAAATAAACCATATCACCGCTCATGCGTTTTTTCGACTTGAAAAGTCCGTTGAACTCGAATCGAAGTCGAATCCAGGGCTCATCTCCGACATGATACTAGATTCTCGAGCGCCAGTCGCTTTTCAACTGTTGGATCGCCGTAACGGGCGAAATTAAACCTTTTTTTGCGACTTCGGAGGAGCGCGGGAGTAAAGTAGAAGAGAAATTAAAAGAAAAAGAGAACATCAAAACCAGCCACAGAACATGAAAATTGTAGCCGACGCTACATGGTTGCCATTCTGGTTACATTGTTGCTCATTTAACTACTTTCATCCAAAGTTTGGCATTGTTTATTTCAAGGGAATTTCTCTGATTGTTGAAACTCAAGCCAGTTTTCCATTGTTAACATTAAATAATCATTGTTAAGATCTCAAACTATGCGTATTTTTGAATGACTTAAGATTTAAGTATTATCGGATGCAATGTAATCCGCTTATACAAGCATGAGCTCTCTGAAATGAGCAATATTCAAAGGCAGATTTAATTAAAATACGTACGTGAATTCAAAAACGTTTAAATTTAAAAATAATTACGTACAGTGCTGGCCAAAATTAACGCAACACCTTGCGGCGTACCGGAGCGGGAGATTTAGGAACTAACTGTGCTGAGGACTTTACAGTGTACTCTGACAACAGTGTAAGAGGGGGCGGGGGTACAGCCCATTGGGGATGGGTGAGGGCGAGGCCTAGATGTGCTTAACGTCGGGAAATTCGAAAATCCGTATNTTATTATATCAAACAACTAGATACATAGATAGACGCTAATCTTGATACGTTTCTTTTTTTTGGATATTTTTCAATTTTTTTGGCTCTGGATTGAGGAAAAAGCATCTTTTGTTTATTTTTGTCTCAATCTGGTTCGTAGCTGTAACAATAAGGTTACTAATGTTTGAAGGATTCTGAGTAATGACATTCATCTCGATCTCTCGTTAATGAAATCAAGGAAAATGTTATGCAAATGAACGTTTTTCACTCGGCCTCGGTGGCAAAGTAATTAGCATGTTAGCCTAGCCACGCCGGGGTCCCGAGTTCAAAACCTGGTTAGGGCATGGTTGTTTGGGATTGTGACTTATAAAAGGTCAATTGTAAGATTGGTCTCTTAAGACTAAAATTCGTCTGATAAAGTCGTCATTGTCTTTATTAAAGTCGTCAAAGCATTCTGGCTCATAGGAGAAAGTTGGGACAAACTACCTCACTCCTCATTTCATCTAGTAAGCCTCATTCCCTCTCTAGATCTTTTGATAGCTAATGGTGGAAGAACTGAAGTTAAATTCGGCCTCTAGCTGAATTCTTTACTGACGGACTTGGCATCTTAAACGACCTAGCGGAATCCTGGTTGTAAACCTTGCGTAAACTTTTTTATCCTGTCCCTTCAGTCTGTTTCCATAACATTAATTAATACCCGTCTTAGTAACATAGACATTTAACTCAATAATCCATCGTTATTCAATTTATTTTTCGTTAGGATCCGATTGTATCACGGAGACTGTTGAAATTTAAAAATGGCATCCGCAATTGTTGAACTTTGCAAATGGTGTCGCTGATTTCGATTATTGGATTGCTGTAATGGACGAAATTAAAGCTTTCCAGGCGACGTTATAAGCTCCGCGAGAGCGGAACGAAAATGAGCAGAAGAAGAAGAGTCGCCGAAAGATAAAAAAATGACGATCAGCGGCCGCCGCTCACATTTTATCCGACGCACGCTGAAAATTTCGTCCGCGAGTACTCCGCTCCGTTTCTAGGGATAAACGTCGCCGTCGAAGCGGCACAAACGATCTTCCGCGGACTCTGATCTTATTTTTTCCCCTATATATCCCTGGATTAAAATACAAACGGGAAATGCTAGGATCGATATCTCGAGACAGCCGCTCGACTCTAACCGCTAGGCGTAGGACAGAGAGGAGAAAAAAACGAAGAACGTTAATGCGCTTTTCTTCATCTGCGGCATCGGGACCCTGTAAAGGGAAAGATTTTTCGAGTGTCCGAAATACACGTGGAGAAAGTAGGGTAGAGGAATGGATTTGGAGGTAAAGAGCCGTGGCGAAGAGACGCGCCAAAATGGATGCAAAAAAGAAGATGGAGACGTCTTCACTTCCGGTGCAGCCTCGAGGGGATCCAGCTTCGTTAGTGATCTCGGAGATAAGTAAATCAGACTGAGTGATCACAGAAATGTGCCTCGGATAACGGGATGTAAGGGCACACTTTCATAATCAGAGAAATAAAAGTTACCCCCTGTTTTACGGGGTATGGTACGCTGAAGTTAAATTCAATGATGGTTTCAGTTAAATGGGACAGGCGCTTGTGACTAATTTGCCTTCCTACTTCGGTTGAATACGTGGAAGATTTTAAGCCTCGTCTCCATAGTTACAGTAAACACAAACTAGTCTGTCTTATGTTTCATATATGTTACAAATGTATGTGTAAAAGTAAGTATTTTTGGGGAATTTCGAATAACTTTACCTATTTACAACCGGGATTGAGGGATTCTTTTGACATAATACAATTATTCGGAATCTGTCTGTACAGCATTCAATAAGGTGCAGGTGTGATCCTCAAACCTCAATCCCCACCAAAAACTTCAGAGAGAAAATGAGGCTTACTAGGTAAGATGGGGAGTGTTGTGATTTTCCGTGGCTTCCCTAGCTTTCATAAGCGGGAAAATATCCTCGTTTCCTGTTTCGGTCTCAGAGGGTTGGGCGCGAACCGCCGCAGAAATGGTCCTTGCAGAGTTTTAACCCTGAAATTCGTTTGACAACTCAACTGCTAATATTCAAGAAGTATATTAAAACGCTCCATTACAGTGAACTTTTTACTATACCACAGAAAAAAATGGAGCGTTTTAATATGTTTAATATTAATAATTACCACAAGGTTAGCCCTGAGTCTGTATCGTTTAATCAAGAAGTATACCACGAAAATTCGGTAATTATTTTATGTATGAAGTTCACAATCTTATAAAAGAACCTACGATATGTAAGTAACGCCAACCATAATCTCTTTAAGGCCATGCATTTACTGGTTCACTATATATAATAATAACAAATATAATAATAATGTTTATTTGTCAAGGATCGCATACATTATATAGACTTCATCAATTAAAGAAACAAAAGAAAACACAGTAAACAAATGAATTAGGATGAAAGATACTCATCAATATTATCATACATTTTTTCCAGCAGGAAAGATATACTCTTCTGTTTCAAAGACACGTTGGACCTCACATCCTTGAGGTACTCAGGTAGCTTGTTATAGACAATAAGTCCCATATGTCGAGGCCCCAGCAGAGGCTCATACAACTCAGGGTTCTCAAATTATTCATACATTTGAGTGTTTGCTGATGACTAAAGGACACATCTCGGAACAAGAGAGAGGAACGTTTAAAATAGGAATGCATATGAGCGACGCAGAAAGGCACAGCTTTCGTTCTGCGTTCATTGCATTGTCTGCTCGCCCATTAGGAGAAGCATCTTCAAGCAACGAGTGGTTCTCAAGCATTTGATTCCCCTCGGAATATAAAGACAGGTTTTATCACAGCTCCCGCCAATCAAAGTGCTTCAGTAATACTATGCCGTCGAATTTGCAGAGCAGTGGACGTTGAAGCTGAAATGTCACAACGGACTACTGTATGGGATGATGGATAGATGCAATGTTTATTTGGCGAAGTTAGACCCACGTGGACGTCTACCACCTAACGTCGTTTTTCGCTGAAATATATGCAAAAGTTAATGAGAAAAGGGAAAGAGTTCGGTGTAGAAAATATCTCTGAAATTCAAGGACGACAAAGAAAACGCACTTTGCTAACAACGGAAGACTAAACACAAAATGAAAATGTCTATGGTTATGTGAGTCCCTGCAAGCCACCTTCCGGCGTGTGGCAGGGGGTGCACGACATGATTCTACCCTAATCGATTATTTTCGCGTATCGTTAATGGAAAAACTAATTCCTAAATCGACTGGAATCGATCTGAATTGATTTGCATCTATTTCCCTAATTTTCCTCGCTGTATCAGAACGGCATTTGTAACATAGAGGACGCATTATATTGGCTACATCATCTGTGAACGTTCTTTCATTTAGTGTTTTTATCCTTTGTTTAAATCTTATGTCTTCTAAAGATTCCCGTCCTGCGACCTGAATTATCTGTGTAACTCTCACGGATTTATCGTAGCAATTCTTCACAAAACGCTTCTCCTTTCGCTGCACGTTATATATTAATTTCCGAACAGAACACTTGTCGGCAGTGTCCATACACTACACTCGTACTCAACGTGAGGCATAACTAAAGCAAAGAAAGGATAATAAATGAGAAAAATATTTTAAAATATTATGTTACAAAAAACGTAAATATTAATTATCGTATACATTTTGAGATGACAATGTTCTCATTTCGACACTAGATAATATAATGTTTCAATTCTGTGACTAATGTTAAATTTAAGAATTAAGAATGCCGCTACTATGTACGTGTCAATAAATTAAGATACTTCCACTCAGAAGCGTTCATTGCATTGTAATTTTTCACCTTAGGAACTGTCTTTCTTCGTCGCTGAAACTAATTGTTCCACTTAAAATGAGAAATTGCTGTAACAGATTGATTTTCAGTATTGCGATAACGGATTTAAGGACTAACAATTAACGGATTTGATAATCGGAAAAGATCGACAATATGTTGTTAATAATAACAAATAAAAGATTAACAGATCAAGAATATATCGTTTATGTTAACTATCAACAGATTAACAATGTATTGTTTATATTACCAAATAACAGGTCAAAATATCAACAATATATCGTTTATTTTACCAACAATTCAACAATATGTTGTTTATTTTCCTAACCGATCAATAATATATTGTTTATCTGTTTATAATTAATGGGAAGGAACTTAGGAAGGTTACTACGTCACAATTGCTCTGGAGTAACTTCATTTGCTTATAATTATTCCTGTGTATTGGTCAAGTCTTAATACCAGATTTAAAAGAGATTCGTGGCACCTATGTGTATACAGCTGCATTTATTAGTTAAGCTGGTAGTTTATTTTCCCTTCCTTAATGTACATCAAAGTTTGAAGAGATGCCAAGGAATATTTGGTCGCCTTTGTGGGTGGTCGTTCACAATCTCGGCTTTTCGTATGGCTCAACCGATAGAGGAGGGTTGTCGGTCATTTTATTCTGGAAGACACTGCAAGCAAGACGTCTCAATTATTATATTCTCTTCGCTGCGTAGATTTTCTTTTTATTTCTAACGCATCGCTACTTAGCATTATTGAAAGATTGGGGTCCAAACGAGTGTAGGAGAGGAATGAATTTAGGTGATACAAATGGTTGCCGTCTTAAAAAAAATTGATATCACTGGTTGCGCTTGACGAAAATTACCGTTGTCAGGGAGGGGCAAGGGAGACCTTGTGGTGAATATTTTGAGAGAATACGTGCCATATTCTGAGACCCTTTCTTTAACCTTTTAGAAGATGAGGATTAGCTTTTACAGTCTATGATGAATCACGAAAATTTTATTTTCGTGATTCGAGCAATTTTATCAAGCATTGGTCCTGATACAATATGTTGATGAATGGAATGTTTCTGGTTTGTTTCATTGGAACACGATGTAAGAAAACGTGTCTTTCTTTTACTTTTGTCTCAGATTTGTAAGTAAGTAAGACCATGGCGGCGATGATGTTAAAGCTAATGAGGTATGATGGATGCTGAATAAAGGCATCACTTAAGGTCTCTCCTCATAAAATGCTAAGATAGTACTACTCGTAGATTCATTGTGCTTTACAAACGTGGGCTTGTTCAACTTATAGCATTCTGACTCGGTACCTCACTCTTCATCTTGACTAGTAAGCCTCATTCACATCTTCTTTTGGTAGCTAATGGTAGATGCTCCAACCGGTCTTTGAGCTGTATACTTCATAGACATCTTAAGTATTAGCTATTAAAACCCATTATACATTGCTGTTCAAGAGTGCATAGCATCTTGCTTTCGTGAAAATAATTATATAGATGTATAACATCGAAATAAGCGATACTAGCTACGAATGTTAAAGGGTCATAAGATTTTATCACCATTTCGCTATTAATGTTATTCTATAATGTTCTCCACTTGAATATGGCTTTAGTTTGAAGAGTAACACTCATTTTGGAGAAAAATTAGCCTAACCTTGCATTGTGGTGAATTTTCATTTTCTACAAGTTTTAGAGTCTTCCACCCACCCCTCCTTCCCCCTTATGTGTCCACGCCCTAGAAAAGTCCACCTGTTTCTTACAGATTCTGAGAATCGATTCCTCAAAACACTGGAGGTTAATTTTCGATTAATATTTACTTCAAGAACTTCGCCTCATGAAAGGGAACAAAAACTAACAGATTCCTCTGTTATGGAGCACATAATGGTAGCAGGTGTAATCCGGTGAGCGGTTGCTAGGAGAGGAGAGGTTATTTATCCGTTTCCAAGGAGGAAATGGAGCTTTAACTGTTCCGAAGGGGAGACCACGTGCTCGATTGTTTGCTCTCGCGGCAAATCGAGCGCGTGGGGGATGCACGAGAAAATAAGTAGAGGCTATTAAAAAGTATCACGTTAGGGGGCGGTGGGAGAGGAAATGAAGCAAGGTATAGGAACAGGACGGTGTGAGGATTCATCCGAAGAGATGAAACGGAGATTAAGGCTATTCTGTTGTCTTGGTTACAAGTGCAGAAGAAAAAAGACGACTTAACTCTTTTTCTGAGTCCCGGATTTCGTTGATATTTGAGTTTAACGTCGTAAAGACCAAGGAATGTTTACTTTTATAGGTGTTATTGATCCTGATTTCACTTTATGACGAAAGGAATATCTTCATTTGTCTTTTGCTGCGAGATAGGGGAAAATATGCCTTTTGTTTAGTTTTGTCTCTATATTGTAGGGATACGAAAGCCACTGGGGTATGAGTGATGTTAAATTATAGCATTCATTACTACAGTAACAGAGGCCTGGTGATGCTTGATGAAAATTCCTAGAGGTCAGAAAACCCTGGCTGTTCCGAAAGGTAGTACTTTTTCCTAAAATAACTCCAATAGATCTATTTGAGCCAAACCAGTACTGCTCTATATATTAAAGTTCATTATGTGGGTTATCGATACATGTAAATTTGTCCAAATATATACATATGAGCTTAAACATAAGGGCGAAGAAATAAACGCCTGCAATATTACCTTAAGTAAATAGTTTAACCATTTAACCATTGCATCTGATGCAAAGCTTTAAAAATCCACTTATTCAGATGGAAACAAACATTTGCAAAATATCGGTTACTTTCCAAAACTTCTTCTGATCTTCTGACCCCTTATTCCCATTACAAACCGCAAAGGAAAGGTGTGTAATTCTTCCGAATTACTTCTACCGAGAGGAAAATTATGCCGATCTCCATCCCTCCCGTTTTTCTCTGTACCCTTTCGCGTATCAAAATACAAAATAAGTTGTCTTAAGCTCATTAACACTTCACTTTAATTTCCAATGCATACAGGTATTACTCCAACGGTGAAGTGATCCGCAGTAAACGTGTTAAAAGTAAACAGAAAAAACAGGTTCACAAAATGCTGATTCAAGTAAGAGCAGATGAAGAATTTCAAAAGAAAACACAGGATACAGAGCAATGCCTTCAAGTAGATGAAAATGAAAAAATAATAGCAAAATAATTATAANATGATCGAAACCAAGCGCGCACCCTGGGGGGTGGTTGATGGAATTAAATTAAGAGAATTAAATATAAGTTAGTTTCAACGTTTAATTTTTCTTAACTGGCTGCCAGTTATTTTGGTACAACCCCTGTCGTTGACATAACTATGGGAGCTATGGTTACGATTATGATTATTATTATCAATAATTATTATAATTATCTCCTCTGGTTTCGTAGTTGCGTCCTTGGTCGCGAAAAACGAGTAATTATCCACAAACAATCAGATAATCAAATTCACAGGTAGAAATTATATCAAACTTATTATTAATGAGCTTCACATAATTGCTCGCGGAGTTCCAAAATTTCAATCGCTTCCGCTTTATTTTAATCGGTTCTCTAATAGCACGACGTAAGAAATTGACGGTCGTTTTTTTAACCCCGCATTCGGTGGGACAAGTGGACCTTGACCAAGATTTTCGATCGCTGTTCTTGCCCATACATTTTTCCGCGTTTTCACTTCTCATGTTTTTCTTCTTATCGAAGCTCTAAGAATATTGGCAGTCATCTTATGAGTCCTAATTAAAACCCCGTGGCTCTTCATAAACTGAGGCTAGTTCCTCGAGTATGTGAGGGAGAAAAGGATCATTTCCACTCGTGGGCAGTGGGGAATATTTGAGGAGACACCTATACTCGATCGTTATCCCGGAGGAATTCCCCTTGAGTTGAATTGCGGACACCTGCTCGAGTATGCACCTTCTTTTGTTACTCCTTCACATTCAGGAGACATTGAGGGAAACCACTCTCACCACCATTATGTCATGAAGCTCTCTTTAACGTCTCCCATCTTTACTGAAGGGGAGAACTCGAGACTTCGAGACGAATATGTACGTCTAACATTTTCCTTTCACCATTACTCGATGAATGAAATAATTTTACTTGTCTTTTGGTATAGAATAGTCTAATTTGACTTTCGTTCGCTTTCTCTGTCTTATTTATGGCTGGGGTTGTGAGTAAACTACCGAGGTAGCTTGGTAAAACTGCAGGATTCCGGATTACAGATTTCTGGGAATCACCCTATGCGCATTTCAGAACCAATGTCTCCATTCTCAAGGGTTCCAAAATTGGAAATCAACAGGATTTCCAATTTTGGAGTGTTTTTAAACATCTAAAACTCTTGTAGAGCAGAAAGTAACAAATACTTATCAAAACAGCGATGTTATTTTCCAAGCTTTGTATCAAGCTTTGTAAGTACCATAGTGCTGCATCTAAAAGAAAATTTTCCACCAATAGCACTCTCAGCTCATTCTGGCTTAGTGAGGAATTCGAGGGAAAACTACCTCATTCCTCATCTTGCCTCATTCCCTCTCTAGACCTTTCGTTAGCTAATAGTGAATTGTTTTGGATTCAATTCCAGAATTGTTCGTGATCGGGCCGAACAATTGATAGACGTATGTATGATATTTGTATTTCTTTGTTGCATTCTTTAGTCACTGTATTTTTAACGTTGGATTAAACTAGTATCGAGAATGCACAGGAATTTTATAGAGAATAAATACCATGAAAATATGAAGGGAACAAAAGGGTTACGATGATATTGAAGATATCGGGAGCTCCCGAAGAGCCAACTGTGTAGTGCGTTTTCCTTAAGTCAAAGCGGTCCTGGGTTCGATTCCCAGTGGAGGCTCGCACGTGCAAAATAATCTCAGCTTTCAAATGAATTTAAAAAGTCAATAGATAAGGGGTAAAAAGCTACGTCCTGTGTATCCTGTGGTTCCTTAGTATTTATTGTAATTATATAATCTGATACGACGACTCTGTGTGAAAAATTTGTTGGTGGGGCTTGCGGAGGACGCTAATTGTCGTTCGCACTATTATTAGCTCATTTAACTTATTGGTACTCCTTATTGTTGTTGACTATTGTTAGCACAAGCTATTGTTACGCCTCATTGTTGCACGCTGGAATTATACAAGACTTTTTATTACTAATATATTGAGCTCGTTGATAATCTTAGTTCTTAGATCCTCCTTCATTGTCAGCCACTTCTATTACTTTGACTATTCTTTGTTTTCAAGCTCATTTCTCAACTGACCGAATAAAATATAAATAAAGTAATGAGTATTTTCAGAGTTCTTAATCCCTTCTTTTTTACAGAACCGTAAACGAATGTCCTTGCCTTAACGATTTTTTATTTAGCGATGGAAGAGATACGTTTTTCGAATGCCTTTTGTGGGCTCTTCGGCCATTGTTCGAAATAACGATTTCCGAGGAGGAATCGTTTTCGAGTCGTGACGTGATCAATCACACGTTTATGGAGCGTATTTTTACGGAATTCTTTCTTTTTGTGTTCGCATTCCTTGCGATAAGAACTGTGTAAAATTTACCAGTATATTCTCAGCGTAAGCAGACAGAATGCTTCCGAATGGATTAAGTATAGAGAGTTATAGTAAGGATCAATCTGGAGGACCCGCTTCGGACTTAAAACGGCAAATTTCTAGAATCGCACGTCTTTCTGACCAATATATATCTCACAGCAAAAGCAGTTAAATAGGGATGCGTTCCAAGAATGAGAAAACACATAAAAAAAAGAAAATTGGAACACGGATGTTAATAATTAGAGGTTTAAAAACACTCCCTAAGTCGTATTTGGGCAGATGGAACTCGCGTTAGGGAACAAACGGGAAGTTCCGGATTTCCAATTTCTGGGAATCACCCTATGCGTATTTCAGAGACAGTGTCTCCATTTTCAAGGGTTCCAAAATTGGAAATCCAATAGGTTTCCAATTTACTTGCGAAGTTGTTTTCCAAGCTTTGTATCTCCTAAGGGTATTTCCTAAGGGTGTCTCCTAAGGCCTGAAGCCTAAGACCTAAGCGTAAGAGTATCTCCTAAGGAATAAAGCTATATTCCCAAGACGTTCACGAACTTCTCAATGCGTAAAGTAAGGGAAGTAGATGGTAGGATCAGCCTATTTAATTATTATTATTCCCGCGAAAGATTCGAGATGATAAAAAAATAGAAACTTTGGTAGAACTGTGCATCGAACCCTACGAGGTGGCAGAAGGGTTTTTTTGTAGACGTAGACATTTGGTTTGAGACTTCCGGATGTTTTCATCGCACACATCCAGTTTTATTCATCCTAAACAATTTTTGGAATTGAATTAAAATTAGCGATTAAATGAGGTAAAGCAAACTATTTAACGAGCCTGAGTAAAAACGGAAAAATATCTAGGAATTGTTTTAAATACATAAGGTCTGGAAAGTTTGAACCGCTGACCATTACAGCGCCTAAGGCAACCAGAAACCACTCTCCTCAGAGCCGTTGAAATCCTGAAGTGGGGTTTGCCTGTATATTCGTGGATGTTGCAGTAATTCTCGATAATACACTCACTTTAGTTGGTGGTAAATAGAAACGCAAGTCAGATACGGAGGGAAATTCTTAAATTAATGATTAAGTAATTATTAAGTGATTAAGACTGATATGCTGCCACTATCTACTGTGCTGTTGATGGCTTTCTGATTAGAACGATTTCATTGGGGCTTGATCATTAAAAATTTCTCATTCGCCGAATGATATAAAAAAATAATTTTTCATTTAATTTTGCCACAGCCATGTTCGTGGATGCGATAACATGAAATGTGATATGATTCTGAATAGATATGAATGATTCTGGTTGACAGAATTCATTTGGTCTTACTTAATTGAATATTATAAAGTGTGTTATTCACAGGGCCACTGCGATGCCTTTTCCATTCATATAACTCACTTGTCAGTGAGAAAAGGAAGAACAAACGACCTCCGCACCTCACCAAGTATGCCTCATTCCCTTGTTGGAGCTTTAGGTAACCGATAGTGAAGGGAATGAGGTAAAACAGGATTCTGGACTGTGCATCTGTTAGTCAATTAAAATGATCGAAACTAAGCGCGCACCCTGGGGGGTGGTTGATGAAATTAAATTAAGGGAATTAAATATAAGTTAGTTTCAACGTTTAATTTTTCTTAACTGGCTGCCAGTTATTTTGGTACAACCCCTGTCGTTGACATAACTATGGGAGCTATGGTTACGATTATGATTATTATTATCATTATTAAAATTGGATGAGCGTTTATCGCTCGAAATTATTGGAATGTATTCTCCGCGTTAAGCGGTGTCTTCTTGTATCGAAAAGCGGGAATGTTAACTCGGTAGAAGATCAAGGCGGGAAAGAAACTATTTCAACGCGGCTATTCAGATAGTCCAAGAGCGGGGGACTCCGAAGCGTCACGGGGAGTGCATGACCGCAAATACTACGCCGATGACGAAGACTCCGAGAGGAGCAAAACAAGCGAGAAACAAGGGGCGATGGAAAAAGTAAGGTGTACGGAGAGAAGTGTAAAAGGAATGCACGGGAAAAGCGCGGGAGGGATGAGGGGAAAGAGAGACTCGGAGTAGATGAAGCATTCAAAGTGAAGGATTCTGAGAGAGGGGAGAGAGGGGAGAGAGGGGAAGAAGATCCTTTGGCGTCGCTGATGGTAGGGCGAGCAGTCAGAGGGAGACACCGTCAGGATTAACTGGGTGGAGCGCATTTGACCACCTCCCGCTTGCGAGGGTGGCAGTCTTGTTCTGTGCGGTTTCGGAGGTCTCCGGCGGAGTTTTTCCGGCACCGTTCTTCTTTCCAGCTGCCAAGTGCTTCCTACACCCACCCCCGCTCGCATCACAGCAAGAGAGATGGACGCGAAGATCGCCTTCTTCTTGGCCGCTGCCTTCCTCTGCCTAATCAACGCCTCGTCCGCGGCGAGGTAGGGTGGATACTCGCCTTGGTGTACATGTTGATGTAATACGCGACAGTGAACGGTTGTTTTTCCTCCGTCTCTATTTTAGACCGCGCGCGCGGAATGCTAGGTGCTGTAGTTGCCGCCGAAAGGATTTGAATCCGATCTATTGTTGAGCCGTGCGATCGTTTATTGCTGGAGAAGAAACCCGCCATCGAGGCCGTAACTTAGCGCTGTTCCGTCGCCAAGGATGATGTCAACGAAACAATTTTCTACACAACAATTAGTTTAATAAAATTAATTACTCGGCGTATTAGCCCGTGTGCCCTATCTACCACTATTAATCATACTAGTTGGTGGAGCTGTAAATAATGACGAATTAGCCGTTTTTTTTAAACAAGCGTCTCCTCGAAATTTTACATCGCATGCAGCGGCACAGTTTAGATCACGATGACAGCGTTAGCTGAAATTTAAGATTGATTTGGTCTGTTATCGTCAATGCGATAGGTAACACCCCCAGATGCTCTTTTCCTTCAATATCTCTCGAAGAAAAAGTGAAATTTCTTTCGTTTTGGACCAAAGGATTACAGCTGTGTGGCAATCGATCTCTATTTCTTGGTATTTAGAAAGGAAAATTCACTTGTAACTAATCTTCCATCTAGCATTATTCATCCCACGGGAGAATCACGATATAAAGATTCTTTGTCTCAGACTTGCAGAATGTCACGAGGTATCAGTTGCCTGTTGAGCTTTTAGAGTTTGAGCGAGGAAATTTTCAGCGTCTCAATTTCTCCGATTCAAATATTCGGAGCGTGTTAGAATAATGTTCTATGAACATCTGACTGAGCGACGTAGTTATTATAAAATAAGACACTTCACCTTAAAAAGTCGTTATCCTGTAACTACGCGCTTACGCGCTGTAGAAAAACTGACGGAAAAAATTGATGTGAGAAGATGCCCATGAAATATTTTCATTTCCCCATCTTTATATAGACTGTATCCCTTTCAAGGAACTTCATTAGATAAACCTATCATCTTCCAGAATTGATTTATCCGAAAACTTCCTGTTATCGTTACCAGTCACGACCCTTTATCTACACGAGAAGAAACGTTCCGTTTCCTGGGTGACATGGACCACTTGTGAGGAAGCTGTGAAGATGTTCCATCTCCTCGTTCCACGTTTTCCCCCTTCTGTATGTGATTACGCCTTTAAATATGAAGGTACGCTTCTACACGTAGGCCATATACATAATGCTGTTTAACGGGGTAGAAGGATATATTATCCTTCAACCCCGTGCTAATGATACAATTAAATACTCCGAAAGTGAACTCGTTGGGCAGAATTTTCACGGGCATTTTAGACAGGATTAACTCTTTCGTTGGAAGACAGAGGTAGGATTTTCAAGGCCGGATAATTTCAGAAGAACGTTCGATGAAAAAAGGACGGAATTAAAATAAATCCTGCAGTTTGGCATCGCGTGAAAAACACATAAGTTTTCAGGATTTTCTCCATGGCTGTCGTGATACTATTTTGAAACGCGTGCTCTCTAAGCTCAAATAACTTTGCGCGCGAGTCGGTCCTCCCCGGTGTCTATTTCTGTTCACACCATCCTCCGCTGAGCTCATTTATAATTTTTCATACCAACTTGCCTTTTATTTAGCTTTCCGGCTGTAATTTTCGACTACTGCGGTTGTTTGTTTCGTGAGTACCGTGACTTATGCCGTACGCACCCTGGCAATTGTGAAATAAACGATGGGGCGAGTGAATTACTGCCCAAGATCCGATGCCCGAAAAGTGGGAATAGAAGACCGCAATCGCTTATGCCCAAATCGGCCACAATTTTGGGTAAATATGAATCATAGTGTGTAGGTGTTTTTATTATCAATGTGAAATCCGGTGGTAATCTTTATCCAATCACTCATTTATTTCCTACTGATTTAATGTTGTCATTTGCTTAGGTACCAGAAGAATGTAGCAGCGAAATTGTCCACAGTCTAAACGCTACGACCAAAAGCTAGCTTTCTGTAAAAGTTGATGCTTTACATGTATATTTACCCATTTACACTAGATAAATATCGTCCCCAACAACGGCAGTGGTTGTTCTAGGCGACCGCGTTTGAGAAATACGAATTTTGTCGAAATTTTTGCATACTGGCGCCCCATCCACATTTGCATGTACATATGTAGCCAGCGAGCCGCCTTTCGGCGTATGGCAGGGGGAGCCTATCGTGACCCTAATTCCCTAATCGATTACTTTCATGTATCATTCGCGGAAAAAATGAATTTTTAAAACTGTTTGAACAATTCCTGTGCTATCCCACCATAAAACATGTATGCCAAAACAAAAATAATGCTGATTAAACTTTATTTTAGACAATACTTATGTCGACTTCTCACAGTAATTTTATTTCCAATTTAGCGTGCAAAATTAAAGCGTGACAAAAAGTGTATTTCTTTAGAAGGGCTTTCTAAGTAATCTTATGTTGATTTAGGAATTTTAGGAGGTGCCTACCATCTGATGGGCTTCTATATTATCGTCGTGTTAAGTTTTGAAGCTTTCCGATTTCTAGTTTCCTAGTTTCAGTCAAATAAACATGTATGCACGTACAACGAAATGAATGCGTTAAGATTAAATACAATTAAACATTTGTGTCTAATAGCTCGGCGTCAAGCGAAAATAGATATTGGCACCTCACAAAAGATTACCATAATTCAATCGAGTACAGGTCGAGGTTTAATAATTAGAATTAAATATAGGAAGTGTTAACTATGTAATCTATTTTCAATATTTTTTATGGTGATTTTATTCCTATTATTTAAAGGAATTATATATTACAATTAAAATTTTATTCTAATGATCGCATTTAATTTTTACTACCATTCTAACGCGACACCCCAAGCTTACATTTATGTGCCAAAAACAGCGATTTTGTCAGACTTTTTAACATTTACTTGATTTTTTGGCTTAAATCTTCCCACGCAAAACTATCCCGAGATATTAAACTTCTTCTTAAATGCTTCTATATTGGATAAGAATTGTTTTGAAATGTGTCGCGCGCCATCTGTCATTGTTTACAACACGCGCATTGTTACTAACTTTAACAACGCTCTCAACAATCGAAACAATATTTCTCATTCTTTGATGAGATGAGTTGTATTACTCTATTTTCCGTGGGGTCTACTTCACGGATCGCTTTTTAATTAAACTACAATAGTACTGAACTGTGATGGGAGCAAATAATCTTAATATAAATGGTTTATATAGAATGAAGGGAGGCGTTGTACTCCTAACGCGCCATTTTACTTTGCCATTTCCACAAACAATTGTTAAATAAAAAAAATACTCTCCCTTCATTCTATAAGATTGGTTCTACACCTGTATCTGTACAAATGCCCTGCAAGCCGCCTTTAGACGTGTGGCAGGGGGTGTAAACACCAAGCGTTCGAGTGATCTCTTTATCTTATTGTTGTTGCGTATCGTTCGTGGAAAGAATGAGTCCCTAAAACGACTTGTCCTCGTATCTGTTTCTCTATTATTTTACGCTCATTGTCGGATCGGGTTTCCTCAAAACCTCCCCTTTAACTCTGAATTCAAATTTTTACTAAATAATTTTGCATTCTCTGCATGTGTAAGCTATTATTCAACTCTAGAAAAGAGATCGCGAAGGTTTAAACATTTGAATGCTAACAATGCGAAAAATGTTCTTCAGGCCTTTAAATTGGTCAAACTGTGATAAAATGCGGCAATACGTAATCATTTCAAGCTCTGTCGTCTAGACAACTGGTGTAGATTTTGAATGTAAGTTTGTTTACTTTCTCGGTGTCATAGTAACCTTACGACGATACCAAGAGCATGGAAAAGGACTCGTCGGTTAGGATAGTCCTTTCACCACTGAATTTTATATACTAAACCACAGGATCCCTATCTAGGGTACCCGTACCATTAAGGGGTGCGAGAATCGATCCTAGGGGGTACGGTAAAATATGGGTAAATAGGTATATTACTGCATTTTCCATCTTATATGTATAAAGTAGAATGTTTGTATGTGTGTGTGTAAGTTCACCAAAAACTCGAGAACCATATGACGCGCAACTTTCAAACTTTGAAGATTGTTAAGTGTCTTCCGCCGGCAGATAATATTTTTATTCACCTAACTGTCCCCTGTTCGACTCCAGTCGTTTCAAACTGTTCCCATAAGAAATGCATGCAAAGCTCACTTTTGTCGCTTGCAGGGGTAATTTCATTTACAAAATTAAATTAGAAAGAATAGTCGTACGAAAATGAGACAAGCACCAAAAGAAGGGAAATTGAATGAACATTCTTATTTTGGTCGTCGAATATCGTTTTCTGTTGAAAATTGCCATAATTTTGATAAAATTAACGAAAGTTTTCTAAAATTGTGAGGTTGTAAACTAACCGTCCCCCTGACGACTAATTCCATTGTTGAATCCGATCTCCTTAGTACACTCCTTTTCATATAAGAATACATCGAGAATTGAGGCCCGATGAGAATTGTCAGTTTATCATTTGCAAAAATAGGACTGCAATATTCAATTCTATGTCTATTTTTCCCGTTGAGAATCAACGGACACTTCAGTTGGTTATTTATGTTAGTAACATATTTGAGCTATCTGATGTTAGAGACATTGTCTGTCCGTGAGTATGTACAGCAAACTTTAGAATGTTCAAATAAAAGATCCAAATTTATAATGACGGCATCTCATGTCGTAGAACCAATTCAGCTGTTTTTTACGTTGGCTTGTGGAGACATTTATTTCGGAGCGGCAGCAAAACTTAACTAAAGGAGAATTTTTATTTCCTCCGGGTCTTTCAGCTAATGCTTCATAAAGAGATCCATTATAACGTCATCTTCCGACCCGAATTTTCCAAAGCTCGCCACGCGCTCATCTCTCAAGCCCGTCGCATCGCGCTAATAGTTTCTCGAGCGCCGAAACTTTAGCTGCGACGCGTCTGCTCTCACGCTGGTACGTCAGCGAGGCATTTGGTCCGAAGTGTTAGAAAAAAGGAAGTCCGAAATGGCATCCTACGTTCCTCCATTGAAGAGAGCAAATGGAAGAGAGGAAAAAATGCCTTTGGAATAAGGTGCGGAGAAATTAGGAGCTGGCTTTTATCTCAGAGGCGAATCTGGAACTCCAATGACTCCGACATTGGAATAGTTTAAAAGCGAAAATTGGAGGGAGTAACGATAGGCATTTCGAGAATTAAAAAAGACAAACTACAGCCAGTCTAACGACTGAGTTCTGTAGGATAAAACTCAGTTTATTTCGCCTAATCAATATTTATAAGTATGTACGTAGCTATGTATGTTTGTTCACAGTTATATATGTCATCATAATATTAATAGTCATCATCATAGTTTGTATATCATCATCATCGGTCATTTTCAGTCCGATGTTGGATATAGGCCTCCCCATATATTTTCCAATTCTCTCTATTTAGAGCTTCCCGTTGCCATATTACCACATGTGTAATGCTTGAGGTATTCTCTGTTCTATCTGTCCTTTGGTCTTCTTCTAGGCCTCTTCACCTCTCTTGGTGTCCAAAAATGAATGTATAATAAGGGTTCCGGGGCAGTTGGTCGAAGGACAAATCGTCGATGGGACAACATTGTCCTTCCACCAAATGTCTCAGCGACGAAATGTCCAGCGACGGGTTGTCCCATCGACCAGTTGTCCTTCGACCAAGTGACACCGAACCGTATATAAGTGTGCGTATGGTTAGTATAGATATCCTGCCCAAACCAGGTTGGAATTCCTTGAAAGAAAGGAGATTAGAAGCTAGACTGCGATTGCTTGATAAATTCAGAGGAAGTACATTTTCTGAAGACTTTATTGGTATTATGCGACCCCATTCTGCTACCTCGGCCGATCCGACAGTGAGCGTAAAATAAGAGAAATACATGCAAGGACAAGTCGTTTTAGGGAATCGTTCTTTCCGCGAACGATACGCGACAACAATAAGCTAAAGAGATAACTCGAACGTTCGGTGTTTACACACGCAACCACTTGGCTATTCGGGAGCACCCCGCACCTTATCTTAGTAAATTTTATTTGGAATAATTTTCTCCGATGTGATTCAAACGGTTAAATCCGAACGGAGGTATAAGTATTTTTTGACTCTAAAATATTTAAGACTTTCTAATTACTACCGTTTAATATTGGTTCATTGCAGCTCTCCAGGCCGTCCAGTCTCCATACAATCACTGAATTCCTAATCTCACCACCTGCCTTTTATAATCCAACCTATGCTTTCCTCCATAATTCTCCCCTTCAAACATTTTTTCCAATACTCTCCTCAGCAGACTATCGTGCCTTAGCCCCGATTTAATCTTTTCGTCTTGTCATCGATGTTTTTTAACGGCTTTCTCTCTTAAGTCGCCCCTCGAAGAATTTCTTCATTAGTCATGAATAAGTTAATTTCATTTTCGTCATACTCCTGAGCCTTCACATCTCCATTGCTTCTAATTATTAATAATAACTAATAAATATTATCTCCGATGCCGTTACTGGATCTACTGCCATATCCTGAGGAATGAAACATGGCATTCCCAAGTATGAAACATGCACCACTGGCCAATTACTCTAATCTGTTACCCTCCGTAAATTTTGACAATCAGCTGCAAAAAAAAGTAGAGTATCACGTCAGCAACCGTTATACTGCATTTATACTTTATGTCGTCTTTAAAAATGGATTATGGACGCAAAATATGGACGGAATTGTTTGTTTCGAAATTTTGTAAATACTTCTTAATTGGCTTAACAAGAATTTCTTCAATAAATATCTTTTTCGTTAGTATATAAGTACTATCGAATAAAGTTTCCGATACTAAGCGTGCTCCGATACTAAGCGTGCTATGCGAAACGCCCTACGTAATTTTAAGCAGAAAATTCTAGGTGATAGCTTAGAGGAGGACCCTAAAGCCTTCTGGTCGTACGTTAGGGAGACACAGGGAAAATTACAAACCGTTTGCTCACTAAGGGATAACGATGGCAATATTACTAGTGATCCGAAGAAGAAAGCGAACNAATATCTTTTTCGTTAGTATATAAGTACTATCGAATAAAGTTTCAATTAGTGAATTTTACTAATATCATTCGTTTTGGTACGGGATAGAGAAAAATGTATCTTTTTTACACCTTCTTCTCAGTCTTGTTCATAGCTGTGATGATATGAAAGATACTGAGGTATGAGTTATGCTGAATAACTAGGTTTCTCCTTATGCAATGTTACGAAAAGTGTTACTCGTAGAGTCATTGTGCTTCGCTAACGTGGGCTTGTTCTGCTTCTAGCGTTCTGGCTCAGTGAGGAAAGGGCAAACTACCTCACTCCTCATCTTGCTTACTAAGCCTCATTTCCCTTTTCTAGCTCTTCGAATCTGATGGTAGAGGGGATGAGGTCCCAACCGGTCTTCGGGCTGAATACTTTACAGACAGGTGCCGTTACAACACGCGTTTCACAGTTCTAACAAGAAGACTCCAAATACGTATAGGTTTCACGCTTGATTTATTACAAAATCCACACTTGAATTATTTGCCAAAGCAATGAAGTTCCGATTGGAAAAAGAAAAATGTAGTCAGCTTAAGAGATTACTTTCTATAAAGTTTTTCGGAGTACATCCTAAAAAGTAATGAAAGCATCGAGGAAAATTTTACGGCTAACACCTTAATTCCATCCAGCTAAAGCTATGTTTGTCTGTAAGACATTCACTGTATTCACGAAAGCTCATTCCCTCCGCAATTAATTACCTGTAGCTTTAGAGAGGGAGTGAGGCTTACATAGCAAGATGAGGAGTGAGGTAGTATTTCCTTCAGTGAATCAGAATGCTGTAAGTGGAAGATGATAGAAGTACGACAGTCGAAGTTGATTCTGGGAATCAGAGTAAGATCCGGGTTCGAGTCCCGGCCCTGTCAGATTTTTTCATGTCCGTTTCTCCCTGTGAATAAATTAAGATACATTTTCCTCTATTGTATACCGAGGGATAAATGTGAACTATTCCATTAATCAAGATGAGGTTGCAGGAATGTAAATTTACACTTATCTTACCTAATTTTGTCACCTAATCTAAGATATCGATTGATTTCTGCTGCGCTATGTCCCCATCTTGAGACTTTCATTTGATATGTCTGTAGTTTAATGCATCTATTTTATTAATTATCTGGACAGTTCCCTCGTTTCTTCAAATTGAAATATGTTAAATGGTAAAGTGTTGAAAAATGGAAAGATTTCTTGGTTACCACATCTCCGTCAACTTATGATCATATCATTTTCCGCCAAATTCCAAATATAGCGGACTTGTAATTCTTGAGATAACCCTTAACCTTGATAAGTAAGTTTTCTGCATATTTGAGCTTTAGGGATGGCTGGCTGAAAAGTTGTTCGTGGATGCAACTAGTAACTTCACTCGTAATTTGAAGAATGGATTTTTTCACCTGTATTTTAATACAGATTAGAAGGAAATCTATATTTGAACTACTTTCGTCCAAGTTTTGTTTACGATTTCGATGATATGAAAGCAACTGAGGTATGAATGATGTTGAATAATGGCGTTCAATCTGCTTTCTTCTCATTAAAATCCAATGAAAAGTGTTACTCATATGGACAGTTTACTGAAATGACGTGAACTTCTTCTACTCATAGAATCACTCATAGTGAGGAAGTGAAGGGCAAACTACCTCACTCCTCATCTGATCTAGTAAGACTCATTCCATCTCCAAGTCTTCTGGTAGCAATTGGTTAGAGTACATTTATTTATTTATTTAAATCAAACAGGTAAGGCCCACTAAGTTGAGTTATAATAACATAATAACAATAAATACGTCAAAATACAGTAAGTATAAAAAGCATGGATTAAAAATATACAATAAAAACTTATTATAAAAAAATGTTAAACAGATACAAGCAGTTAAATTTAAATTGACAAGTCAACATGTATACAAAAATAAAAAAATTGGTTACTTCTAGACTCATAATAGGAGGTTAGGACTCTCCTTAAAGAGTCAAAATTGGCAAAGAATATATCCACAGTTCTCAGGTCTTTTATTATTGCATTGGCGATACTGAGTAGGTATCCTCGGGATTGGCGAATGTTTATAAGCATTGACCCGGCAGGCAGGGACGTAGAAATGGTAAATGGATGCGGTGACTCGCGACAAAACATTGAAATTTACAAGTTCGGCTAGCCTTGTAGAGCCTAGGGAATCTCCAGAAATAGTTTTTTTGGCAAAATGACGTCAGTAATTTATCGCCGGTACGAGAGTGGCAGTACGTGAAATTGTTTGCAAAGCGACTGATAATCCTCCTTGTTAAATGGCATGTTTTCCTTAAAACAAAGCCATTTAACAAAGGGCTTCTGCACCCTCTTTATTAGTTCAATTTTTGTTGTGTGTACGGAATTCCAGATCTCACTGCAAAACTCTTGAAGGCACAACCACAAACACAACAACAAAGAGTCCTGCAACGTTGTAAACTTTCTTAATTTCAGTCTATAATCAGTGCACTGATATCGTTTATTATAACAAACGACATTTCGGTAAACTTAATAGAGTAAACTAAACAATTTCTTGGGCGTTACATTGTTGTATGTTCAATTGTTGTAATGAATTTAAACTCAATAATCAGAATGTTTTGAATTAAAGGGAAAACGAGGAATATACAGCTTAACTCTTAACCCGCAGTCAGAGGAACCGCAGCGATTTTAAAANGAAACCTAAATTAATGTTGTTATTCAGCGTAGCTCATACCTCAGTAGCTTCCATATAATCACAGCCATGAACAAGACTGAAAAAAAAGTGTAAAAAAGATACATTTTTCTCTATCTTGTACTAGAAGAAAAATGATATTTCATTCGTCAAGATATGACCTCACTCCTCATTGCGGCTATTAATACACATTCCTTTCCCTGGGCTTTCGGTAGCTAATGTTGAAACATCTGGAATAGGTTGTCCATTTCTCATGGTGACCAGATTTCAGAACAGTAAAAGCGGAACTTGATTATAGCCCCTGGAATACAGACAACTCGCAGAGTTCGCTTATTGAATCGAGTCCAGTTTACAAAAACATAAATATAAACACAGCGCGCATAACCTCTAAAAGAGCGCCAAGAACATTGGGCCGGTGACATTAGTCTTCGAAGTATTGCTTACATTTTAGACGCAATGTTGACAGGTGGCGGAGACTCCGTGTCTATGGTGACGAACGGAACCATTTTCCTTCTTTTCTTTCCGTGACAGTGTGAAATCGGGACATTTTATGGATCTTTATGGGTTATTGGAGGTTCAACGGGTATTCGACCCACCCAAATCGGTACTCACTACAAAGTTATAGGTATTTCTTGAGATTTAGAAATCTTCCTTTGATTGAACAACAGATAGTTACTTCAGGTCGTTCTTTCAGAATAGCATCAGAGAATCTAATAGAGTAGATTAGGTATTGTGTTAATACACCCCCTGCCATACGCTACTGGCGGCTTGCAGAGTGAAAACCTAAATCTAAATTATTTTTTTATGAAAATAGTTCCTCTTAGTCGGAAAGTTATAAATTCTGGGGTAGAAAAGGAGGTTGCAGTGTATATTGACCAACCGGACTGACCCCTTAAAACAACTTCATTTCCTAAGGTGTTTTTTCGGCATTCATTTTTCATTGTGAAGACGCTGCCCACGGATATGTGTCGGGCGGAAACTGAGCTGCTCACAAGAAACAGCGAGCGTGGGCGGATGCTTGTCGTAGAATTTACGCCGCGTCATCATCAGAGTCCATTAAAAAAATGTAATTTACTGAATTGCGGAGATACTGGAGAATCCCATCTGCTTGGAGAGAGAACTGGACTTGGAGAACTCCGGGTGTTGATTCCACGCTGCCATAGCAATCTGCGATGCGTCTTCACCATGTAGTTATAAATAGTCACACGGCACTTTGAATGAGGGTTTTGAAATATTTAAAATTAACAATACAACACAATGTAAATGTCTTCAATGGGCGAAAGGGTTTGTATTGTATTGTTAATTTAAATTTTTTCAAAATCCATATTTAAAGTGTTTTATGACTATTTATAACGACATGGTGAAAACCTATTAAACGTAATCAACGCAACCGTCAACGTTAACCGTTAACGTAACAACATGGTGAAAACCTATTAAACGTAATCAACGCAACCGTCAACGTTCACCGTTAAGGTAACCGTTAACGTAACCGTTAACGTAACCGTTAACGTAATCGTTAACATAAACATAACAAAATTAACGTCAGTTATTAATTAAAAACAGCTGAACGCCGCAGAAATCTACTTACTAACAAAAGTAAAGCTAGTATTAAGTGTGAAATCATTTTTGTCAGCGTTATCTTCATTCTAATTAGCTCTCCTAGCAACGGTCTTTCGAACCAGACAAGACGACAAATCGTTTTAAAATTAATTTTTCTTCGAACGCGATAGTAATCATAATCAATAAAATGCCCCCTGCTCACGGCATAGCACTATGTGACAGGCGCGCACCCGGGGGGGGGGGGCTGACGGGCACTATCCCCCCCCTAAGATTCTATTAGTATGTCCTTCGGAACACAACTCTAAAGAGTTTTATCAATATATATCCCTTCGGAACACAAATCTAAAGAGTTTTGTCAATATATAATATATAAGTGATATGACTTTTTTGCAATACTTTCTTATAATGAAAATCAATAATTCCGCATTTCAACTTTTAGTGTAACATCTTCATTATGCTACTGATCCCTATGTTCGATCCCTCCAAGCGAAATTTTGGATGCGCCCGCGCAGTACAGTAAGGTATGTTTGAAAAATAGAAGCGAAGGTAACCGAATTTCTCAACAAATATGAGGCACTCCAAATATCGGTCGATGGCATTTAGAAAATCATTGGGTGGCCGCCATAGCTTTGAGCGGAAACTGGATCTATTCCACACGAATTGCTTCATTACATAAAAAATGCATTTCATGTTCTTCATAAGGTTTAGCAGAGCGAAAACGTCGTTCCGATCATTTTTCTTTCCTGAGACTACTGAAAAAATGTGTTTTCTTCCTCCCACAAGCTGAATCTACAGGAACAGAAGTAGACTCATTTTTTTACATCTCAAGTGCTGTTTAGACGCAAAAAAAGAAAGAATTAGTTCGCATTTATGATTTTGTTTCAAATATGACGGATGTGAAGTCAAACGGTACCCACAATCATTCTTTCTGCATAGCATCAGAGAATTTAATAAGGTAGATTAGGTAAGGTGTTAATACACCCCTCCCATACGCCACTGGCGGCTTAAATCTAAAATCTACCAATCATGCCTTGAAGACTGGAATATCTTCAATCGTCTTCTGCTACAAGATTGAGAAAAGTGTAATTTACATCTGTCTCACTCCTCTTTAAGGCTAAATAATATGAAAACTACTGAGTAAAATCAACTCTATCTGGCCGTACTTCATGGAAAGGCTTAATGAAATTGATAAAAAATAAAGAAAACGACTTGGTGATTTCCACAAGATATATTTAAAGACACTACCGGTTTAGTGAAGCAACCTTGGCTAAGTTATAACCTGTAACCTCACCTGATGATGGCTGTTCGCCGAAACCGGTAGTGTCTTTAAATATATCTTGTGGAAATCACCAAGTCTTTTTCTTTATTTTTCATCAATTTCAAAACTACTGAGGTATGAATGTTACAGAGTGATGGCTTTCATCACTGTAAATTGCTACTGAATGCTAGGTTCAATTTGCTGCACTTATGAGGAAGTTTTCCGCCCATAGCATTCTGGATTAGCGAGGAAAGCAAGGGAAATAACCCTACTCCTCTGTCTGTAAAGTATTCAGCCAGAAGGCTGGTTGGGACCTTATTCCCTCTACCATCAGCTACGAAGAGCTAGGAGAGGGAAATGAGGCTTACTNATCTACCAATCATGCCTTGAAGACTGGAATATCTTCAATCGTCTTCTGCTACAAGATTGAGAAAAGTGTAATTTACATCTGTCTCACTCCTCTTTAAGGCTAAATAATATGAAAACTACTGAGTAAAATCAACTCTATCTGGCCGTACTTCATGGAAAGGCTTAATGAAATTGATAAAAAATAAAGAAAACGACTTGGTGATTTCCACAAGATATATTTAAAGACACTACCGGTTTAGTGAAGCAACCTTGGCTAAGTTATAACCTGTAACCTCAGCTGATGATGGCTGTTCGCCGAAACCGGTAGTGTCTTTAAATATATCTTGTGGAAATCACCAAGTCTTTTTATTTATTTTTCATCAATTTCAAAACTACTGACGTATGAATGTTACAGAGTGATGGCTTTCATCACTGCAAATTGCTACTGAATGCTAGGTTCAATTTGCTGCACTTATGAGGAAGTTTTCCGTCCATAGCATTCTGGATTAGCGAGGAAAGCAAGGGGAATAACCCTACTCCTCTGTCTGTAAAGTATTCAGCCCGAAGGCTGGTTGGGACCTTATTCCCTCTACCATCAGCTACGAAGAGCTAGGAGAGGGAAATGAGGCTTACTAAGCAAGATGAGGAGTGAGGTAGTTTGCCATTGCTTTCCTCACTTATCCAGAATGCTATAAGCAGAACATGCCCACGCTGGTGAAGCACATTGACTCAACGAGAACACCTTTCGTAACATTGCATAAGGAGAAACCTAAATTAATGTTGTTATTCAGCGTAGCTCATACCTCAGTAGCTTCCATATAATCACAGCCATGAACAAGACTGAAAAAAAAGTGTAAAAAAGATACATTTTTCTCTATCTTGTACTAGAAGAAAAATGATATTTCATTCGTCAAGATATGACCTCACTCCTCATTGCGGCTATTAATACACATTCCTTTCCCTGGGCTTTCGGTAGCTAATGTTGAAACATCTGGAATAGGTTGTCCAATTCTCATGGTGACCAGATTTCAGAACAGTAAAAGCGGAACTTGATTATAGCCCCTGGAATACAGACAACTCGCAGAGTTCGCTTATTGAATCGAGTCCAGTTTACAAAAACATAAATATAAACACAGCGCGCATAACCTCTAAAAGAGCGCCAAGAACATTGGGCCGGTGACATTAGTCTTCGAAGTATTGCTTACATTTTAGACGCAATGTTGACAGGTGGCGGAGACTCCGTGTCTATGGTGACGAACGGAACCATTTTCCTTCTTTTCTTTCCGTGACAGTGTGAAATCGGGACATTTTATGGATCTTTATGGGTTATTGGAGGTTCAACGGGTATTCGACCCACCCAAATCGGTACTCACTACAAAGTTATAGGTATTTCTTGATATTTAGAGGTATCTACACCAAATTTTGGGAACTGATGACGAAAGGCTTATATAAACTTGTTGGAAAAAGACAACTGTAAGCCTTTAGATTTTTGCCCCGCAAACCGTCAGTGGCGTATGGCAGGGGGTGTATTAACACCTTACCTAATCTACCCTATTAGGTTCTCTGATGCTATTCGTACATGAAGTTTATCGTTGCACAGATGTAAAGATTGGCCTTAAGCAGGGAGAGTATCAAAAGATTTAAGGCTATCGAGACATATACATCAGTAGACTTACCATACATTCCATTTTGACCGCGACTGTCCCGGTTTTTCGTATGGTCCTTGTCAACTTTTCAGCTGTCTCAGTTTAAGGAAATGACTCCAGCTAATAACCCTAGTGAGATTATAATGGAAAAAACGAAGATTTCATTGTGTAAATTAATCTAATGTAAATATTCGTGAAGTTGCGGCACTGGGCATCAAAGTGTCTTGAAGTGTAAAAATAGCTCAGACTAAGATTTAAGGCAACATCCTTCTTTCGATAGCTTCAAAATCTGATCATTCCCGGTCATGATGAACATGGTCGTCCTACGTAAACAGCAATAAGTGGTACCGGTTGATGGAGAAACGAACGAGATAAAATATTAAAGTATGAATAAACTGTGTTAAAATGTGAATATGTTTTGATAAAGTATTCAAAAATTCTTCGAGAGATTTAAGAATTATTTTCCACCAAAATTTGTGCGATTTCAATCAGTAACAATTATAATTGAGGAAATCAAGGGAAAACTTTCTCTCCACTCATTCTGAATATCCACTCATCCCTTCTGCAAAACACTGTGAAACTAATGGTGAAGGGGTGAATTATCTAACTAGCAAAATTAATCTCCTCTAGCGAGATTTGGTGGAATTTCATTATAAATGAAATAATAAATATAACTT
>KZ308137.1:176213-190922 GCA_000376725.2 Ladona fulva | reverse complement strand
ATCTACCAATCATGCCTTGAAGACTGGAATATCTTCAATCGTCTTCTGCTACAAGATTGAGAAAAGTGTAATTTACATCTGTCTCACTCCTCTTTAAGGCTAAATAATATGAAAACTACTGAGTAAAATCAACTCTATCTGGCCGTACTTCATGGAAAGGCTTAATGAAATTGATAAAAAATAAAGAAAACGACTTGGTGATTTCCACAAGATATATTTAAAGACACTACCGGTTTAGTGAAGCAACCTTGGCTAAGTTATAACCTGTAACCTCAGCTGATGATGGCTGTTCGCCGAAACCGGTAGTGTCTTTAAATATATCTTGTGGAAATCACCAAGTCTTTTTATTTATTTTTCATCAATTTCAAAACTACTGACGTATGAATGTTACAGAGTGATGGCTTTCATCACTGCAAATTGCTACTGAATGCTAGGTTCAATTTGCTGCACTTATGAGGAAGTTTTCCGTCCATAGCATTCTGGATTAGCGAGGAAAGCAAGGGGAATAACCCTACTCCTCTGTCTGTAAAGTATTCAGCCCGAAGGCTGGTTGGGACCTTATTCCCTCTACCATCAGCTACGAAGAGCTAGGAGAGGGAAATGAGGCTTACTAAGCAAGATGAGGAGTGAGGTAGTTTGCCATTGCTTTCCTCACTTAGCCAGAATGCTATAAGCAGAACAAGCCCACGCTGGTGAAGCACATTGACTCAACGAGAACACCTTTCGTAACATTGCATAAGGAGAAACCTAAATTAATGTTGTTATTCAGCGTAGCTCATACCTCAGTAGCTTCCATATAATCACAGCCATGAACAAGACTGAAAAAAAAGTGTAAAAAAGATACATTTTTCTCTATCTTGTACTAGAAGAAAAATGATATTTCATTCGTCAAGATATGACCTCACTCCTCATTGCGGCTATTAATACACATTCCTTTCCCTGGGCTTTCGGTAGCTAATGTTGAAACATCTGGAATAGGTTGTCCATTTCTCATGGTGACCAGATTTCAGAACAGTAAAAGCGGAACTTGATTATAGCCCCTGGAATACAGACAACTCGCAGAGTTCGCTTATTGAATCGAGTCCAGTTTACAAAAACATAAATATAAACACAGCGCGCATAACCTCTAAAAGAGCGCCAAGAACATTGGGCCGGTGACATTAGTCTTCGAAGTATTGCTTACATTTTAGACGCAATGTTGACAGGTGGCGGAGACTCCGTGTCTATGGTGACGAACGGAACCATTTTCCTTCTTTTCTTTCCGTGACAGTGTGAAATCGGGACATTTTATGGATCTTTATGGGTTATTGGAGGTTCAACGGGTATTCGACCCACCCAAATCGGTACTCACTACAAAGTTATAGGTATTTCTTGAGATTTAGACGTATCTACACCAAATTTTGGGAACTGATGACGAAAGGCTTATATAAACTTGTTGGAAAAAGACAACTGTAAGCCTTTAGATTTTTGCCCCGCAAACCGTCAGTGACGTATGGCAGGGGGTGTATTAACACCTTACCTAATCTACCCTATTAGGTTCTCTGATGCTATTCGTACATGAAGTTTATCGTTGCACAGATGTAAAGATTGGCCTTAAGCAGGGAGAGTATCAAAAGATTTAAGGCTATCGAGACATATACATCAGTAGACTTACCATACATTCCATTTTGACCGCGACTGTCCCGGTTTTTCGTATGGTCCTTGTCAACTTTTCAGCTGTCTCAGTTTAAGAAAATGACTCCAGCTAATAACCCTAGTGAGATTATAATGGAAAAAACGAAGATTTCATTGTGTAAATTAATCTAATGTAAATATTCGTGAAGTTGCGGCACTGGGCATCAAAGTGTCTTGAAGTGTAAAAATAGCTCAGACTAAGATTTAAGGCAACATCCTTCTTTCGATAGCTTCAAAATCTGATCATTCCCGGTCATGATGAACATGGTCGTCCTACGTAAACAGCAATAAGTGGTACCGGTTGATGGAGAAACGAACGAGATAAAATATTAAAGTATGAATAAACTGTGTTAAAATGTGAATATGTTTTGATAAAGTATTCAAAAATTCTTCGAGAGATTTAAGAATTATTTTCCACCAAAATTTGTGCGATTTCAATCAGTAACAATTATAATTGAGGAAATCAAGGGAAAACTTTCTCTCCACTCATTCTGAATATCCACTCATCCCTTCTGCAAAACACTGTGAAAATAATGGTGAAAGGGTGAATTATCTAACTAAAATTATCTCTAAAATTAATCTCCTCTAGCGAGATTTGGTGGAATTTCATTATAAATGAAATAATAAATATAACTTATACTTTTCTACAAATATATATTTGGCTTTGCAACCAAT
Organism: Ladona fulva; assembly: GCA_000376725.2. Classification (NCBI taxonomy): domain Eukaryota; kingdom Metazoa; phylum Arthropoda; class Insecta; order Odonata; family Libellulidae; genus Ladona; species Ladona fulva. The sequence goes on along the minus strand of KZ308137.1, from coordinate 188,573 downwards.
GGTTTCGACCTTTCAGTCCATCGTCAGGCTTAGCATTCCTAAGCCAGACGATTGTTTTAGAAGCCAGAAACATTACTAAGCCAGACGAATTGGTTGCAAAGCCAAAAATATATTTGTGGAAAAGTATAAGTTATATTTATTGTTTCATTTGTCTAACAAGCGTTAGAACTTAAGACTATTCAGAAAAATTGTATTTTCAAGGGCTCCGGATAGCCAAGTGGGCAACGCGTTCGACTTCGATGAAATCGGTGCCGGGTTCGATTCCCGGTGGGAGCCTAAGTGCGAAATGACCTAAGTTGTCGAAGCACTTTTAACAACACTACCACTACTACTGTATTTTCAATTGGTGTAGTTTGAATTTGCTTTTGAAATAACACATTGGTACAGGCAATCACATTTATATATTGACCCTGCAAGCCGCATTGACGTGTGGCAGGGGGTGTATAAGCACCGATACCTTGATCTAACTCTAATTACTATTTCAGGCGTGGCTTGGTGGAATTCCTTTGTTGTGTTATGAAATAAAATTCTATAGTAAAGTCCATATTAACTCAATGTGTTGATAAGGTTAACGAATTTATCTTAGAATTGTATTTAATTACTTAATGTTATAAAACAATCTGATTACCGACTGAAGCTTTTCGAAAAATTCATAGGTCCAGAATTTTTAGGCGAGTAAAAGAAATTGTCATTCCGGTAAACGACAAGCGTGATCTTCGAGAGGCGACGACCGAGTGTTACAAGGAAATAATTGCTAAATAAGATAGTTACTTCTGGTCGGTCTTTCCGCATAGCCTCAAGAGAATATAATAGGGTAGATTAGGTAAGTTGTTAATAGTACACCCCCTGCCATACGCCACTGACGGCTTGCAGGGTAAAAATTTAAATCTAAAAATCTATTTATTATTAGATACTATTCAGAATGTAATGATTGATGGCTATGATTTTTAGACGTTATGTTCGGATTTTTCGATGTCATTTCTAATGTAATGTAATTGTTATTTTGGATGAAATGTAAGGATTGTTGGATGCTGTTAATAATGTGATGATTGTTGATAATTATTGTTGACGAAATGTAAGGATTGCTAGATGTAGTTTATGATGTAGTGATTGTTGATGGTTATTCTGGACGGGCTGTAGTGACTCATGTATTTACGTGTATATATCTTCATGAGATTGTATTATCGCTGCCACCGGACCGTTGTCCAATTGTAACGCGTGTACGTAACAATAATAATATATCTAAAATGTATGGATTATCCCTTAAAGCTTAATAGGAGACGTAAACCAGTTTCAACGACGATTTTAATAAGAGAGAATATGCCCACTTTGCTTCCATTCCATTCAATACGCCTCTGANCTCTAAAATAATAAAGTAGATTAGGTAAGGTGTTAACACACCCCCTGCCATACGCCACTGGCGACTTATAAATCTAAATAAAAAAATATATCTACATTGTTACAGGTGATTTTTAAAATAATTTGATGCCAGAATACTTTAGGCCTTGACCAGATATGCTAATACTAGTTACTATCAGCTTCTTGATAAAGGTGATGATTTAAGTTAGAAATTAAAACACTTGACTTACGAGGTATTTCTTTATTTCGTGCAGGGTTGACCCCAGGAAGGCCGAAGGAGATTTGATTAAAACTTTGCTCAACCCTGAGGCGTACGATAAGAGGGTGAGGCCGCCGGGACAAGACGTAGGAAGTAAGTATTTAATTCTTTTTTACAAGTTACAGTAATACATTTTGTTTGACTGATTTATCAGTACCGCTCACCGATAACCTTTTGAAAAACATTTCGGCAACCTCATATTACAACATCTTTTTTGCCGAAATGACAAACCATGTTCGAGGAAAAAAACAACAGCAGCATTTCTCTATGTTATCGACGTTTATCATCGTGATTTGTGGCCTGTGAAGCTTTTTATATTTAAGCAATTCATTCATTAATGACACAAAATGTTTTATGAGTGTTTAGTAAATTCAGCAGTTTTTAGCTGAAAGCCGATATCTTCGTTATAATTTCGTCAATTTGTAAATTTCAGAAGCGAGATCAACAAATCAACTAAGTATACCTAGTTCTCAAAGGGAAAATCTCGTTACGGGACATCATCAGTAGTAATAAGAAAAGTCTATGCCCTTATTTATCCTGAAATCCTAACATTCGATTTTATGATTAGTAACGGTCGTCAGTATTACAGGTGTTACGAGAGGATGTTTTAGGTGAAATAATTCTATAGCTATGTGGCATAGCAAATCGTTCTACTGTACATGTTAAACCTTGCCATTATACTTTATTAATATAACAAGCTATCATAATATCGAACCTATTAAATCATAATCTGATTATCACTCCTCAATGTAATCACATGAAGAGAAAACAATAATTCATTTTTGCTAACATGGAATTTCATAGTTTCCGATTAAATAAGTGCATTAAATTTATGTTTATAATTATTTTAAATGTATTCATTTGCATTGATCGTGCAGCAAAATTAATTCTCCTTCCTCAGTGCATCGTGGGGTGAAGCGATTTTGGCGGAGTGCTACAGAACCTTAAATAAAATTTCAAGAAATCAGAGCTGTAAACACTAGTGTTACCATAGGGAGTTTACGTTTTTAAAAGAGTAGCCAATACGATGAATGTACGAAAACTTCTTGTATAGATCGTCGAGCCAGAAATTACTCATGGAAGGGATCGTTCGGACGGAATCGTTTGGAAATCGGCTATGTATTATATTCGTATATTATATTGATATATTACATTATGGTGGCAAATGATATGTATCTCCAGTCAAAGAAGTTTCGAGGACTTTCAAATCGTTAGGATCCCTATGGACTATATATGAAATCCATAATAATATATGCATCTTATGTATAATATATGTACATCCGCTTCTATGAGAAATAACTCCTTATTTAAACGCTAATTATTAGTATTATGTTATCTCAATGGATTGCATGAAATGTCCAGCATTATGTTTAATTCAGAAGATACCGTCATCATCCCATCAACATGTCACATTGTTTTTGCAGGGTAACATTTTAAAGGTAAATAAACTGAAATGTTTCTAGTCGAAACACTTTAAAGAAAAATTTCCCCAAAGTCTGACTTAATTTATTCCCATGTCGTCCTAGTCCAAGGGGGGTATTATTTTTATCGGAAGACCGCATGTTCCATTTGGCTAGATAGGAAACCACGCAAGAAATCATTAGGCCGTACTTGAGTGATGTATTGCCTTCATGCCGGAGACGCAGCGAAGGTGAGGGGGGTTAGGGTTAACCCCCCTCCTCAAGAGGATTAAATTCTTTAAGAAAGATAACACGATCTAGTTCCCCAATCTCGGGAAGATCAATTATTTTGCCACATAATCGTGTAAATCTCTTAATCTTCTATCTAGTTAATATTTCTGAGGGGGGTTTTCTCTTGTAAGATGAAATGCGCATGATTATCCCGGCGCCTGTAAGGCAGGCATATAATCGTTCTCTCAACTGTCCTGGATCCTCTGATAGATATATCCTGGCTGCGCTATTGCTTCATAGCAACTGCTAAGCATCGAAACTGCTCATAGGAAAACTAATTTAAAAGCTAAGCAAACATAGGTTGACACTTTTCAATTTTACTATCCACTAAGGCAATAAACAAATTGGAAAGTAAAATTATTTAAATGCGAGAAATTGTCTCAGAAAGTGACGAAAAGGATCTCTTTCAAATTACGCGTGAAGAAGGGTTACATGTATGAAGAGACTTGATGGTCTCAATCTCGCCCGAATAAACTCGCATCATAGTCATCGTCGTCACCATCATCTAATTCAGAGTTTCCCAAACTTTTCCTCCGGCGGAACACCTTATCAATTCTATGATATCAGCGGAACACCTAGGTTACTTTTTCTGTCAATAAATATTAGTAATAATTGATTTCATTAAAGTAAGAGCCAATAGTTTATTGAATTATCATTCTTCGTAAGTTTCCGTGGAACACTTGAAAACTCTTCGTGGAACACCGGTGTTCCGCGGAACACACTTTGGGAAACCCTGATCTAATTCATCGTTATCATCATCATCGTGATTATTATTATTGTTGTTGTTATTGATATCATCATTATTATTATCATTTACTTCGTTATCACCGGTCTTATGGGAACGGATTGATGTCAATTTCCATACGATTATAAACATTTAATTTAAGATTTCATTATTACTATTATTATCATCATCATCATTATTATTTACAGTTTCCCTTTCTAGAGCTCTTGGTAGACAACTGTGGAGTGTTTTAGGTTCAAACCGGTCTTCGTGCTGAATACTGTGTACAGAAAGACAGAAACTGTCGCGAATTTCCGTGAATATCGCGTAATCTCGAAACACATTTTGCCACGGAATTTACCAAGCGTGCTGAAGTCCGTCAGAGGATAGAGCCATCAAGAGCGCCTCTTAATTCTCACGCCCTTTCATTCCAATTATATCTCCGGTAATCCTCTCCTCATTGTCCAAGGGCGGCTTCATTATGTCACCCCAAAATCCTGGCGCCTGGCACTCCCCCTCCTTCCCCTCTGCACCCCCGCGAAGCACTGCTCCTCACCGCCTATATTTGTCTGCGGCGGCCGACGACCGGCCTCATCATCGCGAGTGGAACAACAAAGTTGAGCATCGTAATTGGGGAGATGTTGGAGGGCGGCAATTGGCGGCCGGATGAGGGGGAAAGTGCGGGGTTGCGTCGCCGGGGAGGATGATGGTGTTGCGGAAGGGTTTCGCACGGTAATTATCTGGGAGACGCGGGCTGAAATCGAAAAAAAGCGGGCCGAAATTCCGAAAATGGTTTTTGCCCTTTAAAAACGCTGCACAATAGCTCGGAAAAAAAGGGCAAAAGGAAGGGTGAAAAATGGTATTTTCCCTCAAATTTAGACCGGTCTCACAGCGAAGATCATCTGCTTAAACCTGCATGAAGTGGGTGTGTTAAATTAGCGAAAAAAGTATTTCTTCCAGCCCGTTTACTTTGTTCGATTGATTCCCGCCATGCCTTGACTCTCATAGCGCAATAATTCTGGGAATTCCGTAATTAAGAAAGTTAACTACAAATTATGCCGCTAGAGGTCGTAAATTAGCAGCGGAGATTTTTACTTGACTATGGCGTCGGCGAAACACTTGTTTTTCTGTACTATGTGTTTCTGTAAATAAGGAGCAGTTTGTCGTAAACCTATTGATTTTCACGTGTTTGAGCAAGGCTGTGGCATTATTGGATATTCTGTTGACATTGTTAAAGCCGATTTTCTGTTTAAGGTAGAAAGCAAATGAGAAAACGGTCTGAATGCACACAAATCAATGGAGCAATCAATCAATGATTCAAATCCAGAAAGTTGTAGAAAGGTCTTTAGCATCAAAACACGAAAAAGTTGGGATTTTATCGCACATAATAATGAGAACTGCTCCCGGATATCCAAGTGGGCAACGCGTTCGACTTCGGTGAAAGCGGTCCCGGATTCTATTCCCAGTGGAGCCCCACGTGCGAAATTACCTAAGCTATCGAAGCACTTTTAACAATACAATAATGAGGAGAAGTTTCTTTAAAATGTCAACAAACCAAATTTGTATACAGGTACAGAACAAATTATATTCATTAGTTTAACCTTAATTAAGTAGTATTAGATATATCTATCGATAATTTTGTATTAGATATTAATTAGAAGGGGATAACACCAGATTGATTCAATAAACGTCTCGCTGTTTATCAAAAATGACTTCGATATTGTTGACATGTAATGATTTTAAGTTAACAATTAAGAAAAGCTATTGTTGCCTCAGAGCGGTCAAGCATCTGAACTCACACGGGTGGTTGTTGCTGTAACTCATTAAAATTTGAGCTTGTTTCTATTTTCGATGGTCCGATATGTTGTGGTTGATTTCGTTGCAGGAACAGACTTTAATATCGTATATCTAGGTCAAGATTGTTGTTATGATTTATTATAGGATTATGTAATCGTGTTCTATTACAACAATACAACCTATTAGTAGTGTAATGATTGTACGTCATTCAGAGCAATCGAAGATAACAATTCGAGGATTAATTTGTTTTCAGAAAATCCTACTCCCAGAAATTCGTTTCATATCCTCGTAATTTCTATCTCTTTGTCGACTTTTTTTCGTAATTCAACCTAAGTCTTCCAGAAATGCCGACATTCCTCTCAACGTTATCTTCAGCAGACGCTCGGGCCATAGTGCACGCGCGATCAATTTCCCTCGTCATATAAACCCACAGTTTTTCTCGTTGTTTGCTTGTCCAAAGGCTTCTTCACTAGTTACTCTGCGTGTTCATTTCAATCTTAACGTTCTTTTGTCTCACAGCATCTCCATTGGTCCATTTCTTCTCTACTAGTTCTTTCTTCTTTCATTCACACTTAAGGATTCTTTTCGTATACATTTCTCGCTTCTTTCTTGCTAGGCCAACGGATGGCCAAGTGAGCATCGCGTTCGTACTTGAGGTACTAAAGATGGGACTAAAGGAGAGGAGAGGGCTGTAGCTGTAACTGAAGTATTTAGGCTTTGAGAGAAGAAATGGTTGGGTGGTTCATTCAGAGAAGAGAGATTGCTAAAGAATGTAATTGAAGGTAGAGTGCAAGGGAAAAGACGGAAAGACAAAGGCAAAAGATGTTAGATGACATGAAGGGTGGGGTAAATTACCAGGAAACGAAATAAATAGCATTAAATAGGGAGTATTAAGGCCTACCGAAAGGTAGAACACTGGTATATGTATGAACACAATGAAGCGTGTTCACCTTCGGTGAAAGCGATCCCGGGTTCGATTCCGATGGAGGCACATATGTTCAAAATTACCTCAGCTGTCGAAGTACCTTCATTAAAGTATAAATTCCTCTTTTATACTCTCAGTTTTGGTGATATTGCTCGATGTAATCAGCAGTATTTTTCATCGAGTTTGTCCACCACTCTTTGTACCAGAAAAATGTCTTAATTTTCTTTAAATTCGTCTACAGCTGCCTAAACTATTAAAATGTTCATACAAATTACGTGGCTATGATATGATCACACGCAATTACCACGGGAAGGCGATTCTATCCAAGAAAGCGTCATGCATAATGATTGCCAATCTACCACAGCTAGTTGAACTTATAAAACTGAATTGAAAATTAAACTTTAAGAACAGTGTCACTTTGTGTGGGTGTGATTGAAGATTTATCTGTGGCTGAAAGAGTATGCCACGATACTAACTACTTGGTTAAACCTTATAAATTTCAGTTCTGCTTGAATGATAGCACTAATTAAAGAATAAAAAAGTGTTGTTTCCTAAGCCAAGCCATTTATAAAAAATACGCATCGTCACTGAAAAGGTCACTTTAGAGGATTATATCATGCGCAATATGCAGTGTGCCATCATTATAAGTTTTTGGTGTAGTTTTACGAGGATAAATCAAAGAATTCGATTAAAAATTCGAAAAGGAAGTTCTTAGATCGATTTTCTCAACCGTCTCAATAGTCATTTTCGAAATATTCCTTAAAAAATCCTACATGTAAGGAAAGAGTCGAATCTGTACAGTCATTAGCAAACAATCCAATTAGATTCATTAACAGTAAGATTGAGCGCAAGGATTACTGATTTACAATATTTATTTACAACGGTATTTTTGAGTGAGGTAGATTTTCTAGATCTTTAATGACTGGAGGAAGATGCAACTACTCAAATAAGCATACAAACATTTGAAACAACGTGAATATTACGAAAATTTACATTCAAGCGATTATATTTCGAATATTACTAACAGTCGAAAATAAATACTACACATTTTAGAAATCCTACTACTTCCATACGTAAGCGCACGATAGCTATGTGGACAGCGCGTTCGACTTCGGTTAAAGCCGTCCTTGGTTCGATTCCCGATGGAGGATTCACGTGCGAAATGTCTTTAGCTGTCGAGGAACTTAACTGCGAGTATACTACTACTTTTGAACCTGTCCCAAATCGTTTTCTTGCAAAATCTAAGAGAGCCCTACTCGGATTTTTAGGACATAGAATATATCGTAATTTCGATGTGTTTACATTATTCCATTTATTCTGGATTTTCAATATACCCATTTCATAGCATGAAAGGATAGAAATTTCTAAAATCTCTGACGAGGGACAGCTCATGAAAAATGGAAACGATGTTTCCGTGGCTACCGTATATGGAAGCAGCCTGGGTTTCCTGAATTGATTAGATATCAAGGAATTTGCAAGTGTCTTCAAGAGGGAGTTCTCTCATTAACATATTTGCCTCGTCTCGCCAAGAGATTTACCCTATTCATTTACATCTTTAGGTCTTGATGAATATAGTTGATCTTCATCCAAAGATAAAGTTTTCAAAACTATGAAATAATGCTAAATTAGTCTAATCCAAGTCGCAATAGTCTACAATACGGGCTATGACTCAGCCAAGCGACATTCATAACGGGTGGTCACCGCATCGACTTCCACGCCGCTTTTTTGGCTTTCCCATACCGGATTAGATTAATTCCGTTCTTATATCTTCACTCTACTTAATCAACATCATGTCTTCACTATAGGCGGACACCTGGGCTTGTGAGCCTATGATAATGACGTAATGAAATGTAATCATTTGGCTATGGATAAGAAAATCAGTCACTAAAAGAAAAGGTTCGTCGATTTATTACAGCCAGAAATAATTTGAATCCTGTCTGTAATTTTCCTATTTCGGACTATGTTTTATTTCAATACCTGCCCAGTTATACTGCACTTTCCTGGTCGTATTCAACTCATTATTCTTGCTAAGTGAGGACAACTCCTCATCTTGTCTAGTAAGACTCATTCCCTTTCCAAAGTTATGGGAAGTTAATGGTGGTGGGGCGAGGCTGCAACCAACCTTGGGGCTGAATACTTAGTAGAATTCGCTACCCGAACTTGGAGTGCTTAATAGTACGATTCCACGAACATTTTGAAACGTCAAATGGGACGTGATAAAATAAGAACATGTTACGATCTAGCCCAATTTGAATAAAAGGAAACATTGAATGACATGGCGGCTGGTATAATATAAAAACATTTTCTTAAGTTGCAACATTTTTCCTGTGAAATATAGAAGCATAAAAATGTCTCCCATATTTAGAGGTTAGGTGTAAGAGAGGCCTATTGGCCAAACCTCGCCGAAAGGGTTAAATAAATAAATATTTAAGCACTAGTTTGCATAATACTCTAACAGGCAGATTTATGATAATATCTCTTAGAATTTTGATAGGGAAGGGTGGTTAAAATCTTTTCAAAAGATTTATACAGCTTAGGCAATACAGGATGATAAGAAAATATTTGTGACAACTCACCAGATACGTCATGCGGGCAGAGAACATCTGAGGGTGCACAAAGATCTTCATTGAAGTCGTGAAAAATCTTACGCTAGGAAGATCCCCATTTGGATGTTCCACGTTGAATTCAAGAGAATGCTAAAATTAACCTAAACAGCAGCTTTTGATTCTTCGTTAATTCAAGTGAAACTTTGCCTAACCTCATTGTCAGATGAAAAACAGGCAGGAATCTGGGAAACGTAGCTGTCAAAAATTGTGGTTAACCAATTATCCAGCAATCGTTTTGTTTACGTTTCAAGGCTAGGAGCTTTCACTTCACTACAGGCGCTTGGGGTTAGAGATCCTCCAACTATACTGGGATACTTTCCGGTCTCAGGTGGGGGGAATTCAACTAACCCATCGAAAAGCAGGCCTATTCCCATATAACTTCTCTGCCATACCATTTCGCGACCCAACTTTTGCGAAACCTTTGGACGGATGCGTTCGTTTGTGGTTTACTTCCGCGAATACACACTACGGGAACGATTTCCTTTTGCTATCTTTTGTTCGGTAAATGAGCGATGGCCTTACGATGCGACGGTCGCTGAGCGATTCATTGGAACGTGAACCCTGTGCCCCCTGAATGAGATTCCGTAGGCACTAGTACTTGCCGTCCCGAGATCCCGCTTTCCCGGAATCCCGCGGATAGAGCCAATTTCCCGTTTCCGGGAAAAAGTCTAATTATCCCGGGAAATCCCGGTTTTTTCCTTCTAGAGAGATTAATTCCCTTCTGAGTATCCCTTCCACATCCGTAGAGGCAGAAAGAGCATTCTGCTCAGCTTGCCTTTTCATTGCCAATTGATCATCCCTCGATCAAAGTGCCAACAATTTTGAGAGACACGAGTGAAGCTGTTAAATTTCTTACCTCTAATATTTTTCTACTTAGTGTCGCACGCGGTATTTAAAAATTAATTGCATTTAATTTGCTTGTTTTCATTCGTCTCATGAAATATTTTTAAACAAAAAATGAATTAGATGGGTTAAAAATCAACAAAAGATATGGTAATGAAAAGAATTTGTATAATTTTCAGTTGTCAGTTTGACTTAAAATTTTTAATCCCGGGAAATTCCCGGGATCCACAAATTTTTCATCCCGGAATCCCGGGATTGTTAAAAATCCGGGAAATGGCAAGCCCTAGTCGTTCCTGCTAACACACTTTGACGAACAGAATATTTTTCATTGTTTTTCGAATAAATTAGAGGAGAAAGTACCTTTCATCTGTCACTTTGCCCTTGTTTACAGTTATATGGCAATTGAGGTATCAATACTCTAAACAATGGTATTCAATTTGCTCACTTCCCGAAGGCGGTACCGGGTTCGATTCCCGGTGGGGGTCCACGTGCGAAATGACCAAAGCACTTTTAACAATACTACTACTAGGATTGAGGTAAAGGTGTTAACTTTGCACATTGAAGTTGTGCGACTAAATCCCAAGCAATAACAAGTGTGAAAAATAGTGACATGACTGGGACTCGAACCCATGTCTCCCACTTTCCGGGCAGGTATTCTAACCACTGAACTACCATGCCACGTCCTTTAGTAATGGTCCTTCATTTACGTAGGTACATCTATTCCTCTCGTAGCATTCTTCTCTCAGTGAAGGTAGCGAAGGTAACGTACCTCAATCCTCATCCTGGTTAAATAAGCCACTTTCCCCCTGTAAAGCTATCGGTAGCTTTAGTCCATCATAATAATCTTTACGGCTGGGGAGGAAGAGTAAGAAAAATGACTTATTTTAGGGTGCGGGGACCGATTAAAGATGAGAATATTGAACTACTATTCATTCTTAATTGGGAATTATCGTATTGGATTTATCAGTGTACTCAGAGAAGCTCATTATCTTCCCAAATTCTATGAGAAATCAGGCTCCCTCAACTCTGTATTGCTACTTGTAATATATAGTCTTTCTTACTATATAGAGATCAACCCTCTATAGAGTTCTAAATAACATTGCTATGGGTCGATTAGAGTCCGGGAATCGATGAAAATGATTTAAATTAAAACTTAGAAGTATAGTACTTAAAAAAGAAAAAAAGCAATAAATAATATAGCAGTGATACAGCAAGAGGCGACATAGAGTTGGGATTTCTCGTGGACTCTAGGGTGATAATAAGAGTCTACAGATACTCATCTCTGACGGGACTATCTCCCAGCACCGTAAAAACGTCATTTTTATTGGTCCTCTTCCGCAGCCATGAAGATAAATTTAATAGACTATAGTGGTAGAGGAGATGAGGTTCAAACTGGCCTCCAGGTTAAATCATCCGGAGACGAACATCAGGGATTCACAACAACTTTGGGGAAAATTTTAACGGTTCTGATATAAATTGCGACCGCAAACAAAAAATAGGACATATAACTTGCGGTCCGCGATCAGAATATAGCACATTGAAGGTTTAGAAGCGTCCCACCGATCTCCCAAATGTTCGGTTGGTAAATTTTTATTATAAGAATTTTAATTGATATATAAATTGGGAGTAACTAATTAAATATCTTGTACAATCTTGTAACGATCGCGCTCTTTTTCCGTCTTAAACTTAATTTTACTCACATATTTGATCGGCTATTAATTTGCTTTAATGTACAATTAAACCAAAAACGCACGAAACCGTACTTATCACTTACACGCAAATTCCAATGCCGCAGGACCAAGAAATTTGTCCGTAATGGACAAGTTTCTGCTGCACAAAGGTTCCGTTATACGCAGTGTTGACTGTATGTTTTAAAGACACATTTCGACATTCGTTCACTTTAGCACAGCTGTGTGTGCAATGGTGAATATGTTATACTGAACGAGCGTGTATGCAAAACACGGGATGCCTAATTCAAAGGGGTCTTTGCCTGCCCGAGAGGTTAATTATATTTCTATAGTTCCACAGAAATTTCTACGAAGACTAAAGGACCCCTTTTGAAAATAATTTATTTAATTTGAAGCCAAATAATTTAAACGCCTATCTTTTATATCCAAATTTAATCTTTCTGTGGATTTTACAATAAAAAAAACAAA